>OX387343.1:9470000-10070000 GCA_947563465.1 Archips xylosteana | reverse complement strand
AATAATAAAATTTTAGGTTTGCAGTTGCGATTAAAAGCTAAGAAACAGCAATATAACATAACAAATGTCACCTGCAACTCGTCATTCTGAATCTCTTCCTTGTTCTCTTCAATCATGATGTTCTGGTGCAGCGGGCTGATCCATATGTAGCCGTTGTTGCCTATGATCACTGATATGCCGCAGGGCAAGTTGTGGAAATGATTTTTCCGGCGTTGTATAAATGATGGAAACACCTTCACCAGAGTGCCTTGGGTAAGCTGAAAGAGAAATAAACATGTTACATAAATAACACCTAGTTTTTTTCATGACAAAATCATCCTCGGAAATATAGTCAACTCGAAATTGTATGGACAGCAAATTTAAAATGTTTAAACTCCCCTTGCCACATACATAGATACATATTTGCACGTTTAACAATATTCATGTGTTAGATTATTTTAACCAACTTTTCAGCATTCCATACCCTACACAACCCCCCAGAAACCTATTGCTAAGTCTGCCTATCACAAGGCTGTATTTTTTTATCAGTAGCGGGCAAACACTTTGAATTATCATAGAGCTGCATCTAAGGCCTCTTTAACAACCAATACTAAATATGAAGTAGGTAGGGATGAATGAGCATTTGTTAGAAAAGCATGCTCCATCATAGACCTCATCTTTGCTTTTTATCAAGCATGATTGTGATGAAACGCAATTCCATATTATATTTAAAAAAAAAAGTATAGGGCCAGGGGGTCCTCATACAAAAACCATGTTTTTTACAGTGTTAAAAAAAATAAGTAACATTAAATATTGAATAGCATAAATCTTTTGTATTCAACTCGCACTGGGCTTAAATTTATTATTTCATTGTGTAAAACAATATTATATTATTTATTAATGCTAAAACACATACCTTGCCATATTTCAAACTTCTAGTATGCAATGATAATGAGCCATCATGAAACACACTCTGTACTTCTGCACTGATGAGGTCGCCCTCCTGGAGATGTTTGCGCATCAACTGCGCATCTTCTGCAGACCTGCGCCTCTACAACCACAATTGTTTTTTAATTAGCCTGCTTTGGTGTCCCACTGATGGGCAAAGGCCTCTTCTCTCTAACCACAGATAATAAATCAAATTTCAGACCAGGTAGATTCATAATAATGTTAGTTAGAAAAGAGACTTATCTTAGTTATCTTATAATAAGCTATGTTAGTAACATGTGAATTACGGTTTGCGGAGGAAATGTAGCTGTAACCACTGATGCATCAGAGCAAATTGATGGACTTTAATTAGATCATACTTAAAACCAAGATTATTTATAGTTTGTTTTTTTTTCTGTGGGTTTTACCCTTGCTATTTTAGGAAGGAATATTTTGCCAATGTCAACGTAAAGACATGACACACATGAGGGGACTGTTTCGTTTAAGAAATTTTGATTTTGGGGAAGGAATAGACAGGAGACCTAAAACAAATAACATGAGTTATGGACAGTACACAGACAACATAAGATAAGATAATGTTTATTTGCAGAAAAAGGGTTAGTTACATGTCTTAGTATTATGTTAGATATATTGATCCACTTTTTTTGCTGCATTTGTATAATTCATATTCAACAATTTCTTTTTATAATGCTCCATGACTTTACAATGAAATATATTTATTTTTATTTTAACCTTTTGAATGCCATACATCGTTTTTGTTATGAACAAAATTGATTCTTATGCGGATACAGGTAGGTTAATTTTTGTATTACCATATTGTCATCTATAGCCGACACTGGCATTCAAAAGGTTAAATAACTAAATATACAGGGTCTAGTTAAAGTAAAACCTAATTGTCGACCCAGAGAGCATGACAGTAATTTGCAACCTTTGATGTAAGGGTTTCAATTATCAGGTTGTGCATTATTGCTGTTCATTCCAAGTCGACAAATAAGGGATTGTATAATGACCGGACCCAATAACCAGAATGCATCAATGACCTTTTTTGAAGTTGGTTAAAAAACTACATGCTCCACTTACCAGTTCCCCTCCAGGTAGATTGACAGCAGAAAGCTGCAATATTGAATCAAGCCGAGAATTAGTTTCGATTTTCCAGCGTCTCTGCTGTACCTCTACCACCCTTCCAACCACGACGTCGCCAATCTCGCCCACGTACCGGCTTCTTACAGGCTGCACGCAGATCAACTTGTTCACTTTCTGCAAGACACCAGCCACTGACGATACCAGGTTATCACCTACTGTCGACGTACCGTGGCCACTGGAAACCAGCAAGCAAAAATATGTAGTTATAGTTGGAAAAAGTATATCCGTTATCTATCACTAATGAAAATTACTCTAACGCAAACAATGATCAGAAGTCTGGTTTTTTAGTTACCTATTCTCTGAATCAGTTAACATAATACAAACAATAAACTTACCGCATGAAATCTTGCATGCCTGTTATAACCTCACCGGGCATGTAAAACCTCGGCAGATCAGTAGTGCTCGCAACACTGTGATTTACTCTATCTGAGGCTAGTCTTATATTTCTATAAAATTCACTCCCGTGAATATCCATTTTAGTGTTTTGATGATTAATTTAATTCATAAGTTCGAAAGCTTCAAGTAGTAAACAACGCGAAGATCGTTTCCATTCCATTTGTGGACGGACATTGAACGGACGTCTATTTGACTTTACTGACAGTGACAGCACAGATTACTTAATAGTTACTTCGTAACAGATACTGCATCCCGTACAAAATCTTGGTACTTACCGCGATTGTAGCCACAGATTATACTACTCCGTCTCCTTAAGAATGTGTGCGTGCCGACAGTGACAAGGGCTGGCAGTTTGGATTAAATTTTGTTTTTCTACATGTTGTTTTACCATTTTGTCGGGATAATTGCTATATATTATATCCATGCAAACTTTCTAGCACTAATATTCTTTAAGCTAATCCACGGACGGACAAAGAGACAGACGGTCATGGCGAAACTATAAGGGTTCCGTTTTTGCCATTTTAGCTCTGGAATCCTAACAAAAAAGGATATTTATTGTAATGCGTAGAACACATTGCCATGCTCATAGTACCCTAGCGTTATACTAAATACGAAGGTTAACTTTCGAACTTCGCATCGTGCCATCCCGCTCACGCTTATAGCTTTTTATAGAAGAGTAAGAGGGACAGCACGATACGAACTTCCAAATTGTTATATTAGCTATTAATTCTAGCATAGTCATATTAAAATTTGCCCCCTGTTTCACCATTCACTTATAAAAGTTCAGGCGGCATATTTTTTCCGTGGAACACGAATGAACGTGCGTCGGCGCGCGCTTGTGACAACCTACTGGAATTTCGATCGCAGGCGATCGTCCCCGCGGTAGGTAAATATCGCGCGTAAGTACATGGCATGCATGAGGCCTGGTGACAGACTAGACAGCACAGAGCATGGCACAGAGCTAGACAGGTAGGTGCATAAATAAAAGCGAACACATCGAATCATGTGGCACATACAACGTGTACGTGCATTTTTTTACAGTTTCAGTAACGGCACTTTCACACGGGCAACGTCCCGATAGACTAGACTATTTCCACCTATTTCGTTATAGAAGTGTGCTGCATGCACCAGTGTCTACACCATTTAAGGCCACCACAAACCAAATCGCGGAGCGTGCCTGGACGCTGACAGAGCGTGACCAACGCGCTCTATAACACTGAATCATATATAAACTGAATCATATATAGAGGCCTCCTACCACAAGTTCCAACTTAATGGGAGGCCTCAACCTTTTATGCAAAACATTCTGTTAAATGCAAATAAAGTTTTTTTTTTTTTTTTTATATATATACAGTGGCACAACTCGGCAGCGCGGCATAGCTTATATGAATCAGTATTATAGAACGCGCGCATCACGCTCCGTCACCACCGCATGGTTTTGTTTGTGGAGGGCTTTATTGTTTCGTATGTAAGTAATCTGTGGTTCTATACGTGACAAGAGAAAATAACACATGGCATTTGCCCAAGCCTTACCCAAGCCCAAGTCCAGTACATAAAAAAAAAACTCATGTCAGTCACTGAGTCAGTGATTGTGTGCTGCTTTTGTGTCAAAGAGTATTATTAGGTACTATACTTTTGTGGTGAATTTGTGAATACACATTATCGGGTTGATTACTTTTTATTAACAAGATAAATGACTGTAGTGTACTAATTTGCTGTCGCTGTTACAGCGGTAACAATGTCCGCTGCTAATGCAGCACCCATCACTGCTACGGACAGCCTTAGCCAAGCATTGAAGGCCAATATCATCCCTAACCAAGAATATTTATTACAGGTAAGTCATTTAAATGTAAAATTACCAGTGATCGTAGATTTTGTAGCATTTTTGGTGCAGTGCTAGGGTTGTCAATAGTGCCTAGTGCCCAATATTAATTTGTATGAACCAAGAATCAAATAAAATCAAAGGTATTTCATCATCATCATCATCCCAGCCTATATATGTCCTACTGCAGGGTACAGGCCTCCTCTCAGAATGTGAGGGCTTGGGCCGCAGTCCCCATGCGGGCCCAGTGCGGGTTGGGAAGTTCGAAATCATTGTGTGGGCAAAGGCATTTAGAACTAAGTAATAACTTAAAAAATAATAATGTAGAGATGGTTGGTAATGAAATAAATAATTTAAGTCTTGTGTTGAAGACCGCCTGGTATCTACCTCTACTTTTATTAAGTTTTATGTTGTGTATTCTGTATTTTTTGTGCCTTTTTTGAGGTGTCCAACTGTGCAGTAGAAATTGAAAATACAGAAAATGTTCTTAGAACATGTAAAGCGCAACCCAATATGCATAATGAAATGAAGGGTTAATCTAACATATAAAAATCTCACGTCACGGTGTTTGTTGCCCAACTCCTCCGAAACGGCTTGACCGATTTCTATGAAACCTTTTTATCTGTATTCGGTAGGTCTGAGAATAGGTTGTAGGCTATTTTTTATTCCCCTATTCTTCGCAGACGGAGTTGCGGGCAACAGCTAGTTTACTATATGAGAAAATGTCTAACGCAGTTGCAATAAATCCATATCCCCTTAATTTATAGTTTATAATTATTTATGATTAGAACTGATAAACTAACTTTTCTGCTGTATATTTGCATAGACGGTATAATGTGTAATGGCAGTCCTGTCCATAAATATATAAGTCATTTTGTTTCTTACCGTAGCATACCCTCCGAAAAATTTGAGGAATTTTGGGTTACAGTAGTAAATATTATACAAAATTATAATAATTGATTAAGTAAAAAATTTAGAGCTTAATTTTCAACGACAACATAATAATGAACTAAAACAATTACTTTGCTCACCCGCGACCTTACAATAGTTACGTTTATGCAAGAAATGTGCGTTCATGCAGTTCCTCCACCTCCACACTGTACGAACACACACAAATCACATAAACACAACTATCACCACCACCAAGCTACACTGACGCGTTTCGAACTCAACCAGAGCTCATCAGAAACACAGTTTGAGTTCGAAACGCGTCAGTGTAGCTTGGTGGTGGTGATAGTTGTGTTTATGTGATTTGTGTGTGTTCGTACAGTGTGGAGGTGGAGGAACTGCATGAATGAACGCACATTTCTTGCATAAACGTAACTATTGTAAGGTCGCGGGTGAGCAAAGTAATTGTTTTAATTCATTAATATGGACCTCCGCAAAGTAACACCTGATTCAATAAATTAAACAACATAATACTTATTACATTATTCTAAACGTCAATCATATTATATACGTTGACAACCCTAGGTCGCTGTTGTGTGTTATTTGACGTCATCGCACCAAAAATGCTACAAAATCTACGATCACTGAAAATTACAAATCCTTACTTCCTTACTAATATTATAAATGCGAAAGTAACTCTGTCTGTCTGTCGCGCTTTCACGCCAAAACTACTGAACCGATTTAAATGAAATTTGGTACACAGGTAGTCTAGAGCCTGAGAAAGGACATAGGCTACTTTTTAACCTTCCCACCCAAAGTCACTATTCCACGCGGACGAAGTCGCGGGCACAGCTAGTATTTTATAAATAGTGACATCAATCAGTATGATCTATTATTCAGCTGCATCGATTAGAATAGTCTAATTCAAGTTACGTGATATTAATTCATACCTACCTTGCCAAGCTTGCTGGCAACATGTTTGTATAAAATTATATTTGTTGGTTTTCCAGAAAGTTGTTAAGCTTTGAAAGATGTAACTTAAATAGTGGCATTGGTATGTATTCTACAGTTCAGTGATTAAAAAGATTATTGATTGAAATATAAAAAATCCACATTAAAACTCAAAATGTCAAATTACAAAGTCATAAGGCTGCATATCCACCGGAGCTGTGCAAGGATGCGTTGCGAGGGATGTGTTTATCATGAACCAATAAAAACACTTCATTTAAAAGGTCCTAAGTGAATGATGTGTTTCTATTGGTTCATGACAAACACATCCCTCGCAACGCATCCTCGCACATCTCTGGTGGAAACGCAGCCTAATATAATGATTGTTTATTTTTGTACCTGGTAAAAGCAGAATTAAAAAATTAGTAAAACTATTACTCTCCTTAGCAATAGTAATTTGATTAACATCCAGGCATATTAATTAATATCAAAATGTTTAATTATTAATTATAACTATATTTATTTTCTTTTTAATGTGACTCAGGGCTCAGTATTGGACTCAGCTGTGGAGGTTCTGCTGCATCGGCTCAGAGGCTTATGCGACAATGTTGATGCCGGCCCAGAAACATTTGATGACCAGGAGGTCTGCTTCAGTCTCCGCGACCCCAATCAGCAGGTATAGATTAAACCCAATCTATCACATATTGCTTCTACCTAGGATTAAAATAAATGAATTTATTGGCAAAGTGCCCTATCTGATAAGCAGGGCCCGTACTTTTCATGCATCAATTTGACGTCACGCTGCATATCGGTGATCCCAAATAGTTTTAATAGTTTTATTGTAATGTTACGGAGATGGGTCAACGGGAACCAGTAAAAACATTTTTATGAAATTAGTAGCACTTGCAGTCGTTTTCAGCAGGCTGAAATCTGATTTCAGGCCGTTCTGGAAGAAGTCCTAACACATAACGGTAAATCAGAAATTACCCCAAGTTAGCATTATTTTCAGCAGGCTGAAACATGTTTTCAGGCCGTTTCAGGACACTAACTGTCACATGACACCATTTCCTGAAAACCCGTTTTCAGGCCGTTTCAGGCCAAGTTACAGTCCACCTGTCTCTGGAACATTCTAGAAGGTGTGTGACAAGGATAGCCTATATGTGTGAAAGAGACAGACGATCTTGTTTCCGGAACATTCTAGTAGGTGTGTGACAAGGATAGCCTATATGTGTGAAAGAGACAGACGATCTTGTTCCGGAACATTCTAGAAAGTGTGCGAGCGAGATAACATAGCGTACTCATGAAAGAGACAGACAGATGATCCTGTTTCTGGAATATTCCAGACGTATGTGCCAGAGAGTTCTAGCTGGAATGTTCTCGAACTTTGTGGACTGATTCACTGGACCTATATAAAGGCAGACAAGGTTCCGACAGAGTGAGTTTCCGAAGAGATACCAACAGATAAACATCGAAGAGAGATCAAAAGTGATTACTAAGTGATTTAAGCGAATAAGTTTAGTGTTGAAAGAGATTCCTTTTTGTTCAATTAAATTAGTTTTACGTTAAAGGCGTATTACCTATCTAACGAACCCTACGGCTCGTAACAGTAATTATTAACCATTAGCTGTCAATCAATTTAATTATGTACAAATAAATGACTTCAAAAGTAATCTATTCACACATCTATAATATAAAAATTAATCCCTGAATGTGTTGCTAAGGGCATAACTTCCGATCGACTGCACCAAATTGGATTGGATTTTTTTATTGCATTTGTTATTGTCAGGAGAAGGTTCTTATGAAAGAAATTAAAAAAAAAATACAACGGGGCGAAGCCGCGAGCATCAGCTAGTAAAATAATAAATATGGTAAGTACATACTTTATATGTGAAATGTAAATGAAACTATTTGTTTTGTTTTTAATTTTTTATACATACATTTTATCACATGGTATTGTTACCAGATTTCAATAATTACTTAGAAAATAGAATTCCTCTCTAACTTGAACTACGTCCTTCTTACATTAATTCCTATGCAGAGAAAATCTTAAGTCATCTTCGTGTGTATACGTAATGCAATATTCACAAAAATACTTTTGTTTTGTAATCATATTTTTGTTTGTTGTATTCGCACATTTGGTTAATTTTTGATGATTGATGTTTAATGATTGATTATCTCAACTACTCAAATTACAATCATCCTGTAAGCGGCGTGACAACATCGGCATCAAATGTACGGGTCCTGCTGATAAGTAAGGCAAGAAAATTACTATTAATATTATTCTGGGACCAATTACATGTCGAAAAATTTGTTAAGTGTATGGCTATAATTGAAGCACCTTGTAACATAATAAAGAAGGTCTGTACCTCTACAACACAGAGCTTTCTTTATTCTTGAAATTACACTTTTTTTTCAACCTTTGCTGATGAAGAATAAACAGAGCATAATGATGATGATTATGATTTTATTTGTATTTTGATTTCTGAACTAAAACAATTACTTTGCTCACCCGCGACCTTACAATAGTTACGTTTATGCAAGAAATGTTCCTCCACCTCCACACTGTACGAACACACAAATCACATAAACCCAACCATCACCACCACCAAGCTACACTGACGCGTTTCGAACTCAACCAGAGCTCATCTTCAGAGTTACCACGACCGTATGCTATGCTACCAAATGTTAAACTAAGTTTAAGTAAGTGTTGAGTAAGTTTAAGTGGGTAAGTGTTTAGTTTAACATTTGGTAGCATAGCATACGGTCGTGGTAACTCTGAAGATGAGCTCTGGTTGAGTTCGAAACGTGTCAGTGTAGCTTGGTGGTGGTGATGGTTGGGTTTATGTGATTTGTGTGTGTTCGTACAGTGTGGAGGTGGAGGAACTGCATGAACACACATTTCTTGCATAAACGTAACTATTGTAAGGTCGCGGGTGAGCAAAGTAATTGTTTTAGTTCATTAATATGGACCTCCGCAAAGTAACGCCTGATTCAATAAATTATTTTGATTTCTGATCAGCCTTAACCTTCACTTCATATATTATTCCACACACAAGACAAAAATAGTACATTGTGCATCTAGGGCCGTAAGTAGGGGATTACTAATGAGAGTCTATTAGAAGCCCGACGCCGAAGGCGGAGGGCTTTTAATGACTCGAGTTTGTAATCCCCTTACTGCCCGTGATACACACAATGATTTTCATCACATTGCGAGAAAAAAAAAACGAAATTAAAATTAATTTGTCTCTAATCACTTAAATTGAATAAAATAATGGCTACCCGCCAATACAGATTGCCACTTTTTTCGAGTCACCTACCATAGATAACGTAAACTGTGTTTAGTTTAGAATTCGAAAGGTCATACAGCCAGATTCTGCCAACATGTATAAAAAAATATTTTTACTAAAATTATTGCAAAACTATTTCATATAAATTTAAAAAATAAAAATAACGAATTTTCATGAAGCGTACATAAGTTTTGTGTTGTAAAATTTGGGTTATAGCTAAGTTTTAAAGATAATAAATAAAACGTTGGCTGACTTAAAACCTCCTTAGTCTGAAATGACTTGTTTGCAAATTTTAAAACTAAAGTTAGAACTCCCTTGGGTAGAAAAACTGTACGTAAATCTATAACTCCCTTAAGAACAATTTAGGCCATTGTCATTTACCGGGTGACAAATGGGAAGTTGCCTAAAGTAATCACTTATAATTTTGAGAAGGGTTCAGGAAAAAAAATAATAAAAACGTACATTGAATCACTGAAGTAGTCATTTTTATTTGAAATAGGTTTCAGTTTAATTGAACATTTTCAACAGGCACAATTAAGTTTTTAAAAAAAATGACAAAATCTGGCTAGGGAATGACTATTAATGGTAAATATTTTCGAAATGATTCCCATCTGAACTTGCACAATAATCAAGTCGTTTTTGAAAGCTATAAAAAAATTGTTCAATTGTAGATGAAGAAATATTAGAAATTCCTTTTCTAATAGCTTCTCTCAAATCATCTTTGGTCTTGGGTTTTTCTGCATAACAGTAATCTTTCAGGAAGCCCCATAAGAAGAAATCACACGGGTTTAAGTCCGGTGAATACGGGGGCCATTCTATACCTGCGTGTGCAAACTTGGGATATCCTAAACCGATGACGCGTTCACCATAAACTTCGTAAATGGCTTCAAATACCTCTCGAGTTCTATGCGGCGTAGCACCATCTTGCATAAAATAATAGTTCTTGACTAATCCACGTTTCTTAGCGAAAGGAAAAAATTTTGTTTGTAGCATTTCTCGATATCTACTGCTCGTTATTGTCCCTTCGAAGAATTCTAAGTGTAGTCCTTTAATTGAAATAGCTGCCCAAACAGTCACCTTAACAGGATGTAAGGACTTTGCCTCAGTTAAATGTGGATTTTCAGTACCCTAAAAACGGTAATTTTGTTTATTGACATATCCGTTCAAATAAAAGTGAGCCTCGTCTGAGAAGATTATGTGATTAATATCACATAATCTTCTCAGACGACGTCTTGTTGTTTTCAAATTTATTTGTCATAACTTTACTAAACTCAATTCTTTTTTCTTTACAATCTACGGTGAGCAATTGATGAGTTGTGATTTTGTAAGGATGTAACTTGATGAACTTTTTCATTATTAATCTTAGTGTCTCTCGATTCAGTTTTAAAGCTGCTGCAGCTTTTCTTATTGAATCCGTTGGGTTATTCTTAAAATGATCTTCTACCACAGCAACCTTATCTTCTGTGGTAACTGTGTATGAAGGACCAGGAAGATCATGACGACGATCGTCAAGAATATAATAATTGATGAAGTTATCAATTACTCTGAGAAAGAAGTAAAAAAAATTAATACTTTATTAACCTTTTCAACGCCAACGACACATATGTAGGTCATAAAGTACAGTGTCAAAGTGACCTTGACACAATGACATAAGATTCAAAGCAGGTTTACGTTTTGTCGAGGCGCGGCGGTGAAAGGGTTAAAGAATGCGGTCATACTATACAGTCAAATATATTTTTTTCATTCTTACCTTCTAAGAGTATTTTTACTGGCTACTCTTTTACTTCCAAACTTGGTACGAAAACCTCTATATGCTTCAGTATAGTTTTTACCTCTAGAATAAAAGCACTCCATGAGATACACCTTTTCTTCGTTCATAAGGTCACTCATTTTAAAGTACACGTACTGCTCTTTACGGCGTCTCAACAGAAACTGACAACATTCTAGAATATACCTACGTGGGCCCAGCCTTATACGGTAGAGTAAAGGAGGAAAGAGATGCATATACTTTAGGCAACTTCCCATTTGTCACCCAGTAGTATACAAGCATGGAATAACACCATTGATGAGCAAGTGTGATTAAAAATAGTAGTGCAAGAAAAACCTTAAAATAAAAAAACTTAGCAAGGCATATTCATGTTATTTTCTCCAGTCACCTAAAACCATATTCTTATTGCATGTTTACAGTCTGCCCCACTTATGTTACGGGTGCGCAAAGCCCTGGATGCCCGAGACATGCCATACCAGCTCCGGTACATAGGACAACCGGACCTGGGAGACAAGACCCGACCCACTGTTGTGCGCTCCAGCCTCGATATAGCCTGTAACGGCATGCTCATTGAATTCCTAAATGAACTTGGCTGTAGAATCGAGTTTGAATATAGCGTTAAAGGTATGTCTTTCCTATCAATAATTCACGTGGGATACTATGCGGAATTCTTCATTGGCATTCTTTGTATCTATACTATATATCAATTACCAATTATATCATGGAACAATTGACACCAATTGACCTAGTCCCAAACTAAGCAAAGCTTGTACTATGGGTACTAGACAACGGATAAACAAGGTAAATTCATACTTAAATACATATTACACATCCAAAACTCAAGCACAAACATTTGTATTTTTCACACAAATAAATATCTGCCGCATTCCGGAACAGAACCTGGGACCTCAAGCTTCATAGTCAGGTTCTCTAACCACTAGGCCATCTGGTCATTATTTAAAAAAGAGGTTGTTTGTACATACGCATACGGTCTGTGAATTTTATTCACTGCTGAGCAATTTATAAAATTAAAGTATAAGAAAGCTACACTATATTTTAATCTGGAAAAGAGAACATTCCTGCAGGTTGCAGTCAAAGTTTCAGACATAATTTGATTGAATTGCGTTATTCAATATATCTAAGGTTGGAGTTTAATTAGTTGGAAATTTGGCACTGGTACTTAAAATAGTGTAGAACATTCTGTTGTGCAGCAGACAATTAACCTTACAATTGTATAGGTGATTATTGAGACAAAACAAAACTTTTGAGCACTACCCGTATATCGGAATCATTATTTGCAGGTTACATGTTCAGAAAAGGGAGGATGAAGATTACAGTAGCAAAAGTATTCAAGATATCACAGAGTTCTGCTATGCCTCCAGAGCCCATCTCCCAAAGCTATCTTGTTGAGCTATCTGTAAGTTATAACTTTTACGTCATATTTTAAGAGGGTTTATACCTGCTGAGCTGGCAAAGTTGCATTTTTGTTAGTTTTTCTTGATTATTCCATAAAAATTGAATGAAAATTAAAAATGTTTTGTATACAAATTGTTCTAATATTTAAGTTTAATGTGTCTACTGCAATAATAATTCGTGATAGACTTTTATTTTCTTTAAAAACGAACAAATTATTACCTAACGGTTTTTAAAGAAAATAAAAGTCTAACCACAAATTATTATTGCAGTCGACACATTAACTTATATATTAGAACAATTTGTATACAAAACATTTTTAATTTTCATTCAATTTTTATGGAATAATCGAGAAAAACTAACAAAAATGCAACATTGCCAGCTCAGCAGGTATAAACCCTCTTAATCATATCGCCGGATGACAAGCAAAACTCACTAAAATTTCTGTTGCTGCACTTCAAAAAGTCATATCTAGTCAGTATTTTCATACTGAGATACGAGCTTAGTTTTAAGTAGGTATTTGGTACTTAGTGGCTTTTGCTTGTCTCCCGACGATATATGAGTCATTATCATTACATTATTCGTGTTTCAACTGCCTCCTTTCATGGTCATATTTTCTGCGAATTGGCTTTGATGCCGTTTTCGGTAATTTATTAGAGACCCTGCACTTCTACCAGGTCATTGGAAGCGGTATCAGAATATTCTGCCATTTCTGCAAAAATGTATCGATGAAAGTGATTCTGAAGAAACGCTCAAATAATAAGGTTTATGACCAAAATTTTACCATCATACTTGACGGCAAATAAAAGATTGCGACTTTGACTGTTATTGAAGTCATATATACATCATCATCCCAGCCTACCTATATACGTCCCAATGCAGGGCACAGACCTCTCAAAATGAGTTAGATAAATAAGATGAAATATATGAAAAGCGAGTTGAATCATCGGTATATTTTTGTTGAAAATATCTACATTCTATTCGCTGCTTGTATGATATTTAAATAATCAGGTACACATGATTCACAATTTTTGCGGAATCGCCATTTGGCAACCTGCAAAAACAGTTGAATTAAACAGTTGAGTTGACCTTAATTTTGGCATAAATTCATAGTTGGCTTGTGTTTATGACATGCAAAGCAGGTCGACTGAAATACAGAGGCCTTATTGTCTAACTTGCGGGCGCTTACCGTGTCGCTTTCACCGTCTCTTTCTGTCACCGTCTTATACATTTGACAGAAAGAAATAGTGAATGCGATAGGTAGCAAGCATCAATACGGCCTAAGGTTTTATGAGAGAGAGAAAGAGAGAGAGAGAGAGAGAGAGATGTTTATTTACACATATTCGATACACGGGAAATACAGTTGACAGGACAAGATACAAATAAAAATCATTGAATAGTATAAATTGGGCCCCACTCAGCGTAATGATGCGGCAAGCCACAACGCTGTTTTTCAGTGGGACCCACTAGCAATACTTAGTAAGATTAGTGTACTGTAACACATGTGTTTGCACATGCAAATTAGCACTGTATTACTAGGACATACAGTGCTAATTTGTATGTGCAGTTCATTGTAATTAGTATGAGTGTGAACTAAGGTATTGATATTTACTGATGTGCATTGAGTTGATCCGATGAATCACTAGAGGCCGTAATGTCTAACGCGTGGGCGCTGCGATCGTATTCATTGTCTCTCTTTACCGTCATCCTATACCGTATGAGAGAAAGAAGTGGTGAAAACTATTGTGATTTCGAGTGCAATAGGGGAATTTCAGAAATTTGGTACAACTACGTACGGGTACGGGTGAAGACCAAAAAGTTGCACACTGTTAAAGATGCGTTAGCAGGTAGTTAAAATTACCATTAACTTTTTCCATTGTGACACGAAAATTATCCATATAATGTATGGTTAATCAAATGGTGGTGATGGTAATGGTGGTATGGTTAATCACATCAGGTTTTAAAATTCCGCCATGTGTAGATGGTGTTGGGTATGGCTACAATTTCGAACCCATACAAATGTGTGGTTAATTTTCGTGTCACAATGGAAAAAGTTAATGGTAATTTTAACTACCTTTAATGCAGCTTTAACAGTGTGCAACTTTTTGGTCTTCACCCATATTTTTTTCTCCGATTTATAAATTTTTGCATGGATCTGCTCAGAATCAATAGCACTATCGATTATAATGGAGTAAAAATGTCCCCAGTTTTTCAAACAAAAATAAGTTCCAGTTTTGTTACCTTCAAACACCAATGTATGAAAAGTAACAAAACTGACCTCGGAACACTTTTTTTTTACTCTGTAGAATCGATAGTGCTGATCCTGAGTAGATTCATGGACTTTTTTTTGAAATCTGAGAAAAAAAATGTACTGTACCCTATTTCTGATATTTAGACGATAAGGTATCTCTACATTGTGTCTCTTAATTTTGGGTTCTTTTTTTTTTTAGGTATTGGCGCCACAAGGACAAGACGCGATCGCAGAAGACATGCGAGCATTCGCCGACCAGCTGCGACCTCTGGTCCAGCTCGACAAAATCGACTACAAGCGGCTCGGGCACATGGCCGTTACCTAGCCCATGTACCTGGCTTAGGCCGGCCTCACACGTGCCGCGTGGCACGTGTGAAGACGCCCTAAGTCGTGTAGTTGACTCCACAAGGAGTTTTCGTACACATTGCAACGGCAAAGCTGTTGGACCTCGTATATACCATTACGTGTCTTCGTGGAAGGACCATTACAAACGGATTTAATGTCAATTGCAACGTGTAGATAAATTACTGAGAGCATGGAATTGCATATGTAGTGGTATTGTGTTTTTATAGGCATTGGAGAGAGAGATCTCTATATTGTTGTCTCTCTCTCACTACAGTGGCCTATTGGCTATGTGCTATGTGTGGCAAAATTGGAAGTAAATTCGGAGGAAATGTCAACGTTACGCGGTGCCACCGTCGTGCACGTAGCCAATAACACACAATACCACTACATATGCAATTCCACGCTCTCGGTAATTTATCTATGGCTACCGACTGCCAAGACACACACGGACGGCCCCACCCAGTTGCGAATAAAATGTCTGGGCACTCGGTAGTTGCAGTCTATATCTTTAACGGCCCTTACATGTGTTTGCCTATGTATTGGTTTACACTTGTACTTACCGGATGAGTTGTTGCTGGGTCATACACAAGTTAAGGTTACAGTCTTTCGTGTAGACATGATAGAAGTTTATAATTTAAACCCAAAATTTATTGTTAAACAAAAACAAATAAATACAGAAATGAAAAGACCCAAGTCCACTTTTCAACAAAAAAAAGTCAACTTAAATTTCTTGATTTGTGTGTTACCCTGCCAAACTAGTTGCCGTACAGTCAGCGGCAAATATCGTAGAGGCACAGCTAAGCTGAAAAGACTTAACACTTCTAATGCGGCTTTAACTACAGCTGACTTTACATGCTCTACTTGCTTGTATTGTATTTGAAGGATATTATGATGAAGAGTCCTCCGTATCTGCTGCTGACTGTACTTTCTCAACGGACATTTCGATTTACTTTGTTCCTTAGTAACAAAACAATGTTGCAATATTTTTTTACTAAAGAACGAAATAACTAATAGAATCAATCGGCCAAAACACGCATAACGTTTGGGTTCCGTAGCTGAAACGAAGTTAAAATGATTACCACGAAAATCCCTAAGTCGTTACATTTATCTAATGAATAATACGAGTAACGTTAAATATTCACTTTGTTTCGTATCCTAACAACAGAAATACGTAGCGGTTCACGGATATCATCTCATTATAATCTCGGTCCGTCTCACTGCAGAGTAAAGGCCTTCTCTCATAATGGTCACAAGGGCTCAGTACGAATTAGGAACTTCACACACTATTGAATTTCTCCGCAGATGGTGATGGTGGTTTCCTCAAGTGTTTTCCTTCACCGTAAAGCTCGCGGTACATTTCTAATGTGATTTTGCAAATAAATTCCGAAAAACTCGAAAGGTGCAAGCCTGGGTTCGAACAAACGACCTGCTTGAGATGCTACAGATCAAATCACTAGGCTACTCGTACCACAACTGATCTACTACTACGTCTTCCGTATATCCCTTCAAAATTCATAAGCCTGCAATACATGTTGGCCGAGCGTCGCCGAGTGAACGCCAATACCAACGTATAGACAGTATATTTGCATTGTCTTGCCATCGTTCGGTGTCGCTCGCCTAGTTAACCGAGTAAAGTCAAGTGCCAACGTGTATAGAACTCATTTGGCGTAGCTTGTCACTACTTGCGGTCGCTCGCGACCACTGAGCGCTGTCGGTTTTATTGCACAAATCAAAGGCGCTCGCGCGCACTCGGCCAATAGTGTCCACATGTTTGTCAGCGCGCCATTACGCGGTTGGCCGAAAGTGTACAGTAGCACTTGCCTTGTATTAATTTGCCTACGCTCGCGTTGGCCTGAGCTCGACCAATATGTATTGCAGGCTATATGGGTCTTATGCTACATTGACACGCTTGCCATGCTTCGACAACCTTTCACAAGCACAAGCGTGTGAACAGGGGTGCTTGGCTTGGCTTGCGTGAGCTTACAAGAGCTTGTCGCTGGTCCGGGCTAGTGTCGGTTTGAACACAAAGGAAGCCATTTTGCCTGTCCGGTACGCAATAACGGACTTGCAATGCAAGCGTGTAAATGGCATTCAAGCGTTTGTATAGGCTTAGAGCTCGCAGGCGTTTGCCAAGACTCGGCTAGTGTGTAAATGTAGCATTATGCTTTTCGTGTAAAATTATAGTGTCGCATGGACAAACGGACAGACAGACGGACGGGATGACACTAAGGATTTTGTTTCGCCGTTAATGCAATGGATCTTTAATAACTACCTAACTCTAGAGGTTTGCAGATGAAATTATTTGTAAATTAATGGTAGGTAGCATAGACTGCTCCGCTTTTGACTATGATAGATAACATAATGAATAGATAGGAGAAACTAGTTCTTTCATTTTAAAGTAAGTTAAGGTATGTTGAGGAAAGATCAGGCTTTCATTAGACATCATTACTGTGTAATTAGAAATTGGCCGCTGGTGTTTTTTTTTCGATGTATGTATGTATACTGAAAGTATCGTAGATAAACACAAATAAGCTCCGTAATTGAAGCACATTATCTTACATATTGTATACTTCTTTGTGTGATGGATGTTAAATATAACATAATTAATATCTAATATGAAGTAATAATAGTAAGAATAGTAAATGTTTCAATACGAATGAAGTAATAAAACTGTACTTTTTAACTTTATGTAATAATTATGTAAAATTCCAAAATGTATAAACTTTGTTTTGGAATCTTGCATGTGCCTTGAGACTGGATAAGATCATACATTTTGAGATTATACTACCTTACAGCCCTTATTTATATACGATTGTTAAGCTTTGCTTTTTTTCTCTCACTTTGACGTTTGCCTGTGTCAGACAAATGTAAAACATATACATAACTTAACCTCGTCAGTTCTAGGGTACTTTGTATACAAGTCAATAGTAGGAATAACTGCCAAATGTACTGTATGAAGTACAAATATGTAGCTTAATGAATATTTTAAATATGTTGCCGTAAGTAATTTTTTATAAATAAAGAGGTTAGTTTATAATAGTTTATTATCATTCAATAATTCATACATAATTGTACTTGTAGTACATTTTAGAAAGTACTCGGCAATACTATTATTTATATGTAACTTTGATTTACTTCCCGTATTAATAGGTACTTAGCCAACAATGATTCTTTGCATACAGTGCCGGTGCAGGACCTAAACTTTGTGTGGACAAGATATATTTTGCGAGGCCATTTAATGGCGCAAAACATAATATCATACAACAATTATCACTTTTTAGTAGTCGGCGCGTTTACGCATAAGCATAATGTAATATGTATTACATGTATACTTCAAACATGTATCTTTATTGTATTAAAATGGCTAACACGAGTAGCGGTGACTCGATTTTTCAATATGTTTTGTCACGTGGAACGCCTATTTTATCTAGTATGGGTAGTCGCAAGTATTTTTCTTGACTGTAGTAGGGGTCAGGCCACTAACCCCGGCGCCACACATAGCACAAATGTATCAACATATATTTGAACACATATTTGGTCTATGGTTGATTGTATGGTTGCTCTATTGAACAAATAAGCAAATACCGGTGCTACACATGTGATCAAATAAATGTGTTCAAACATTTGTGCTATGTGTGGCGCCGGGATAAGACCTATGTCATGTAAAAGTCCGCCTTTAGGCTTCGATCATATATACTTTTAGACGCATAATCGCCGCTCGAAAAATGGAGCCTTCAAAACAATGCAAAAATCATCAAAATGCCTTCTTTCGCTCTCAGTCGCCTGTAACCGTCAACGTAAAATGTCATTTGCAATGCCGAAATGCGTATTTAAAAAATGCAAAAAATGTACGTTAAAAGGGCATAAAAGATGAAATGTCATAATTTAAGTAAGTATATCTGTGTAGGCAAATGTTTGTAAAGTTTTCATGTATTGTTTTCTTTGTGGTGTACAATAAAGAGTCATTGTATTGTTTAATGTTAAGCTATTTTTATCGTATTTAACATATTTTGTACTGTCTATCACTAAATGCCGTACACGCACCTATCTCTTTTACTTTCGCGTCCGCTGTCCATACGCAAAACGAAACGACACTATGTTAATACCAAAATAACGAAACTCTCATATTTTGGTATCGAGATTGTACCCTATTATATTACCTACTTAACTTTAAGGTTTATTACAATACACTTTCTTTTAGAAAAATTTTGTTTTATTTCTCACCACCGTTGTCATTCCATTTTTGGATTTTTTGGTAACAAAATCGAAGCTCACACCTAAGGCTCACACAGATTATTTACGACGTAACGTATACAGGTGAATTCAAATTGGTAATACGAAATTAGTGTTTCGACTCAGTTAATGCTGGACAATATAATGCGCTGACTCATTTGTTTTAAAGTCTTATAAAATTTGGGGCGTCCATACATTGAGTTCGAGTTGAGTTTGTTCACGAACTCAATGTATGGACGCCCCAAATTTTACTTACAAGACTAATTAAAACAAATGAGTTAGCGCATTATATTGTCCAGCATTAACTGAGTGCGAAAAACTAATTTGAATTCACCCTGTATATTAAAATGTACCTACTACTCTACTATATTACTCAGTATCTGTCAGTGTTGTCATACAATACATAGGTAAGTCCGTATTGCCTCGATGGAGACGATTTTTGAGTTTCATTTTGCATAGGACCGTGCATCTACGTATTATTTATTAGACTAATTAAAATATTTCGCGACCCCCACCACATTGAAGCAAATAGGTAGGTAGGTACGATCCGTTGAATGAGCATCGCTACCCGCAGAACCGTTCATACAAGTTAGAATATTACAACCGACACCGCCACGCCTCCGCTGTCTGTGCGTTTGGAGCTTTAATTACAGGGGGGGCACACTTAGATATATCATCATTTTTCATGCGACTACAGCGATCTCTGGTGTTTGCCGAAGAACTAAATTAGCGGCCATCTTGGTTGACTTGTCAAACTTGTCAGTTGTCATTCATCGGCCATGGCCATGGCGTACCAAATTGTACGGTCAAGGACTTTAATTGATAGGCCACTTGCCAATGTTCGTATTTTAGCCGTATAATGCAAATCGGGTTTAGCCGCTTATACTTCGTATATGCTGATTTGAATTAGACGGCTAAAATACGAATAGTGGCAATTAGGCTATCAATTAAAATCCTTGACTGTACATTGCTATAGGTACGCGTATCTATAGCTGTACATCACTACCAACATATAAATATAGATAGGTATATATCTATAGATACGTCACATTAGTTCTTGAGCTGCCGTAGGGCGGCAGCACCTTCCATACATGCATTTTTGACCATAGAGTTGCCACTCTTGTTCATATAATATTACAATACTCTTTGATCGCTACCTCGTTTAAAAACTGCAAAACGACATCTGTGTTAGGGTACAGTTGAAGGCATAATTAAACATACAGTCATCGCGTCAAATACATGTTATGATTAGTGGCATAGAGTTGTATAAATATTTTTGACATCTTGGTAACGTAAATATTACGATCTAGTGCGCTAGCACTTTAATTTCATGAGGTACAGTCAAGTGTAAAAATATGGGTACACACAACTTGCTCATAAATATGTCCCGTAGCTCTTATGCCGTCGAATTAAGGTATAGAGGTATATAACGATGGGAGGATTAAATCAATACTTATTTTTGCACTTGACCGTACCTTACCTACCACTACGCGGCGTGGTGTGTGGTCGCAGAATTGCAATTGTTTTTAGTTCTTGGACAGTAAGTACAAAATCCTTAGGTTTCCGCAACACACGGGATACGGCGGTTGAAACGCCTGACGCCCCAACTCAAGAAAGACTCAAAATAATGAAGTATGCCAACATTAAATTATTTAATATTTTCAAACGAAATCTGGGTTTTTGTGGCTGCTCTTCACTATAATGTGGGATTCGTCGTAGTCCTGATCTTCGTACTTGAAGCCGTGAACATAAGCGAAGTTGCCGAAGAACAGACAATGCTCGTAGTTCAGCGGGGTGAAATCTGCGAATACAAATCCTTATCAAAATTCCTTTAAGTTTGTTTACGAAAACCAGATTAATTTTCAATTAAGTATGTAACTGCAAAATTAGATTTTTAGCTGCTTTAAAACAAAATAAAAGTTAATTTGGTTTAATAACACGTTAAGTGCTAGTACCTGGGCGACCGAGCTCTGCTCGGGCAGAAACTCGGTACCAAGCGTTTTCCCAGAGATAAGACCAAGCTAGATCAATTTTTCATCCCCGAAAACCCCCAAATACCAAATTTCATCGAAATCGTTGGAACCGTTTCCGAGATCCTGATTATATACACCGGAGGGGGGGGGGGGGTTGAGAGGGGGTGAGGGGATGCGAGGGAGGGAGCGCAGGGGTATTAAAGGGGGGATGAAAATTTCATTGATTTTGCCGTAGGATGCACCGTTTTCAAGATATTTGACAAAAACACCGGAGGGGGTGGAGGGGTGAGTCACGTTAAACTATCGTCCGTAAACCGACTTTACAGACAACCGGCTTTTCCTGTTCTGTGCTCCCAATAGGGAACGTGCACATAGACGGTGCTGCCAACTGGTGCCATAAGGGTGCCATCAATTTGAATGTTTTACCAGGCCTCATGCATGCCATGTACTTACGCGCGATATTTACCTACCGCGGGGACGATCGCCTGCGATCGAAATTCCAGTAGGTTGTCACAAGCGCGCGCCGACGCACGTTCATTCGTGTTCCACGGAAAAAATATGCCGCCTGAACTTTTATAAGTGAATGGTGAATCAGGGGGCAAATTTTAATATGACTATGCTAGAATTAATAGCTAATATAACAATTTGGAAGTTCGTATCGTGCTGTCCCTCTTACTCTTCTATAAAAAGCTATAAGCGTGAGCGGGATGGCACGATGCGAAGTTCGAAAGTTGACCTTCGTATCTAGTATAACGCTAGGGTATTGTGAGTATGGCAATGTGTTCTGCGCATTACGATAAAATATCCTTTTTTGTTAGGATTCCAGAGCTAAAATGGCAAAAACGGAACCCTTATAGTTTCGCCATGACCGTCTGTCCCTTTGTCCGTCCTTGGCTTACCTTAGGAAAATTAGTGCTAGAAAGTTTGCATATAGCAATTATCCCGACAAAATGGTAAAACAACATGTAGGAAAAAAAAATTTCATCCAAACTGCCAGCCCTTGTCACTGTCGGCACGCACACATTCTTAAGGAGACGGAGTAGTATAATCTGTGGCTACAATCGCGGTAAGTACCAAGATTTTGTACGGGATGCAGTATCTGTTACGAAGTAACTATTAAGTAATCTGTGGTTTTACCTTGATAAGTTTGTTTTACTGTCCGCATAGTGTCTCTTCTGTCGCATTAGTGCTGCCGCCTATAGTTACTGCACGTTCCCTATAATACTTTTTCTAACAAAAAAGTAACTTTTTCTCGCAAAAAATAACTTTTTCTCACAAAAAAGTAACTTTTTCTCACAAAAGAAGAAACTTGACGTTTTCTCATAAAAAATAAACTTAAAAAAAAAACTAAAAATCTTGAAAAAAAACGTGGTATCGAACCGAGGTCGGCTGGATCCGCGACCACCCGATTTCTAATGCGCCATTATGATCTGCTCGAAGTCGGCGAAATTTAGCTTTATATTCTAATGCAAACAAAAATAGCCGGAAAACACGAGTAAAAGCGATTTTCTGAAAATGAAACATAGCTAGATCAGTTTTTCATCCCCGAAAACCCCCACAAACCAAATTTCATCGAAATCGTTGGAGCCGTATCCGAGATCCTGATTATATATATATATATATATATATACATATATACAAGAATTGCTCGTTTAAAGGTATTAGATAGATAGATTAGATAGATATACATATATACAAGAATTGCTCGTTTAAAGGTATTAGATACGTATCAAAAATGAGCGATCGTGTAGTTTACGCCGGTGCGGAAGCGACAACCACTGTCTGTCCCAACTTGCGGCAGCCATTAAATCGGAATTCTCAAAGCATTAAATCCATAATTCTTAAGACCAGAAAGTGACAAATGTATAGATGGGCATGATATGTCAAATACTTAGTACTTGAAAATGCGGTTTTAAAAGTACGAATCATTTTTGATACCAACGCACTAGATCGTAATGATTTCACTTCAGTGCTGTACGTATCAGCTTTAATAGTTTTACTTCAGTGCTATACGTATCAGTTGTGATACGTATCGTGACGAGTAGAAAATAGTGAAGTGAGTTGCGATATTGTTTTTTGTTCTACCGTTGCCAAAATGAAAAGGTCACGCAGGATATTATACCGATTTTTGGAAGAAAACCGAAGTACAGATTCGATTTCAAAACTACCTCCCCAAGAGACGAAAGTTAAAATTTTGGAAAATAGGGTAGGTATTTATATTTGTGTTTGTAATTAGTGTACCTATAAATTAATGTATATCTCCAATAAATAGGTAGGTACGGTAGTTAGTCGGTTGAGTTGCCACAGAAGTGACGTCATCTTTGGGACAAAGTCTACGGGAGAATCGTGTTTTGACAGCTCATAATCATAAAAAGTTAGAATTAGTAATTAGAGAAAACAGTAAATATTTTTGGCGTTTTGTTAACACGAAAAAGGGTAATGCTTCGTCAAGCTCTACTGTTCCGGATTCTATGTTTTTGGGGGATGAGACTGCTTCAAATGGTGTCCAGATTTGTGCTCTGTTTAATAGTTATTTTCATTCGGTTTTCGAAACATCGGTTGTCAGTGACAGTATCTCTGTTCCTTCGGGTAATTATTCAAATTTTATTAATATTAATACAGTGGATATAACATGTGACAAAGTGTGTTGTTATTTAAGAAATCTTAATTTAAAAAAGGGTTCTGGCCCCGATGGCATACCACCTTTGTTTTGGCACCATTGCCGAAGCCAATTGTCAATGCCAATCAGTATTCTTTTCAATAGGTCATTAAAATCGGGGATTATGCCTGATTACTGGAAGCAATCTTTTGTAACCCCGGTGTTCAAGGCGGGCGACAGGCATGATATCAGCAATTATCGACCGATTTCCAAGATTAGTGTCATTCCTAAACTATTTGAGAGGATCATCTATGACACGGTCTCTCCTGTTTTAAGATCAGTTATTATTCAAGAACAGCATGGCTTCGTCGACAAGAAATCTACTGAGTCCAACCTTTGTGAATTTGTTGATCAGGTCTACACTGCGATGGACGAAGGCTTCCAGGTGGACGCCGTGTACACTGACTACTCAAAGGCTTTTGACAAAATCTCTCATGAGTTGTTGTTGCGTAAGCTTGAGTTTGCTGGTGTGCATGGGGATCTTCTGCGCTGGGTGGAGTCTTACTTGAGGGGTCGGTCTCAGGCGGTAGCGGTCAAAGGTTTTTGCTCTAGTTTTGTACCTGTCCCATCAGGAGTCCCCCAGGGGTCTCATCTGGGACCTCTCTTCTTTAACATTTTCATAAATGATGTAGTTTCTCAGTTCAAATCGAGTAACTGCTTACTTTACGCAGATGACAAAAAAATATTTAAAATTATTAAAACTGCTGAGGATTGTTCGGGATTACAGAGTGATCTACATAGGCTTTGCCAATATTGTATTGATAATGCTCTACATTTGAATGTTAAAAAATGTAACGTGATCTCCTTTACCAGAAAAAAGAATGTTATTGAATATGATTACTTATTGAATAATGAAATTATACGGAGAACAACTACTGTAAAGGATTTAGGAGTGTACATTGATAGTAAATTGAGTTTTTGTGAGCATATACATTACGTTACCAATAGGGCCTTTAAACTTCTGGGTTTTGTCCTTAGGATTGGGAAGGAGTTCCATAGCCCTAATACTATTCTTGATCTTTATAACTCCTTGGTCAGGCCAATCCTTGAGTATTCTTCGGCTGTTTGGAATCCTCAGTATAATGTTTACAAGGATTCGATTGAAAGAATTCAAAACAAACTGATTAAGCATTTACATTTTAAGGCCTCGTGGACTGGGCAACATTTTAATAAAGAAATTGTATCTCTCGAGAGTAGGCGCACGTTCAAAGATCAGGTTTTGTTATTCAAAATATTATTGTATGAGATTGACTCCCCGTATCTTCTAAGTAAATTAGGTTTGAGAGTACCTCGCCTGAATTCAAGAAATTCTAACTGTATGCTTTATGAACCCTTTACCCATCGTAAGTATGCTGCGAACTCTTTTATTAAACGAGTTTGTAGAATGCACAACAGCAAATTCTCTGAAATTGATATTTTTAGCATGTCTCTAAGCAAATATAAGTCTTTCATTAGTAATAAGTAAGTAATTTGATTGCCATTTTTGTATTTGTTTGCTGAGAATGGGTTAGGTGCACATTCTCGTTTTTCTTTTTCTTAGTCGTAGTTTTTTGCATGCATGTATGTTGCTTTTACACCCGTTAGATACCTATATTATCATTATTAAGAGTTAATAACCTGTGGCAACTTTGTTGGTTAATTTTTTAATGTAACTGTTTGTAGTATAAGTTTTATTGTACCGTTTGTGCCCAAAAACATAAATAAATAAATAAATAAATAAATAAAATTACATAAAGCCTGACCAGAAATATATGACTATTCGCCATGTTGCGGAATTTCATTGGAACTCATTTCTTACACTGGCAATAATTTTAATGATTGTCAGTGTCACTGTGGCGGTTTCTTTGAACAATAACAAAAATGCCCAAAACGATTTGTAGTCAACAACGAATCATTGTAAATAATGTTTATAATAAACTACTGGAAAAAAAACGCTTGGGGAATGAAACTATTTCCCTACAAAACCTTTCCAAATTAACATCAGAGCTGACAGGTAGGTAAACATTGTAGAATCGCTGTCAATTGAAATTACGAACAATGTAAATAAACCATTTAATGAAATTAAATTAATAATTATTAAATTAATAATTATTTAATTTCTAGCACTTGTTTATTGTATTAATGGTTTAGGATAGTGTTGTGGTAAGTATTGATTAAATAACACACGGATTTAGCAGTATTTGATGAGGGAAAATGGAAATTAAAGACATTTTAAATACAAGGTTTGTATACATTGTTTGCAATTTCATTTGACTGACAGTTTTAACAAGTCAAGATGTCATTGTTCCGACTATACTGAACTATTGCCATATAAATAAGAGTAATAGCGCCCTCTTGACAATAGTCATATATTTTTGGTTTGCCTTTAAAGTGTACCACTGACAGATGGTTTGCCTTCATTTCATATTCAACTTTAACAACCTACAAATAAAGCCAATTTTAGAATACTGTTACCCACGTTCGCAGATTTTGTAATAGCTACTTTATTTCTATGGTGTTAAAGTTGGAAATGAAATGAAGGCAAGCCATCTGTCAGTGGTAAACTAAAAGTAAACGTATTGTACGACAGTTGATTGGTGATGTCATCATCCTTCGGGGTTTCTATTATCAGGTCTTACATTATTGTCATTCACTCCGGGTCGATAATTACGACAGTGATAACGAATAGTCGAAGGCATAAATATTTATACTTACAGCTACCGCGTCAACTACATGTAAACAACAACCTTATACTTAGCGACATAGAGTTGTCTACGTATTTTTGACGCTTTGGCAACGTACATTATTTATGATCTTGACTGTACCAAAAGAGCAACAGAATCGGATTAAGCAGAGGCCGTATTGTCTAACGCGCGGACGCTTGCCTTCGCTTTCACCGTCTCTTTCTATCACCGTCTTATACGGTTTGACAGAAAGAAACAGTGATTGCACAATAAGCCTGTGCTAGTCTAAAGGGCTCTCGGTATTAAGTTGATATGAAAGTTCTTGGTATGGTGAAGTGCAAAAATATATTATTACGTAAACAAAGTGTCAAAAATATCTATAAGTACAACTCATTATCCATAAGGTTGATGTTTACATATTTTAACGTGATGACTGTATATATACATATTTTTGCTTTCGACTGTACCTATCAACATCAAAGACTTTAAATTTAGCAGATAGTTAGTTTACAGGTAGGACACGTCAGCGCAATAAGTGTATTAAGCGTATGATGTCGCGAGTAGAAGCTAGTTAGTATACTTACCTACCTAATAATAATTGTGAAATGAGTAGCTCAACTTACCAGTACCCTTCATGCAGTTCATCAGATCCATTACGCAGTGGTTGTCGAAAATGTAAGTGGAGTTGGTGTTCATATCAAATGCGCATATCTTCTGCACGTACGTCGGGCAGACGCCGCATCTGCGAGTCAAGAAGGTTCGTTAGCTTCAAAGTAGGACGCATGCAAAACGGGGCTAGGCCGGCGAACAGGAGTCAAGTCAATTCTTAGGGTAAAATAATCTTTTGTATAGTATACGTACAAGCTCAAGAGAATTCGTCACTAACCTTTTATCCTTTTAAAAATATTACAATCTATAAATAAATAAATAAATAAATAAATATTAGGGGACAATCTTACACAAATCGACCTAGTCCCAAACTAAGCAAAGCTTGTACTATGGGTACTAGACGACGATAAACATACTTATATAAATAAATAAATACTTAAATACATAGAAAACATCCATAACTCAGGAACAAATATTCGTGCTCATCACACAAATAAATGCCCTTACCGGGATTTGAACCCAGGACCTCTTGCTTCGTAGGCAGGGTCACTACCAACTAGGCTAAAGCGGTCGTTACCATTCTTTTAACAAAAGTGACATGATCTTATTTATTTATGACAGTTTTGCATGCCATTGTACTCGTAGGTGTCAGACATACATATAATAAGTTGAGTTCCTTAAAAGTTCTATGGTAAGGTACCGAATTTAATACGTAAGCAAGTACCGTCGAGTTGCGTATCTACGCCTGAGCTACCTATGTTCGCCTAGTTTGACATAAGTTGACACTGACGAAATGTTTCTAGTGCTTGCCTTAAATAAAACTAAATACAAAGTATTTTTTACGGCTGTCAACATTCTTCGTACGATCTGCGGCTAACTTCACACAGTTGACGTTCAGTGAGGTTTTTTCGCGACACCGAACACAGGTTTTTTTAAGCCATTGTTTTAACTTCAGTTTTAAGCAGTGATACAACCCAGGTAATGTTAATCTTTTTACATGATTATACCCTATAACTATTTCTTTTTCATATGGAACTATAATTTAATGATTAGCTTACGTTTAAAAGTCACAATTGGATAAAACATTGGTAAGGGTATTTGGCGTCCACCTTGTTGCCAAATTTCGCCTACCCCTAGGGTTGTCAAATTTGTTGTACCACATTAATTGGCGGAAGACATTATTTGTTTCCAAATTTAAATATTTTCTTGTGTTTGGTTTGTCGAAAATGGCTTTAACTATTTGGAGGAAAGTTAATAAGTAGATTAACCTATGCCTTAAAGATATGACATGTGTAGGTACATTTATTTGATCCCAGTACATAGTATGAAACGTGGTACAAACAGTGGCGTAACGTTTTGTTTAAATTAAAAACAATCTTGTTAATATATTTTTTTACTTATAAACCATTACTCCCCTTTTTTGGCATGTTGGTTAATTTTAGGCAACCCTAGCATCATTATAGAAAATGTATGGAAACAGCTTCAGACTGTAGCCCATCTTCGCCTACTACACATTTTTTTTAAAATTTGTCTAGTGTGGTGAAGTTAAGGTTCATATTTTATTAGCACATTCCAAGGAGATAAGACTTAACATGTGTAAGTCACAGAAAGTTTGTTATTGGCGGCAAAGCTTGCCATAGGCGAAGATAGGGGAAAATACCCATACTTCGCCTATTGCCTTTGGGGCCATTTATTACTAAGTTAACCAATGTAATTCAAAGCTTTAATGGTCTGTACTGATAGCCAGGAGTACTTTGCCACAATAGACTAAAATGATTTCAAATTTGGAAGATTTTTTGGGAAAGGTATCAAAATCCAGGCGAAGATACGCAACTCGACGTAGGTACAATAAATCAGGAAACTGTAAGTAAAAAATTTCTTTAGTTCTAGTCGGACTCGTACCGTACATGAAGGGTTCCGTACCTCCGTACAATGTTTTAAAAATAGTTCGGTAATAAAATATAAAAATACGAGTTAAAAATGCTGAAAAAAAAACACGTTTCGTGCATGACATGGCCCTCTTATTTATAACTCTATTTTAGTTTTAGTATTTGTTGTTATAGCAGCCACAGTTACATACGTATATCTACTTATTACGGTTCAAAAGATAGAGCCATGTGATTTACTGGGTTTTTTCAGGTTAAAATTACGAGTTTTTTTTTTTAGAGCCGTATCTTACAATTATTGTGCTTAAATATTCCATTGTAAGGTTAAATTAGTGTTTAAAACAGCCAGACCTGTGGCCATCGGGGGCTGGGAATTGTTTGAAGTGAACACTTGCATAGCACTCGTAATTACCTGCAAGAAAGTATTACCAACTGAAGTAAATTTAACTTAAATTGTAGGTATTGATTGTATATGTTATGGACCAAGTGGTAAATGGGTTTATCAAAAATGACCAATATGAAATAGCAATTCGATAATAACTATTTATGTAAATAGCTTAATAATATATAATGTCCTATTGGGTAAAGTAATAAAAACCGGCCAAGAGCGTGTCGGACACGCCCAAGATAGGGTTCCGTAGCCATTACGAAAAAATCAAGTAATATTTTTCTAAGGATTTCGCATGTGTACGGAATCTTCCAAGTTAGGTATCGTCAATACTCTGAAAAAAGCTCGTATCTCAAATCGTTAATCTGGCAAAGTGAACTTTATTACGCGCTTTATCAAGGTTCCGTTTTGTTTACATGCTGATTTGAGATACGAGTTTTTCAAAGTAGTGACGGTATGTTTAATACCTTAGGCTACTATTTACTCCTACAAATAATTCCCAAGCAATCTTAGCCGCTATAATTTTCCTTGTAAATTTGATATATTTACTACCATTTTGATTTTTTTTCATTTTTCCACCCAATAGTTTAGATTTTGGGGGGGGGGGGGGACGGTCGATTTTAATGAAAATTTTCACTTTAAAGTTGAATATTTCGCAAACAAATCACTGAATACAAAAATCACGTAAGCAACCCCGCAATGGTTTTAAAAGACCTATCCAACGATACCCCACACTATAGGGTTAGTCGAGAAAAAAAAATCACCCCCACTTTACGTCTATGGGAGGTACCCTAAAAAAATATTTTTTAGTTTTTTTATTTAACCACTTTGTCGGCGTGACTAATATATATATATTCATGCCAAATTACAGTTTTCTAGTACTAAGAGTATCTGAGCTTAGCCGCTGACAGACAGACAGACAGACGGACAGACATGGCGAAACTATAAGGGTTCCTAGTTGACTACGGAACCCTAAAAACATGTTTCATTACTGTTATTTTTATAAAACACGCTTATTCGATTTGAAATACATATACTTAAAGCGTTATGTACCTAACTGTGTCGACGGACCTCCGCTTCGCGGACCTCCTATTCCGCGTTGTTTAGGCGCTTCGTGCTTTTCTGATGCAGCTCTAACCTAACCTACTTATTTACTATTTGCTTACGTTCCTCACATGACCAGGATTTTCTGTGTAAAAGTTCAAAAGATACGAGTTCTGTTTCCTCATTTGGACCTAAATTGCCAAGTTTACATTTTATCTAAGATCCTACTAATAATATAGACGCTAAATAACTTTTGAGGATCATATAATAATGGCTATTTTTTTGTTGCTGTTTTACTCAATAAACAGAACAACAGAATTGAATAAAATATTCTACTTTTTGTCTCGAAAAATAGCTATCGTTGTCCTATGGCAATCAACAAGGTAATAATTATGTACTTACCTGTAAGTATGAAATTTAATGTGACTTTGGCATCTAGATTTTAATGCAATAAGTGTGTGTGTATATTTTTGGGAATAGCTTAATTATCAATTCAATAAAAATATATAATTTCTTGTGGGTAGAATTAATAAATAATTTACCGATTATAGTGAACAAAGCCGACCACAGCAACTTCGTAAGAAACATGACTTTTTAATTATAGTGTACAAATAACAGTTCTTATCATTTAATTAAATTGGTTTGCCTGCCTACCTACTCGTACCGCTCATTTTCATTTTGTACGCAGCAATGATTTGAAGTGGAGCATCATTGAAAAAATAATTTAGTCTATCGCCAAAACAAGTATGTTCACATAAGGCACTATACGAGCTACCTATACGATGACGGTATAACGGTTGAAACATTTCTTTTCAGGTTTTATATCAGAACCGCTCATCCACTTATGCTGCTAACTATACATAAGAAGAAGATAATTAATACAACATTTTTTTACATGAAACAAACGTCTATTTTTTCAAATAATGATTATTTGGAAAATCACTTTTTAATTAAAATCGTGGTCACCCTACACATAATTTAGTCTATAGGTACTTAAGCTTAAAACCTCTTTGACAAGTAAGTTTCTTTAACAAAATGACGCGAGACCTGTCAAATTCCTCGCCAAAGCGATGACACTGGATGAAAAGTATTTTATATTAAACTAGCTGTTGCCCGCGACTCCGTCTGCAAAGAATTCATTTATCGACATCCCGCGGGAACTATGCAACTTTCCGGGATAAAAACTATCCTATGTCCTTCCCAGGGTCTCAATCTATCTCCATACTAAATACAGACACACTTTCGAATTTATAATATTAGTATGGATTAAATATGTTAAAGTCTCTAAAAAGTTTGAATTTTGCGCCTAGAGCATGCCGTTCCACCTTAACCGAAACGGTAAAAAAATGAAAAAAATTAATTACTTAATCATTTATACTGGACTGAATTTTTTTAGTCAACCCACTTGCAATATATTTATTAACATAATTAATATAATATAAAATACTTTTCATCCATTAACCAGATCGGTGAAGGTCGTTGTATACGCGGATCCTAGGCTACTTCAACAAATGTAAAATGAAAATGACCATATAGATGCACTCGGTGGCTGGAGGAAGTTTTAACAAATAGAGTTTTTTATTAATTTAACAGAGACTTCATTGCTTTTAGACCTCGTCTATTAAATTCCATTTTGGCTGGGGATCATTATTTTTCAACTCCTGATCACCGATTAAAAATCACCGTGTATACATATAGTTAGTGTAAGTACCTACTCTTCGTCTACGTGTTATTCATTTCTGAATATAATAGAAGGTCGTGCCCGACTTGAAAAGTTTTTACGGATACGTTGACGAACCGCTTCTGCATCAGTCTGTCTTCGGTCTGTCTCAGGGCTTCAGGCAAAGCACCTACTGGTATGCCTGAGGTGTTATTATCAAATAACGAAATGAATTCATAATCTTATTACGTAAAACTAGATGTTGCCCGCAACCACGCGGGAACTTTGCTATTTTCTGAGATAAAAAGTATTCTAAATGTTAATCCAGGTTATAAACTGTCTATGTGGCTCATCAGAGTCTGTCGTACCGTTTGAGCGTGTATGAGTAACAACATCCACACATCCATCCATACAAACTTGCACGTTTATAATATTAGTGGGATTAACTTGTTGATGGGTTGATTTCTGGCTTCACGCGCGCTGAATAACCAGTACCTCTACTATGAGTTACACTAGTTTACAGTGACCGTACTCGCTAGCGACGGCGTAAATGATTTGTATGGAGAATTGTACTTCCGTAAGTGACCGCTAGAGGCGCTGTAAGTATAAGTATACGCTGTAAGTGTAAGTATAAGTTTTCCTTCACTTCAATACTTCTCGATCGCGTTTACGTAAAAATTTCAATTCTATGGAAACATAGACGCGCGCGCGCGGAGGCGCTGTCCATGTTTCCCTAGTAATTGATTCTTTACGTAAACGCGATCGAGAAGTATTTTGGTGAAGTAAAAACTTATACTAAGCGTACTGTACGCTTAGTATAAGTTTTACTTCACCAAAATACTTCTCGATCGCGTTTACGTAAATAAATCAATTCTATGGAAACATGAAAGCGCGCGCGCGGAGACGCTGTCCATGTTTCCCTAGTAATTGAATTTTTTACGTAAACGCGATCGAGAAGTATTTTGGTGAAGTAAAACTTATACTAAGCGTACTGTACACAATTCTCCATACAAATCATTTACGCCGTCGCTAGCGAGTACGGTCACTGTAAACTAGTGTAACTCATGGTAGAGGTACTGTATCACGCGCGTTTACGCCGTATCGTGTTGTGACTAACTGCCAACGTGTCGTGATCCTGTCGGGCATCCGCGACCTTGCGATAATTATAATGAGACGGTTTTGCTTACCTACTTGCTGCACCGTGCCCTGTAACCCCAAGGTACGATAACCCGGCGTTCGAAGTCCTTTAATACAATAATTTTTAATTCGCCGCCGTCTGATGTTTCACTGAGTTTCACACCATACACCCGTGTGCAATTATAATCGATACTCTTAGACAAAACAAGAAAACAGGTCATAAGTATTAAATAAATATAAGAATCTTAAGAACGCAGTAGCAATTAATTTTAAGTCAGGTAATGAGGTGATAATGCGATAGCTTGGTTACAGTAACTTAGCAACAGTTCGTGAAAGGAAGGTGTCGTCACCCAGAATCCGGGCTCTAGTGAAAACTGGAAAAAGGGATGCTGCCGGTGCTGGAATTGGAAAACTTCGATAAGGCGCGACCCAAAGACCACTTGCATTTCGCCTACAATTCGAATTATATTCGTACTTATCTGCTAGGAAAAAAAGTTGTTAAGTACTAACAATAATAATAATCGAACAACTCAAAAATTGTTAGGTACATAGTACGAAAAACTACCTTTTACCAGAAAATGTCTCCTTAGACTCGTAAAACTCGCTTTCCCAAAAGTGTGCTTTCTCTAAAAGTGCACATTCTGCAAACACTCCCCAAAAGTATACACTCTCTCAATTAGGGCGTTTTCTCGAATTGCACGCTTTACAATACATAGGTACCTACACTTGCACAATAAGTGTGTTTTCCAAAAAAGGACACTTTTCCAAAACATACTCTCCCAAAATTTTCACACTTATAAGACGGTCATTATAATAATAATATGCACAAATACGATTCTTTGGAAAAAGTGTTGGTACCTTCTGGGAAAATGCACCATCAGAAAAAAACGCTCTATCTGAGAAAGTGCACTTTCTGGGAAAATGTACCCATTGGGAAGTGCACTTTTAGAGATAGTGCACCTTCCGTGCAAGTGATCCTTCTAATGAAGTGTACCTTCATGCAGGGAAAGTGTGTGTGTAAACCATGGTAAGTTGAAGTTTCAACTGAGAAAACTAGACCTTATTACGCCAGTTAAAAGAATGACACATATCACACGAGGTAACTTGGCACCCGCGCATAGCGAGGGTGCCAATATTTTGAGTGTGATATTGGTGTTTTTCCCGAGTTAAACACTCTGCTTTTCATTTCGAGTACAAGAAAAGTAATAAAATAAAAGAACAAATAAATAAAAATATCTACTTAAACTGGTCATTGTAAAATATTTCAATAGAATTTATTGTTAAGCAATAATTAATTTAAGAAAATTTAAAATGTTCAACACAATAATCAGATAAAACAGTAGACAAGTATTTTAGTAAAATTATTTGTAAATTAGTAAACTAAGTAACCGAATTGAATGAAGGAGCTAAGCTGTATAGAGATAGGCTGTGTGGACATAATGCTAGTAAAATATTATTAAATTATTTACATTAGATTCTTACACGTAGATTTAAACCAGAACAGTTAAAAAAATCTCAAGAAATAAGCACCAGAAATAATATACCACTGTGGTTCACATGTTTTTATTATTAAGATTTTTTTTAACTTTTCTGGTATTAAGTCTGCGTGTAAGAAAGTAATGCAAATAATTTAACAATATTTTAGTAGCATTATAAAATTTGCAATTATGTCTAATTAAGAAAGAAAAACTCAATAATTATGCCATGTATAATTGTATAATACCGTAATGCTGGCTGAGTGCGTATGTTTTCCATGACAGCCAATGCCTTTATTTTTTTTAATTCATTTCTTTCCTTGGGATGAAAGTGTAGTTTTACTCCCGTATGTCGGTTATGATTTGCCTCATTTTCCGAGTATGAGAGATGAAATAGTAGATTGTTCAACAAGGGAGGAAAAAACCAACATCACACGAGGTTACTTGACACCCGAGCACAGCGAGGGTGGCAATATTTCGAGGGTGATATTGATGTTTTTCCCGAGTTAAACACTCTGCTTTTCATTTCGACAACAAGGAAAATAAGAAAATATATAAGTATAAATAAATAAAAATGTCTAAACTCTAAACCGGTCAATATGATCGTTGTAAAATATTTCAATAGAGTTTATTGTTAAGCAATAATTAATTTAACAAAATTTAATATATTCCATATAATAATCAATGAAAACAGTAGATAAAGTAAAGTTTAGTAAATTTATTTGTAAAATAAGTAAATAACCAATTTGAACCAAAGAGTTAAGCTGTATAGAGATAGGCTGTGTGGGTGGACATACATAGTCGTTTACCGTGTTTTTTTCTTAACATTTTTTAACTTTTCTGGTTTAAGTCACTAAATAAGAAACTAATGTAAATTAATAATTTAATTTAATAAATTTCACTGGCATTATAAAATTTGTAATATAATTAATTAAGAAAAAAAAACTTATTCCATGTATATGCCGTAATGCTTGGCTGAATGCGTATGCGTTCCATTGACAGCCAATGCCTTTATTTTTTTTAATTCATTTCTACCCTAGGGAAGAAAATAATAGTTACTTATCCTCCCGTATGTCAGATATGATTTGCTTCACTTTACGAGTATGAGAAATGAAAAAAGTATTCCTTATTCAGCTCTATTACTTCGAATGCCTGCCAATAGCTGTTTAATATTGCGCAATCGCAGACAGACTCGCCAGGTTCTATCGCATGAATAAATAATAATATAGGTAACGCCACCAGAGTTGAGGCCACGCACACAACCACATCTCATGTAATGACAGCGGGATTTTGACGTTGTGTTGACGTTTAACGACAACACAACGTCAAAATCCCGCTGTCATACATGAGATGTGGTTGTGTGTGTGCGTGACCTCAACTCTGGTGGCGTTACCTATACCTGGGCGGCCGAGCTCCGCTCGGGCTGAAACTCGGTACCAAGCGTTTCCCCAGAGATAAGACCAAGCTAGTTTTGCTTATATATAAGTATATATTATATATACAAGAATTGCTCGTTAAAAGGTATTAATAAGATAATAATAGATAATAAGATAATTTATTCAATAATTTGCAGTACAATATGACAAGAAATGCAATGTTTTACAAAAGTCTATGTAACACGTATGCCTGCACTAGGGTTACTAGAGAACTCTGTATCGCGGCAGCAGGCAGATATAGATAGATAAACTAGGTGTATATAACTCAACGGTCCGAAATAAAAATGGTATTAATACCTACCTACTGTACTTACCGGCGCTATAACATCAGAAGATCACACACAAAAGCATTTTAGATGTTTTTAGACTGACGTTGAGTCAAATCTGTGTGAACAGGGTTATATCCACTGAGTCAAGGGCTGGTCAGATCAATTTACCAGAATCGTTTATAGTAGTAGCAAAATGTCCATTCGCATTATTTCCCAAAGGCGTTTTTCCCATTATGGTTTTTTACTAAAGCTTATTTTCACAGTAGCGTTTTTTCCCAATTTGAATCGACACACAAACAGTGTCGGCTCCGTTGATGCCAAGCTCCTACTTCTATGTGCTTTTGGCCCTTCGGGTCTTTGAGAATTCAGCAGATGCAAACGTAACATAAACCAAACCTAACTATGTTTCTATGTCGATTAAAATTGGATAAAACGGGATTTTGATTGCGTATATTTTGACATAGTTACCTACAAATTTGTACGAGCCCTCGGTACACGAGTCCGACACGCACTTGGCCGGTTTTTTACTGTAAGATCAAGAAATATTATTATGTCTTGTCTTCGGCCAAAGTTTTAGTTCTGGAACAAAGTCGAGCGTTCATGAACGTACTTAAGTCAGTTAGCAAGATATACAGAACAACAGGACCTGGTTAGAACAACTCTACCCGCTGAGTATACCTACTACACTCATCTTTTTGTTCATACGTTTACCTACCACTTACTGTTAGATTAAGTCAATTAATAGTTTTTTACAGTCACTTTCAGAAACATTAATATTTATTTTAATTAAATCAAATCTTGCTTATCTACTGCAAACTGAGTGTCTACACATTATTGGCGATTTTTAAAAGTTTCTATAACAGATTAAGTATATAACTCGGTCGAATAACATAGTTATGGAAACGTAGCGGTTGCCCAGGACTGCGAAGAATTTGTTGGTCGGAACAATGGAATTTTCCGGGGTAAAAACTATCTTGTGTGTTTCGTAATCTCAAGCTCAAGCTATCACCATACCAAAATTCATCTAAAGCGGTTCAGCGGTTTTAGCGTGAAGGAAATCAGGATTAATACGAGAAAAGATAATTTAACCAACTCAGCAGGAAAACTCTCAGAAAATGTAATGCGTGGGCTGCGTTGGTCGCACAGAACGCAACATAATATACTTAAAATATGCGTAAATATAACCTACTGTGGGTAGGTGTGTGTTTATGATCTGTTTTCCGACGGTGGGGGCCGCCGCACCAGACTCCGTGGCGCGGTGCTTACGCCGCGGTCAACTTGTATAGAGATACCGAGGAAGAAAGTATTTAAAGAGATATATTAGCTGTCTTAAGCTGAATATAAAACTTAAACCTGATATTTCCTTCCTCAAGGTAGTGTTTTTTGATGACATTAAGACAATCTGAAAAAACAATAAATTAAGATGGGTTATGGTCGTAACGACTAGTTTGAAGAATGACTATGTCCGCGAAACGTCGTAATTGTATAATACCTTAGTAAACACAATGACTTTTTTTAACAATGACCTGTAGGCTTATTGTCTAACGCTTCTGACGCTTGCCTTCACAATCACTATTTCTTTCTGTCAAACGGTATAAAATGATGACAGAAAGAGATGGTGAAAGCAAAGGCAATCGACAGAAGCGTTAGACAATACGGCCTCTGGTAAGCAGTTTGTCTTGGTTGCACGATTGTCACATACATATAGCAAAAAGCCATTGTTGTACAATGACTAAGTAGGTTTTGGGCTATATTGCATTATGCCTTGGTCGTAAAATGACACATTAGGTATTTTGTCTAGATAGTACAACGTCTTGGATTAAAAGTGTCTAGGTAGCAAAACGTCGTGATCGCACAACGTTCAAGTTATAACAGATAATGAATTGAATCTAATATATAAAAATCTCGTGTCACGGTGTTTGTTACCGAACTCCTCCGAAACGGCTCGACCGATTTTTATTTATGAAATTTTTTTCTCTGTATTCGGCCTAAGAATAGGTCGTAGGCTATATATTATTCGCAGATGGAGTCGCGGGCAACAGCTAGTATTTGTATAAAACACAATTTGACATTTAAAATGACTTAGGTACATGATTGCCTACATTATCTTTGGTTGTAACTAATAAGTGGCCAGATACTGAGGTGTGAAGTTTCTTTATCTATTAAAGAACCTCTCTGTGTCTGTTTCCTTGTCATTCGATTATGTCGGCGTTTTGCAACCGAGACTTCATAAATATTTGGCTAAATGCTTATTTTGTCATTTTACTATCAGTATGTTCTACTACTAAGTCGATTTGCTATTAGCACATTTCGCTTATTTGGCCATTTTGTAAACAAAGATCTTGTACAACTAAGTCCAATTTTATACCCAGTCATTATAATATTATGGCATTTTATGTGCTAGGACATTTTACTACCGTGACCTAATACATGTTAGACCTCCTTCTTACATAGTCATTCTTCAACTAGTCCTTACGACCCTAACCCAATAAATTAAGATGCAACAATCATGTCATACTCGTATTACGTCGGACTAGCGATTTTGTTTTGTTTCATTTTAAAGATAAGGGGACATCCATTCGATAAAATTTACGCTAGTTTTTTGATGTGCCGTCCCCCCTGGAGAGATGTTGTGAGATTTAACTCGACCCCCTCCCCTAATCGACCTATGATTGCAATTTGTTCAATTTTTGGGACAAGGGGACATCGGACATCCGTTAATTAAAATGTGCGTTAATTTTTTGATGCCCCTCCTCCTTGTCGAGATGTTGTGAGATTTGTGATTTGACTCAACCCCTCCCCTAATCGACTTACGGTTGCAATTTGTTTAATATTAGAAACAATGCGACATCTAATTAAAATTTACTTTGAATTTTTTGATTCACTCCTCTAATCTCAGTGAGATTTTACAAAATTCGCTTTGTTAGTATCAATAGAATGATAGTTGATGTACTCGTATGTCTAAATCTGCTGGGTTTTACAACTTCTTTCTTTCGCAACTTGTAAAGAGCGAAAATTATATACCTAAATAAATAATCGTGCTTGATTGCGTATTTATATAAATACAATAAATAACTTTAAACTAATTGATCACAATTTAGTACTGTTTCTTGAGGGAAAAATATTACGTCATATTTACCGAGAACCGCTTCTCCACCGTTCGAGATTAGCTGAGATTCAGCTCGATCCCTTCGCTCCTAAAAGTCTCGCGTAATTTATGGACACCCTCTATGATAATTTAATTTTAATGATATGATATTAGAGGCCACGCTTCTGCCATATGTACACGTTTCTATATAAGTAGGTACTTAAACCTTTTAAACTGCTTGAGCGCCGAATTCATAAACAATGTTTATTTTTATTTCTAAATTTTGTAACAGACAGCAAGGTACCTACTATGTCGTGTTGAGGTAGGTACGTTAAACACGTAGACGCGACCAATATTAAATATTCCCGCGTTAGTCTGAGTCATTTCGGTATAAATTACAACATTGTGTGGTAGGGCGTTGTAACTGGATCCTTCGACCTTCAATGCCTCGCTAGCTGCGTGTCAGCGCATTCAACAAACCCTCAAGAATTCCTTACTCACTCTGCTTGCCCTTAATTGAGGAGACAGCTCTACGAGAAAAAAATGTTCATAGAGTAGACAAGTAACGAGAGAGTAACTAAAAATACAAAACTGTTGCCATAGTCAAACAGTTTACGTTACAGTTAGAAGTGTCGCACTCATTTGATTTCAGTTCTTCATTGTTGCTCCTTATAATATAACTTATATACGTACATTACCTATTTCATACGGCGTTATTCAATAAACTTGCAAGAAAAATACACATTTTCACAAAATGATTGTGCATTTTAAATTGAGCTTTCACTCATTGTACATATGTATGTATGTAAATACTTTAATGCACATAAAACACAAAAAATAATACAAAACAACGAAACAAAAAGTACAAAGGTGAACTTATCTCAAAAAGGGGTCTTTTCAGGCTAACCAATATATAATTTCCGTAGGCGTAAAAAACATATTTATGTAAGTATCTTTTCATTTACATGACATGCCAATAGACTGTTAATTATATTGTGTGTTTCATTTTGTATTTCTGGCAGTGAAGACTCTACATTAAACTTAATAAATTTTATTTGTGTTTTAGTTTTACAATTACTCTTCTTAAAAAACTGGAACTCGGCAGATAGATAAGACTCCTATAAAATCACGTCACAATTATTGAGCGAGCTCTTCGGGTCCAAACTTTTCAAGGGACTTTTTATGTCGAAATTTTTTTTTATTCAATAATACAATGCGAACCTTCGATACCAAGCACATCGTGCTTTTCATGGTAACTAATCATTAGATACCAACCATCTGACTGCCAAGTTAAGCATCCGCTCATAGTCACGCTGAACAATCATTAAAATAATGAGCATGAGCAATGAGCACATTCATCGCACGTGACTTAAAATATTTATTTAAAGGTCCTCGCTACAAAATATAGAGTACCAGCTGCAATTATTTTAATAACTTATTCCGATATTCCAGTATTTAGGTAGTAGGTACTTAAACTTAACCTACTGCGTTATGCCTACCTACTCGTAACTTTGTTATGCGCCGAATATTCTTAGCTCTACATTAAATCAAGAAGCCATACAAATCGTACGGCATAATTTTTCAGGCGAATAATAAATAAAATTAATATAGAAAAAACAATTGTTTTCAGGGCACCTCCCTCCCTTAGACGTAAAGGGGGGTGATTTTTTTTAGCGTGGGATATCGTTGGACAGGTCTTTTAAAATCATTAAGGGGTTGTGATGACAATTTTTCGATACAGAGATTTTAAAGTATGCGAAATAATAAAATTAAGAGTGCAAATTTTTGTTTAAATCGAGCTTCCCCCCCCCCTCTCTAAAAGCTAAACTATTGATTTGAAATTTTTTTAAAAATTCATGATGAGAGTAAATATATCAAATTAACAAGGAAAACTATTACGGCTGAGTTTGTCGCGCGTTTCGCGAAATGTAAATATTTGTACATAGCAACACTAACGTTTCCCGCCATGTTTCCTACAGTCTATGGTGAGTTGAATACCATTCTTGCCGTAACTTTCAATCGAGTAAAAGTCTTAATTTATTAGTGATCTGAAAATTGTGTTAATGTGCTGCTGCAACTCCTCTGCTGCTTGAAAGCTAAGTGGTTTAAGCCTATGAGGTTAAATGATTACACTCGCTAGTCTTAGTGGTGTTTACTAGACCAGTCACTCACATACCAAATATGAAAAGGGTTCAATTCCTGTCTGAAAGTAAAGATACCGTCCGGTCGAGTTCGGTATGGTACCGTCCCGTCGTGTTCGGTACCGAAGTATACTCCAATCCTGGGAGTTAATGAGCTGAAGGACAGGTACCATGGGACGCCGTGGTATCTGGTCCGAAGGCTGACATGTGATCACCTCTGTCCTCGAAATATTTATGTGTTGAATGTATGTGAGATGTTTGAGTGGTCTAGTCCAGTGGCTCCATGCAGTGGAGTCATACTATGTTTATAATTACAGATGGTGCATTATTTAAATACTTAAGAATATGAAAAGCGAAGCAGATTGATTATCTCATGCATGAGGCTAAGCAGCAGGAGAGTCAGATCAGCGTGGAAGAAATAACAGGTCAGCTATGATGTCCATTAGAATTGCCTAGATTCAGACATATGAATTTTAGTTGCCTTATGCGTAATTCGGCGCGCATCTGGGTCCATTGTACGCTGGCGAGCGTGGATCCGGAGTTGAATTTATCTAACTAAATACACCCCCAAACACTTAGTTAGTCACTTTCCCAGCGCCCGATATGGTGAAGTTATGCTGGGATCGTACGGAATTCATGCAAAACATGCATAAGGCATCTAGAAAATAATTAATAATTATTTATAAATGTTCAGAATGGCAATTTCGTGACTCATAGCGACATCTGTTGTCTCAAACAGGCGAAACTCACACTGTTTATTATCTATTTTGTATCAAATCTCTTTAAATCTCAAAGTTTTGTTAGTCATCGCTTTTGAGAAAATGCTATTTTATTTTTGGTGATGATTGATACAAATATCAGTTAATATTTTACGTAATCCATTTGTAAGGAACATGGCGTTGGTAAAAAACTATGTGCAAACCGGAAGAAGGAAGTCGGCCATTGCTATTTGCCTATTAGCTTAAGGATGTCCGTCATTGGTCGTTCCGTTTTCTTGCACGCTATTTGGCAAACAAGTGAAGTTAGCTTGTAAACAATATGGTGATCTTTCTTTGCAAGGACGCGATGTAAAACTTTTACGAAAAGTGATTAAGTGAACAGTTTGAAGAAAAATTCAGTGAAAGTGATATAAAAATATTGAGGATTATCAGGTAATCATCATATTATATGGATTTTACTTAAAAACACTTAAAACGAATAAAAATTGTCATTAATCACGTGTAGTGAAAATTTCGTTTCCAATAAGTAACTAGAATTAAGTTGTGAAAAACAAATGAAGGTTGCATATAAGTATGCTATAAAGGGCTTGAAATTTTGGTTGTGATTTAAATATTTGGCATATTTACGAGGTAATAAGTGACTTAAATTAGTTCGTAGGTATGTAGACGAAACAAGTCTGGCTTCGAAGCTGGCGTTCGGAACTCGATCGTACCGAAAATTGTTAAATATGATTTGATTGAGAAGTACGTAATTCTAGAAAATTCTCTGCCAACGAGCACGTGCTCACTTGTTCGTACGTACTTTATAATATTCGTTCGTTATATGTAGGTATCTATACGATAGCGAAGACAAATTTACGGGAAACGGCTCAAACGGGTGCCGCCAACAGCGGTTACCATCCTAAAGGAGCGTAGAGGGCGCTTCTCTTACGGCCTGTGCCGAGTTATTTGAACATTTTATATGAAGCTGCTAATGATTATAATAAATAAGGTACGTGAAATTATTATTTCCTAAGGCTATATCTAATTCAATATTTAGTGGCATTGTGGTATATATGTGTCTAAGGAGTGCCGCGCGTACTTTGTTTACAATAAAGCTTAACATAATTGATACTAGATGGCACTATCTACATGTCTAGAGTTGGGGTTAATACATGTGATTCTGAAATAAAGATTATTTACAAGATTTTGAAAATAAAGTAACATTTATAAGCTTTTATTAAGTGGTGATATATTAAAACTGAACTTTTATATGAATGGCTTTATACAGTTCTGTAAATCTATTAAAATAGGTGTATAAGAATACTTACTAGATATCATAGCTCACATAAGTACTATGACAGTTTATCTGGATTAACTTACAGATATAATCCGGACAAAATGGAAGCGATTTTACTGAATAGATTGTCCATATTTTCTCAAGAAATAAAATGTCTGTCTGAAAAGTCTCGTATTTTATGTGCTTCATGGGATAAAAATAATTTAGAAACTGCTCATATCACTGCCTCAAAGTTAAAGTCCATTCTCCACCGTTTCAATACTGAACTCTATCAATATTTCAATGTTTCAACCGAACCTAATGCTGATGAAATATCAAGTCTTACTTCAATACAATTAGAAGGCGAAGAAATGCTGGCAGAACTGGATGCCCGCAACAAAGACTCCAACCCAACTGCGACAGTTGCATCTTCTAAAAATAACTTTAGCGCTAAGCTTCCACAATTAAACTTACCACAATTTACAGGAAATATATTAGAGTGGCACCAGTTTTGGGATCAATTCAAGTCTAATGTGGATCAAGTCTAATGTGGATGGACATGAAAGGCAAGAAACGAAAACGGAGACTCCAAGCTATACTGCAGAAACTTTACATGTATTGCAACAGTCACATAATCGTCAAGCTCCGAATGGCTCCAGAAAGTACAAGAAAATGGGATTTCAATCACATGGAAAAAATGTATCCTCATTTACCACGACTAGCATTAGTGTACCACAGAAGAGACACTTTGTTGAAAATAACAATAAAAGTCAATTCCATGCAAAAAGAAGAAAGCTTTCTTGCATATTCTGCAATCAATCACATTTTAGTGATAAATGTACTGAAATGAAGACATTGTCAGAAAGAAAAATGAAATTAAAGGATCGATGTTACAACTGTTTTCAGGTTGGTCACTGGTATGAACAATGCAGATCCAAGAGAAAATGCGTTCACTGTGGCGATTTTGGACTTCATAATCGAGCGTTGTGTCCAAAACAATGTTCTGAAAACACTGAAGTGGATGCTTAGTAAATTTACTAAAAGATTAGACTCTGACACTTTATCAGCATATAAGAAAACCATAAAAGACAACTTACAAGATATTAATGACATATGTTTATCAAGATGCGTAATGGATGGCAAAGATGGAAACTACACATTACACTGCTTCACGGATGCTTCAACCAAAGCATATGCTGCTGTTCTATATATAGTATAAGGAAATCGCATAAACTTTATAATCGGCAAATCTCGATTGGTACCTATAAAGGATCAAGAAAACCTAAAAATTCCTAGACTCGAGTTGTTGGGAGTGTTAATAGGCAGTCGATTAATCAAGTATGTTTTGAACAATATCCAATCAAATGCCACACAACAAATATTGTGGACGGATAGTCAAATCGTTATTAATTGGTGTAATTCAAGCAAGCTATTAACACCCTTCGTGTCGAGGAGAATTGAAGAAATAAAAAGGAATAATAATTTGACAATACGATATGTACCATCTGAACTAAATCCTGCTGACGTAGCAACCAGACCAACGTGTTCGAAGGAAGAAAGAAAGAAATGGTTATCTGGACCAGATTTTCTGCTGGAAAATTCATCTGAATGGCCTACTGGTCCAGTAACAGAACTTTCCTTCCTGTCTGGGGAGGGTCTACCGAGTACCGACTCATTGCAACCTACAAGCACAAACGAGGTAGAGGATAGTTCAGAAAAGGATAACGATCAAGTGAAGAAACAGAGTAATGAAAAGGAAAATTTACAGGATATAGACGAATCTCAAAATGACTGTACTATACAAGAAATTAAACAACTTCAATTAGACCATTTTACGGATGAAGTAGAGGGCAAAGAAACAAGTCTCAGTCGTAATCTGAGACTATTTAAGGATGTTGACGGTTTACTGCGATGTAAAGGCAGACTCCAAAACGCTGCATGGTCCTTTGATAAAAGGTATCCTCTGCTTATACCTAGACACTGCGATTTTACAACCAGCATAATTAAAAACACACATGAAAAGAATTATCATGTTGGAGCTAACCATACCCTAAGCATAATAAGACAGTCCTACTGGATACCACAAGGTAAAAGTACAGTCCAAAAGATACTGAAAAAATGTCCAAGATGTGTGAAGCACGGAGGTGGACCATTTCCGCTGCCACCAACACTTGCATTACCACCAGAAAGAGTTAATTTCAGCACACCATTCACCTTCACAGGAGTTGACTATCTTGGACCAGTTTTAATCAAGTCTAACAATGGAACTTGCAAAAGATGGATCTGTTTGTACACCTGCTTAGCTGTCAGGGCTATCCATTTAGAAGTTGTTCAGGATTTGACAGCTGAAGAATGTCTCTTGGCTTTGCGAAGAATGGTTTCAGTCAGAGGCATACCAACTTTAATCACTTCAGATAATGCTTTGTATTTTAAACTTTTAGCGGACGTCTTATCGAAACCTTACTGTGTGGACAACCAAATCAGATGGAAGTTCATACCAGAATTAGCTCCTTGGTATGGAGGATTTTATGAACGTTTGGTGTCCATGGTAAAACATTGCATGAAAAGAACGTTGGAAAAACACCTACTGGGAGAAAGCCAACTATCAACAATTGTCAAAGAGATCGAAGCAATAATCAACACAAGACCTTTAACGTGCGTAGACTCAGAGTTAGAACATATATTAAAGCCCTCAGATTTCCTCAACTTAGGAAGATGTATTACCATGAAATCGTCAAATGACAATACTTTGGTACAGGGTACTACAACAAAAATAGACCTGATTAATTCCTGGAAAAGAGCACGAGTTATTCTGGAAGAGTTCGAAGAAATGTTCACTAATCAGTACCTGCCAAGCCTTCGCGAAAGGTACAACCACTCACATAAGGAGCCACGTATTACATCAAAGGAGATCCCGAAAGTAGGCCAAATAGTGCAAATTAAAGGAGATAAAAATCGAGAAGGCTGGAAAGTCGGGGTGATTATTTCTCTAATTAAAGGTAACGATGGATTATGTAGAGTGGCTAAGGTAAAAGTAGGAAACACTGTATTCACCAGATCTATAACACACTTGTACCCTCTAGAAGTTGATGAAAATGAACATTCTTATGTGGAATCGAAATCTGATAAAGAAACTGTTCAACAGGAAAACCAAACTGGAAACGGACTCGGTATAAGTATAGACTTTACAGATGAGAGTGCAGATATGGCAGATGTGGCAAACACAGACAAGACAATAGATAGCACGGAGATAACAAATAGCACGGATAAGACAACAGAAAACATGGAAATGACAGATAACTTGAACGAGACGATAGAAGACACGGAGTTTAGTAATGATAATATGGATTGGGCAAATAAAACTAGTGATTCAGTAATGGACAGTGAGGCTGATGTTAGAGATCCAACACAAGAGCAATCTGAAGGAAAGCAAAGAAGAGTTGCATCCATCCGGGCCTTAGAGAAGATTAAACAATGGACTCGGAACTTGATGACTACTCTGCTTTGATTTGCCCTGGTCGGAGTGTCGCGCGTTTCGCGAAATGTAAATATTTGTACATAGCAACACTAACGTTTCCCGCCATGTTTCCTACAGTCTATGGTGAGTTGAATACCATTCTTGCCGTAACTTTCAATCGAGTAAAAGTCTTAATTTATTAGTGATCTGAAAATTGTGTTAATGTGCTGCTGCAACTCCTCTGCTGCTTGAAAGCTAAGTGGTTTAAGCCTATGAGGTTAAATGATTACACTCGCTAGTCTTAGTGGTGTTTACTAGACCAGTCACTCACATACCAAATATGAAAAGGGTTCAATTCCTGTCTGAAAGTAAAGATACCGTCCGGTCGAGTTCGGTATGGTACCGTCCCGTCGTGTTCGGTACCGAAGTATACTCCAATCCTGGGAGTTAATGAGCTGAAGGACAGGTACCATGGGACGCCGTGGTATCTGGTCCGAAGGCTGACATGTGATCACCTCTGTCCTCGAAATATTTATGTGTTGAATGTATGTGAGATGTTTGAGTGGTCTAGTCCAGTGGCTCCATGCAGTGGAGTCATACTATGTTTATAATTACAGATGGTGCATTATTTAAATACTTAAGAATATGAAAAGCGAAGCAGATTGATTATCTCATGCATGAGGCTAAGCAGCAGGAGAGTCAGATCAGCGTGGAAGAAATAACAGGTCAGCTATGATGTCCATTAGAATTGCCTAGATTCAGACATATGAATTTTAGTTGCCTTATGCGTAATTCGGCGCGCATCTGGGTCCATTGTACGCTGGCGAGCGTGGATCCGGAGTTGAATTTATCTAACTAAATACACCCCCAAACACTTAGTTAGTCATTTTCCCCAGCGCCCGACAGAGTTTGCTTGAGAATAATTAGAAGTTTAAGAGTAAATAGCAGCCTGACCTATAAAATATACCTACTTGGGAAATTCCGAACAAATCATAAAAAAATATTATTTGTTTAATACGGATAGTATAATTAATAGTAAAATTAATAAAATATACAAAGATTTTTTCGTAACGGCTGCGGAACCCTATCCTGGGCGAGTCCGGCACGCTCTTGGCCAGTTTTTTAAAAGACCTATCCAACGATACCCCACACACTATATGGTTACACAAGAAAAACACAAAAAATAAGTGAATGATTTGCTGGCTTTATACTACAAATTTTGATTATCGAACTTCGTATCGTTCACGCTAATAGTAATAAACGGAAGAGTGAAAGGGACGATACGATATGAATTTCGATTTTCGTAGTAGCCTGTCCAGTTTTGAGATCGTTTTTTGACACATTTCGGAGCGCGGATTTTTAGACATTATAAGTATCTCTGTGTCGCACAGACGTAGCTATCTTATGTGTGTAGTGGCGGAGTAGCAAGGTTTTGCTGAAAGGAGGATCTGTTAGATCAATTTTCCAGAATTGTCATTTCCTAGGAGCAATATTTTCATTCGCATTTTTCCCAGGTGCTTTTTTCTCACTGGTTTTTTACAGAAGCTTATTTTCACAGTAACCTTTTTTCACAATTGGGGATGTCTATTTTTTTGCAATGTATAGTAAATCGAAAACCATTTCGAGATAAATGCTTTTTAACTCGTTTTCTGTAGTTATTTAATTTTATATTATGTAATGAATTTATTATATAACAAATAAGCAATGACCTTCATTTGACATTGGTGTAAATTGCGTGACCGGTTCAAGTCGTACTTTATTCTATGTGGTTAGAATTCTTCACAATTTACGCGTGGATTATATACTACGGAGTTTGATTTGGACCCGCTGTCTGACATCTAGCACTTTGTCAGTGCCAGTAAAGTGACACAGTGAATAGTGTACCACTACGCAAAAAATAATTAAAGGGGTTGCCTTATCGTAAGCATTTAGATAGATTTAGAAATTTGGCATTGTGGGAGCCCTCAATTATAATCTGACGTCATCAACTAAAATAGTTTCAATAATTAATTTTGAAAAAAGTAGAGAACTAAATGACAAAATATTGAAATTAGTTTCTTATAATTGACTTTTCTATACAAAAAAAATATAAAAACCACTGGTAATTTTTTTTAGACATTCCCAATTGGGAAAAAACGCGATTGTGAAAATAGGCTTCAGTAAACGATTCTGGTAAATTGATCTAGCAAATCTCCTATATTGGCAGTTGTATTCTTACAGAGCTGCGTAGCCGGTCGACCGGCGCACCTTGTGGCGCTACGCTGTTGCCGCAGCGTGGGTATGCACGGGCGAGTGGGCGAGGCGCCACTTTCACTGCAGCGCCCGGGCCGCGGCTCGCGCCCTAGCTAGTATCCGGCCTCGCCGCGTGAGCGGTGTAAACTACAACAAAACTTTACTTTTTAGCCAAAAGTCGCACTATTCATGGTAGAACGATGTAAATCATTATGACTTACGCCGTTCTTCTACGTACTGTATGCATAACTCCTGTGGAAATTCAATTCAGAATCAAAATTCTAGTAAAAACCCTTAAAAAGGTGTTTTAGTCAAACTTGACCGATCATCCGTTAGAATATACCGAAATATTTCATAACACAATGTATTAGATAGATATGTGCGTAAGTAGATAGTACCTACCATAAAACCTGAATGGGTTTTTACCTGTAATTACCTATCACCTAAGAGATCTAATCATTTGCCTGTCTAGTCGGCGTTAAAATACTTATGATAAGTTTTACAGTCCTGATGCAGATTTGAGATCTTAACCCGAGATACACACACAAACGCGTGTATTGACGTCAAATGTAAGAGTCTGGTGTAAATTTTGACTGTGATTTTTACAGCATTTAGTACATACACCTGTAACCGTTGCGATTATACTTACTTAGTGTTTTTTTTATCCGAACGATAGTTTTGTAGCTAACTCACCTACATCACTTTCGAATAGTATTTACTCAAATTAATTTCAAAAACCTACCTCCAGGATGTAAAACTGAATTACATAAATGATCCTTGCAGAACCCTTTCAGACATTGTCATTATGCTAAAAGGCCGGAACCGAAACCTACTTTTAAAAGTGGAGATTCTATTCTTTTTTTTGCAAGTATACTTACTTACCGAAAACATGGTGAAATTGTGCTTTGATTTGGAAAAATATTAAATATGTAGTCTTTTTGTAACTATTTTTAATTAATTAATATCTTAGAAGATTTATTAGTGCCTCAATGCTTTATTGATAGAGTTAACGGGCTGTTATAATACATACAAATACTAAATATACGAGTATTGCAGGTCGCTGAAAAAAAGCTTATCAGATCGAAATGCAATATATGTGTTGTATTTGACGATGAATCCCAGCTGTGACGATGGGTTTGATTGATAAACTATTGAAATACCACGAGGACCATGTTAGGTAGTTTACGGGAAAGTGATACATTTTCTTAAACAAAGGCACCCTGTTTTGAAAGAGCGCATTCTATTCATTCTTTCATCCTTCCATTCAGGAGAAACTGAAGTCCCATTAGGGATTCCTTTGGTAAATCGCGACACGTTGGACTTGGACATAAACACACGAACGTGCGAGGGGGGGCGGCATCAGCGAGCGCGGCGCGGCGCTTGACGATAAATTATACACGCACACGGACACATTGTACGACTAACCACCAGGCTCACACACGCCCAGGTCGTACACAGCGATACACACAAGAACAGGTATCTATCTACACGCATCTGTATCTGTTGATCCAGAACACTGGCAGTGTGTCCACAAACGAACGGACATATTTTTATTTGTGGTTACTGGTTACATAACATTAAATATGCAGTAACTGGGCTGGGTTTTTGATAGTTGTTGATATCGACGCTTTGCTTTAAGAGACCTAATGTACCCAGGCAATAAATTCAATGTGGGCATTGTACTTACATATAAAAAAGTGGAGATAGGTATTTTTGTTTTCGTGATACGAAACCAAAATCATTTTAAATGAGAGATCTAGTACCTAACTAACCAATTTGCATGAACACGGCATCCACAATCGTCACAAAACGGGTGTTTTTCCTTAATCTTATTTTATACCTACGTGATCCGATGTGCTATTCAGTTCCGTCCGGTACGTAAGTTTCCATCGGGCGTGTGTGCGTGGAGCGCCAATGTGTCGGTGGCCTGGCGTGGAGTCGTTTTCCGAGAAGCGGTTAGTATGGCGCGGGCGCAGCGGTGCGGCGGGGCAGGGGCGCCTGCCCGGCCCTGCCAGACAACTTGTCGCTGCGCCCCGCTGCCCGGCGGCTTTTGGCCCCGCTCTGCCTCAGCAAATTGCTTGGCGCACCTACCGTCTAACTAACCTGTTCCTCGACGCGTTTAACTAATACGATATTAAGATAAGTCTTACCCGCACTTAAATTACGTTTGTAGCTATGCTAAAACGTTCCCGGCTTTAACCCCGGCGCCACACATAGCACAAATGTATCAACATATATTTGAACACATATTTGATCTATGGTTGATTGTATGGTTGTTCTATTGAACAAATAAGCAAATACCGGTGCTACACATGTGATCAAATAAATGTGTTCAAACATTTGTGCTATGTGTGGCGCCGGGGTAACAAACATACCATACCAACCCAACCTCATTATGTAGGTGCAAACAGTTTTAAATGTGCAGACAGAAGATAAAGTATAACTAGTGCAATGCGTCATGCGATTACAAATATTAGCAATACCTACCTAGGCTAAACCACGATGCAAGTCGTGCGGGCATATTTTCACAATGACTGTCTCCAAGCAGCGGGCAAGACAAGAGCCCTGTCTGACTAATTATTTGTTTCACAAACTAGGTAGGTCAATTACGCACTTTGCGCGGGTTTATACGTATACTTAATTTAGATTTACCTAAATTATGATAAGAAATGCCTAGGTACACCTTGGTTTATGTGGTTGCGATATATTCCTACCTAAATATTTAAATATCAATTACATTCCATCTCGTCCACGGTATCATTGTGTGAATCTTTAGTAGGTACATGCTAAGTTTCGTGTCCTAGTTCAACAATACGGAAGTTCTATAGAACCCCAATTTATCCCTCTTTCTTAAAGTAGAGGTATCTTTCTCAGAGGATGTTTATATTATTAAATACCTAAACCTCTAAACCAAATTTCATGTGGTCATTATGATGGATGTGTTTCAATAGGGCAGATCAGTCAGCCCGTCAGTCATTTCATGTGTTAATATTCTTTTTAGCTTCTGCTAGATACGCCAACAATGAAAATGGAGACTGGAAAGCTTTCCGAAAAACCTAGTAACCAGCAGACGCGGTTAAAACTTCAAAGAATTAAGCACCTACAGCTAACACCATTCGATCTTTTAAGTTTCAGTAAAGACAGATAAACGTAATGCATGGATCCAGGATTTAAAAGTCAAACAGCTGCTCCATCATCGCAACATCTCGCGGCTGATCTGTAGCTTATCAGGGCTTAATGTGGCATCTGAGGATGAACCTGTGGCACGTATATTTACGACATCGATAACGTCCGCCGCGCTCGGGTGGTCGTGGCGTGAACACGGTGGCGCATTATCAAATATCAACTGGAGTTTATCAAGGAGCAAACTCATAGGTTTAACTTTTAAGTCACTGATACGAACATAAAACGTATTTTTAAACACAATATTTAACATAACGCTAGCCACTAGTGATAATGGCGTACATCGCGTCACCTAATTTATTTCAGCATATTTCAGACCGCGCTATTTTGAGCGCGTGAAAGTCAGAGGGCAATATTGTTCTTTCAGAATTTTAGTCGCAACACGTCATGGACGGTCGTTGTTCCTGAAATAAGTAAAAAGTCACTGTCACGCCATTGACCCTCGATGCAAGGCGAAGCGACGTCCGACGCTACACTACAGCAGCCAAGGTTAATGAGATGACTGATGTTACAAATTTCTCAGTCCATAAGTCAAAACTCATTGGCTTTTAAGCGTTGTAATGGCTTGTAGTTTAAATCACAGTGAAAATCTTTCTTGCTCTTGACAGAATACGAAACACCATGTGTGCGTGTATGTGTGTGTCCATTTTTTAAATAACGTCCAAAATCTCCACGAATTTGGAAATAGGGATTAAGATCATGATCGATAAATGAATGACCAAGCCTTGTATGTCCGTGGATGAGGCTATATAGGTCTATGATGAAGAAATTATAATGGGACTACACATTGCAGTGTGTACCTTCGGTATAATTTAGCCTTGTTCATTCTATTTAGTAACGAATCAAGAAACACTGTGATGTAAGTAATTATATTATAACATACTTAATTTAATTTAAATTGCGATGTGATTATTTTCTTTTTATCACTATAAATCCCACTGCGATAAAAAAAAGGAAATTAAATCTAATAACTGAAGTAAGTTAATTAAATTAATTGCAATAAGTATAATTAGTCTTCGAAGAATAATATCTAAGCGACCGAAGCAAAGCGAAGTACCTAGCTACTTACCTACCTATTTATAAGAAAGTTGATTAAGTACTAACCCGTCATCGATAAAAATATCTTAATCAATGTTAATGTTGTTATCGATTTATTGTTACTTTTAAATAATAAAAACCCTAAAAATGAAAATAAAGAAGGCGAACGAATATCTAATGCACATGTATGTCGGTTTAAGCTGAGCTCGATTAGCATTAGCAATTAAAACAATGGTATAGTATATACCTATTGCGGCTTGTAGTTTGATTCAAAATGAAAGCATAGAATAACGCAAAAAAACTGAACATTTAGTAGATGAAAATAGTGCGATCTATATTTTTTTACACTTTGTTGAAGATCTAATCTTCTACTTTTTCTTTATAAATCGAGTTCATCAAAAGTTTTAGTTAGTTTAGGTCATTTCACACGGCACACCCATATCATAAAAAGTATAGTAAGTAAGTATGTTTAATGTTTGTAATCAATAACAAGGAGAGATGAACTCGCTATCTGCGGCGCGGCGAGTCAGAGGGCGCGCGCGCTGTTTGCGTCAGATGAACCTGCCGGCGACTTCTGAGGACCAACCGCTCCGTTATCAGTACTGACAACCCGGTATCAATAAACCCACTAAAGCGGAGTTATTAGCGAGCTGTCTGTTTCCATGTCAATTCCTAGAAGAGGGTACATAAATATTCGGTCAAGCAGGATGCGAGGCAGAAGACATTAGCAATGCGAGCCCACAGCCGCAGCACAGTGATAATATTATAATTAGTCGAAGCTAGTGTGAGTAATGGCGTCGGAAATAACACGCGGAGCGCGTTGGCGCCAAGCGAAGCGTCCGCACGGAGGATGAGCGCGCTGCCAGGGTTACCATGCGGCAGGATTTGTCCTGAAGCGGCAGGGTTTTTGGGTCCTGTCAGGGCTCGGGCTAGATTTTGAAATCGTGAGAATTTCGTTTTCTGCCATGTGTGGATCAAATCCGACCCAACGCATAAAACATATTGTTTGGAGCTATTCAATTTATTAAACAATACTTAATTACTTTTTTCGACAACATTTCTGAACTTTACTTTGGATTGCAGCCTTTTTGTCAGATTGTTTTAATTTTCCATCGGTAACCCTACGCGTTGCGCCCGCGTCGACCCGCGACCCCCGCCGCGCGGCCGCCGCCGCCTCGTCTGTCTTGTGACTTGAGCTATTTTAATGTGCTAGTGTGACGCCGAGCTGATTTATTTAGGAGTTCAGCTCTCGGAGACTTAAAGGTTGCTTCTATTATTATTGTTATTGCTAATTCGCTAGCTCCCCACAGTTATTTAGGATAATTTTCTTATACTTACTTACATTTTATGTTCAACGAACATCGCACGACACTAAACGTACTTAAATCATGTTCAAGTAATAAAAAAAATCCTTACAACACAACTGTGGATGTGAAGGTGTGAATACATACCTACGTTTCGAAAAATTATTGCAAATCCCGTTCTGAACAAGGCTGATTAATAATAATCCATTCTGAAGTATACCTACTTGAATGAAACAATTTTGCGTACCTAACGCAATAACACCAAAGGTTCCCGAACATACTCGTAAGTATGCCTAAGTACTGCAATCTGTTGCGCACCGACCCCATTTGAGATGAGAATGAGAACCTATCAACACGCATTATCAATCATCGTGAGAGGACGTAGGGAGGGAGCCGAAGGCTGAAACCATAATGCAAAATGATTATTTGATCGACGGGAGCGATTCACACCGAGGCGAGGGATCAGGGCCTGTATCCGACACGAGCCAAGTGATACTGTGGCGGTGCGCTAGCAAGATTGACAAATTGCAATCTAAATATACCTACGAATCGTGAGCAAATGTGGGACTACATACTTACATTAATTTGGCTTGCACATTGCTACCATACGGCATGGACGATGTTGAATAATCCTTTACCTCCCCACATAGCGCTAAATGGTACCTTAATACCTTTAGTCAGCGACGGATAACGTGTAGCAGTAACCATGGTGTCACGCTTATATGGCTTCAGGGCAACTGTCGAACAAAGGAACTAAAATTACTTGTAGGAACTCTAACTCTTTACTTTCATTCTTCGTATTCTACCGTTCGTCGGTGGTCAATATGTGCTTACACGCTTCCTTTGACTTTCAAAACAATTCAGACAAAGGTCCATCGAGGATAAAGCATGGTATAACGCTTGAGAGAGTTGAACTGTAATATAGGTAGGTAGAGCAGAAATAGTAGGTAATATTTGTTGTGTTAATCTCTTATATGTATTAAGAAGATTTGGGTTTTGTTTTGCATCGTCGATAATAACATTCCGTGATAACTTATATATAACTCTATAACTATCGCTACCGCAATTTGTAGGTGAATATAATAGGTATTACCAACCCTAATAATTAAATGGTAGAACCATGTTTTATGACGCCTTGTAGGTCACGGAAGCCTTGTAATTCCGCCATGTCCAGCTTATCTTAAAGACTATATACCTAAGGATTAGAAAACTGTAATTTCTCGTAGGTGTAGTAGTAGTACAAAATAATCCCGCCAAAAGTTGGTATAACATTTTGAAAAAATACAGTACTCGTACCTACATACAACCCTATAATAATATGTTAAGTGGGGATGATTTATTTTTCTTATCTACTCCATGGCGGACCGCGTAGGATGTCGTTGGATAGGTCTTTCAAAAGATAGCAGGTAGGTATGCGGAAACGCTTTTTCGGTCCAGGTATCTATACCTATGCGAAATATCTTTAGCTCCATTGTCTTTCCTCTCGAGTTCTCGCATTATATATCTTTACCAGTGTTTTCCAACCTGGGGCCCGCGGACCCCTGGGGGTCCGCGATTATATGTATGGGGGTCCGCGGTAAACAGATATAAGTTATAAGTACCAATTTTGTATCTGTAATTAATAACTAAAATAAATGCCTAATCCGAATTTTTTTTGCTGTTTATTTTATTAAGGGGGTCCGTAAAAACTGAGCTTGATTTCCTAGGGGTCCATGGCTGGAAAAAGTTGGGAAACGCTGATCTATACTTAATATTATAAAGAGGAAAGATTTGATTGTTTGTTTGTTTGCATTGAATAGGCTCCGAAACTACTGAACCGATTTCAAAAATTCTTTTGCCGTTAGAAAGCTACATTATCACTGAGTGACATAGGCTACTTTTTACCGCGGGAAAATACCTTTTCCTACGGGAAAAATAATTTATCGCGGGCGAAGCTGCTGACGGAAGTTAGTAACCTATAAACGCAGTGTAGGACACAGGCCTCCTTTCAGAATAAGTGGGCTTGGGCCTAAGTTCCCAAGCGGGCCCAGTGCGGATTGAGAACTTCACACACACACACACACACTACAATAACATATGAGTACGGAATCTCACACTGCGCGTGGCCCGACACGCACTTGACCGTTTTTTCCTTATTCCGCTTTACTTCCGGAAAATATAGCAGTCCGCATGGACTCTGCATATAGAGCGTCCACATCCTTATCGTTCAATGGAATGGTAGAGACAATTCTAAACACAATTAAGAAAAGTTGCATTGAACTCTACATAAGCAGTCAACAGCGTCTTTAGTACCTACTTAGATCAGATAAGTAATTGCAGAGTAAACAAATTTCACATATTAAGTACTAATGTTAATACCAACGTAAACTGTTGTTATAATAGACTTGCAATGGTACCTACTATAATTTTACAAAGTCTTTTGTAGATCTCCTTAAAATTAAAAAATATGAATTAAGTCATATTTCGATCAAATTACAAAATTCGTAGTTATTCCGAAACTTACTGACAATTTACTTATAATAACATTGTGGCGGTTTCCTCTTACTTTCTAAACCGTAGTGTTGTATTTTGGAGTTCAAAGCCAACTATAGAAGACGCCGCTGCCCACCGTCATAATATAAGGTCCCTTGGTCGCCGTTTACGACCTCCACGGGAAGAGATGCGTCCGTTTTACTCTAAAATCGGGCACAGCACGACAAAACACTGAAAACGACATTTGCTGCCTGACTGCATGGCTCGAGAGTAAAGTGTCTGAGATTGATGATTATTTATTTACAAAGAGAACATTAAAGAAGCAGTGTTCGAAATTTCGCGAAAAAAGCTCTAGTAGGTAGAGCTTGTCTAATTTAAAATGACGCGCCCCACCACCGCATTTACGCACAGGATATGAAACTCAATTTAAGTTACAATAGAGAAATATTTCTCTTGGCAGATGTGCGTGAATGCGGTGGTTGGGCGCGCGTCATTTTAAATTAGACAAGCTTACCGTACCGTACCGTACCGTATTGTACGCACTCACGTGCTCTGTATAACGAGATTGAAGACGAGCTGGTCGTGCGTTGTACTTTATAGTGTTTATTAAATTTGTCTCTACCATTTGCATTGTACAGTGAAAAAAATTGCATTCTTACCTATTGCAAACCCTGAGGAAATATCGACAGGAGTCTGACTCAACCACGTATATGTATACAATTTTACTAAATTGGAATAACCACTTTAGAAACATGAAAGTGTTTAGTCCAATTTTACACGAGAGAGAGTTTTTTTGTTTAGAACTGACTGTTGCTGTTAGCCTCGACGGCTTTTACAGCTTACCGGAGAGAGGGCGAGCCGCGAGACGGGCAGCTCAGCAAAGGGTGGTTTTCTTAGCATGCCAAAGGGTGCTCCTATTGAGCCGACCTCGGAGTTTGGACGCTAAGTAGAGATTTGCAAGCAATCGGATTTTTTATTGCTACATCGTTTCGGAAAAATTACGTTAGTCCCGACTGAGAAGAAACGACAAGAAACTCAGTCGGGTTGTGGTCTGATTGGTGGTTGTGGTCAGATTGGGGTTGTGGTCTGATTGGGAGTTGTGGTCTGATTGGGTCGAGAGTGAGTCAGAGAGCCGTCGATATTATACCAACTAATTCTTTAAAGTTTGTAAGAGAAAAAAGTTGTTAAGTAAACATTTAAATTGGGTTAATCTCAGCTTAATCTATTTGACAATTTTTTCTATAAAAAACGGGTGGTCCCCGAGTCAGAACAAATTTCGGAGTTCCAGGTTCGGCAACTACAAACGCCGTTCCTTAAAGGGGTTTCTGGAAGGGTGAACAAAAGGGGCCGCCTCGCATCTGCCTGTTTGCGTCGAGGAAACACTCATTCAATGGACCCACCAACGGACAATGGTTCTTCCACAGGTAGATAATGGTGGTGTCAAAGGAGTTATTTGTCACAAAGATCAATTATTATTGCAAGGACTTCAGTCCTACGGCGTCCTTATTCTACTAAACTCTAAACTACATACTTTGACTTGGACGGTTTTAAAAAAAATAGTTAAATCTTATTGTTTTTCTTATTGATTGCATCTTATTGGTTCAGCCCATTGGTGTTATACGTTATACTATAATGCTGCAGTTTTTATTGATGAACTAGCTGATGCCCGCGGCTTCGCCCCCGTTGTATTTTTTTTAAGTTCTTTCATAAGAACCTTCTCCTGACAATAACAAACGCAATAAAAAACAATTATCCAATTTGGTGCTGTCGATCGGAAGTTATGCGCTCAGCAACAAATTCAGCGATCCATTTTTATATTATAGATAAATAAATAAATCATCATCATCATCATCCCAGCCTATATAAGTCCCACTGCAGCGCACAGGCCTCCTCTCAGAATGAGAGGGCTTGGGCCGTAGTTCCCACGCGGGCCCAGTGCGGATTGGGAACTTCACACACCCTGAATTTCTTCGCAGGTGTATGCAACGTAAAGCTCATGGTAAATTACAAATGTAATTTCGCTCATAAATTCAGAAAAACTTCAGGTGCGAGCCGGGATTTGAACCCACGACCCTCTGCTTGAGAGGCCATAAGTCCAACGAATAGGCCCCAACGGCTAGTTATAAATGATGTCAATTATTGCGTATTAACTTATGCAGCGCCCGAATTTCCACCGCCGCGTTGTATTAAACGCGACATTTATTGCTAAATTTACTCACCGTTTCAGCCACATTGCAGCGGCCATAGGTTACGAGTAGGCTGAAGTGTGGGGTATTATGTATGACGCTCGTTTAGCCGCGCGACTTCCAATCCAATTACCCACAATTTGATCTAATAAATTTGAAATAATACAATTTGAAATAATAAATTTTATTTCTGAAAAGTATTTCCTTCTGGATTGTTTAAAATGCCATCTTATACCTAGAATGCAGTAGGTTAGGATAGGTTAGTTAAATATCAATTCTGAAGAAAATACTGTTTCCCAAAATAAATCACTTTTCATTATGACTAATGGCAATTATGGAAAATTATATATTATGACTTATTAAATTATGGGACACCATAGAGACTCATTTGATCTTGATTTTGTACACAACCCTACACATTTAGCAAAATCTGACGCTTTCTTTAAATGTTCGTGTGTGTTGACCCCCCCCCCCCCCCCTGTGACTTCGATGTTGATAGGTAAAGCAAGAAATTTGAACATTTAGTATGACGAGGACGACATGCCATAACTCAAAAACATCTAATATGCATAACGGCTTCACAAATAAGGTATAAGTTGGCAGCCGACTCCACGCAGCAGCAGCAGACGACGTGTCGCTAGCTACGCTAGCTACGGAGGGAATTTCATAGAAATAAGGTATAAGTTCGCGTATCTAGCAACACGTCGTCTGCTGCTGCTGCGTGGAGTCGGCTGCCAACTTATACCTATAGATAGAGTTGCGTTAAATGATTTTGAGTACCTAAATTATATCGCCGGTGACTTATCGGGTATAGTAGGTACATAGATGGGTCACCCCCATTATTTTTTATTTGGGTGCGAATTTCATAAGCTAACCCATGATCATGGGTAGAACCGTGTTCACATTTAAAACTATTCTCTTGACATTTATATTTATACAGTAGGTTTCGCAAATAAAAAATTTTCGATTTACATTTTATTAATACATTATACTCATGACTTTTACATTATCCCAATAAAATCGTGCCAGTAGTTTTGCATACTGGGGCCGCGATAGGTACTAACTACATATAGTTACAAGTGATCGATCAAGCACTGCAGTGTCATGCTACTGGAACGATTTTACTGGAATAATGTAAACAGGGCATTGATGCAATCTTCTCTTCTATAATAATAAAACCAAAAAATATATAATTTTGTTACAGACTCCGCATCTGAAGCTGGTGTGTTGCCAAGAATATCCTTGACATCACCGACGGTGCTGCGCTGCAACTTGTGCTTTATGGGCCATCACATTCGCCCGGCCCAGTCGTAAAATATTGTACGGCTTCAGAACACATTTGCAAATGCAGCGAACGTGCGGAAATCGTGTGCTACATTCGTCTACTTATTAAGCGTAAAAGATGAGACGATCGCTGCCAAAAAGCACGGGCACTGTTCGCCTGAAAACAACTGTCTTGTCGACTCTAAACTATATGTGTGAGGCATTTTGTTCTTTTGAACGAAGCGACAGACACACCTCAAGATGAAAATGGAATTTTCCACACGCGATCAGATTACTCAACTATCAAATTTTAATCTCAATTTAATAAAAAGGCGCTGTTTATATTGTTGTCGTATAGTAATCGCTTTGAACATTAGGATAAAAATTACTGTTCCTACGTTTATACAATGGCACAGTTTAAATACTCCAAAAACAAATTACTATCTCCTGCTTGATTGATTATATGTATACCTAAGGTACAAGCTATGATCGCCATGAGAACAATTGAGGTATTCGAAAGTATTGTCTCAGTCCTGATAAATACACTTAAATAAATATCTGGCTAGTCTCACCGCATTGACGCTCGCAAATGACGCAATTGTGCAAAATGTTCCAAGTTAAAAAATGTGACGTGATGTGTGTGAGCACAGCGACGTCAAGCTGGCCGGGCGCTCCACGACCGAAATAGAGGTACTTGCTGCTCGACTCGACCCTACCCCATTAGTCGAACATGATTCATAGACCATTGGTTTATACCTTAGCGACAAGCAAAATGTGCAGGTAAGGTAATTAGGATTTAGCATTAAGCGACGGAACGTACGTAGGTACAGCGTGGTAACAAAACATAGCTAAGATATATAACGTAACATAAAGAACTTACCATCCAAGTTGAATTCAAATCTTGATCGCATCTTTCAGTTTATCTGAATTAATTTTCAGAAGTGACTTACCTACACAATTTTAATCTTGTCTTACATAAATAGTTTCCCCAAAATATCTACATTACTTAGTTACAGTTACATTTATGAGTTAATACTTTACCACCGGATGTAACACAATTTGCCATTCGATCGAACTCGATTCGTAACGGACAACTCGTTATTGTTCCGCTAACTGATTCAAGAACAATGCTGGGTGGCGCCACTTCATAATTAAGAGCATACTTTCAGTAAATATTAGCATTGTGTTCTGAAGTTATGTCTACCTTGCCACTGGCAAATTATGAAAAAAAGATTGTAGTCATGACTCTATTTCAAGGATGTAATGACGTGTTTTAAGTAACAGAGTTACCTACCTGATATCAAAACATTGAACCGTTAGACTAGACGGGTCGTTTTCAAAAACATTGTACCTACATAATTAAGGGCTTAATGAAAAAAAATACGATAGCGTTCTTTGTGCTAACGAAAGTTAAGTTAATCATAGAGACTACATATGTATATAACTTTTGGGTAAGTAACCTTTGTTACCTACACAAAGGAATCAAATAAGTTTTGTTTTAACTAAATCCCTTAACAATGTATTTTTTCTCAAACATGCTTTAAAATGTATGCGTTAATGTCACGAAATGAAGCCATGAAGTTTGTTGTTTATGGCTCCCTACATTACTTCTTGGCCTAGGCCATAAAAGTAAGTATGGAAAACCATTATTGTCCGCTGCTGTAACTTTTTAAATTTGCTTACTAACACTAAACTGACAAAGGAAAAATTACATATAGCCAACTTACGACATTAAAAAAAATCTATCTTCTTTTATTTCTATAAAACCGCCTAAACTACTGGTGATGGATGGATGGATGGATGGATGTATGGATGGATGTATGGATATATGGATGTATGGATGGATGTATGGATGTACGGATGGATGTATGTATGGATGTATGGATGGATGTATGGATGGATGGATGGATGGATGGATGTATGGATGGATGTATGGATGGATGTATGGATGGATGTATGGATGGATGGATGGATGGATGTATGGATGGATGGATGTATGGATGGAAGTATGGATGGATGGATGTATGGATGAATGGATAGATGGATGGATGGATGGATGTATGAATGGATGTATGGATGGATGTATGGGTGGATGTATGGATGGATGGATGTATGGATGGATGTATGGATGGATGTATGGATGGATTTACGGATGGATGTATGGATGGACGGATGGATGGATGGATGTATGGATGGATGGATGTATGGATGGATGTATGGATGGATGTATGGATGGATGTATGGATGGATGTATGGATGGATGTATGGATGGATGTATAGATGGATGTATGGATGGATGGATGGTTGGATGGATGGATGATGATGATGATGATGATGATGATGCATGTTTGAGAAAAGCTCTATACAATCCTCGGCCGGAAGAGGGATTGCTGGACTCGTTTTATCCGGCGGTATACCCCAAATCTCGTCCATCAATCCCTTACTTCACGGCCTCTGCAATAATGTACTATTTTTACACGACTCATCTTTCGCTGTTGTAGGTAAATAACGTTTCTACTGACAGTATATGTAGAGTCTGATGTAACCCAGGCCACAGACAATTAACTTGGGAATATTTATTCTAAGAAAATCTATATTTATTTAATTCAAGATAAAACATACCTAATCAATAAATATTTAGAAAATACTAACCGTATCCACACCACACCGTAGGCTTCGTCAATGTTACAAGAATGAAATCAGCAACAGGACTCGCCTATACGACCAAGTGCCATATTCTGGTCTGATCCTCTGCTAAAATGCCTGCCATGATTTTCATTAAGTATACAGTGAAACTTGGTTAAGTGAGACGTGGATAAATGATGAGCTGTAAAGCTGAGAGTCATGCTGAGATCCCCACGCTTTTTTTGCACTGAATCACCTCCATTAGTGGGACACAGGAAACTTGCTGAGATTACTTTCTTCGATTTTATCGTGATACCTGCAAACCCTTTACAAATGAGACGAGATGTCATTTATACCTGGATATCTTAGACACTATGTAAGGAAAGTAAGACAAACTATATGGCTGGGCCCTTGAGATCTCAGTTATCCAGACTATAATTTATTATCGCAGTCAAACTAATATAAGTATTTTATTCTGATCGGACCCCGTAGACTAGATGATTTTAACAATAAATTAAATAAATTTATATACCTAACTACCTGCGGGATCGTTTGAAATAGAGTGTAGTATAAACTCGTTTCCACCTCCGAAAATGGTTCTGCAGTAGTTGCAGCACAGGTTGGCTAACGTTATCGTTATATTGAAATCCGGTAAAACTAACCCCTACCTAACAAAGAGCCTAAAAGGTGAGAAATTTATGAAAGCGCTGCTTCTAAATTATAATTTACTGCCTCTTATTTGTTTCGATTATCGAGAGATAGATTTTATTCTTCATGACAACTCATTTAATTATTTTTTCTTTACCCACTTCTGCCCCCACCTCCGTTAATCCTCACATATGGGGAGGCCAGGCACTGCACTTCCTCTTTCGACCCCGAAAAATGACCAGCTTTGCAGTTGTGAAGTCAATACAGGTCTAATGTTCCTACATCAGATCAGAAACCACAATCAAAAAATCCTGAAAATCATGGAGCTTCAGTCACAGTGACGCAACTATGTGCTGAAATTATGAAAGTAGGTAAGTACATACAGATATTCTATTTATCACACTGGCTCGTAAACAATGCCATAGGGTTGAAAACGTAAAAGATATCATGTTTTAGCCATTTCGCAAGATCTACAGCTCACAAAACTATTAGTTGTTATAAGTACTTACGGTAGTAGTTGTAGTGATTAAGTAGAAGTGATGCAGTAGTGAGTACGGTATATTTTATAATCTACCATAACCCACGGCTTCGCCCGCGTTACAAATACTTGAGGTTATTAGAGTATGCGCGTACGAGCAACTTTGGTCTCCGCGACTATTTTTCAGGTCTATGGGTTAGTATGGAAGTGCGCCGCGACTCCCCGGATACAAATACACATAACACAATAAACCGCCTTGCGACTAAGTTGCTCGTGCGTGCATACCCTTAAAGTGTTGCCTGAAAAAGCCTGAAAAAGGTTGCGGTAATTTTTTTAATGCACCACGTTCGCTCAGACAATGCCATCTATTCATTGTAGACAAAGTCAACACGTCATCTTGAAATCCGCAGTGCTTCAACATTCTTGGACAGCGCCCTAGTCTTGCCTAAAGTTAAAATATTCCCACGGCAACCAATTACCAGGATATTAAGTAAATGTCTTATGTCTCAATCCAGTCCTTGATATCGCCAATTTTCATCTAAAGCTGTTATTGCGTGATTGGCCAACAAACATCCAAACGTCTAAATATCCTGACATCTTCACCAACTCTCTTATTTATTCTGATAACACTTCCTTCGATTTCGAGTTTCTGATAGTATCATTCGCAATTCCTAACCACCCTTAACACAAATTTCAAAACTATAATCGGCTAAGAAGGCGGCTGCGAGTCAGCCGCGCCGCCGGGTCTGCGGCCGGTTGCCGGCGGAGGGCAGACTTGCGGCCGCCGAGCGGCGAAGCGCTCTAGACTGCTCGACGCCCCGCTCCAATCATAAACAGTAGGGATGGATTGTACTTGCTAAATCGCGCACCAGGTCTTAAAAGTACGTCCACCTTCTCATACCTGGTGCAGAAGGACCATTTTTTATTTAAGTAGTTTTATAACTTTTTTTATTTTGGAAAACTTTATGTGATTTCTGCTCAGAATTACGAGCTTTTTCGAATCTACTAGGAGAACAAAAGTGTCCTAAAACTTCCATATAATTTTTGATTCTTCCATTTCGTTACGGTCTATAAAGTCTATGAAAAATGGTACTTGGGATAATTTTTTTCTCCAAGTAGGATCGACAAAGCTCGTGAAAAAGCAGAAATGACATAATATTTTCCGAATAAAATAAAAAGTCAAAAGATAGGTACCTACAACAAAATAAAAAACCGGCCAAGTGCGAGTCAGACTCGCGCACGATGGGTTCCGTACAATTATCTATAAAAATCACGTTTGTTGTATGGGAGCCCCCCTTAAATATTTTTTTATTTTAATTTAATGATTTATTTTTAAAGTTTATATATAATGAAATATTCTGTGAATATTTCAAGTGTCTACCTGTTGCTGTTATCAATATCGAGCAAAAACGAGCAAAAAAATCATGTTTGTTGTATGGGAGCCCCCTAAAATATTTATTTAATTCCATTTTTTAGTATTTGTTGTTATAGCGGCAACCGAAATACATCATCTGTGAAAATTTCAACTCTATAGCTATCACGGTTCCCGAGATACAGCCTGGTGACAGACGGACGGACGGACAGCGGAGCCTCAGTAATAGGGTTTCCGTTTTTACCCTTTGGGTACGGAACCCTAAAAATGGCCCAGAAACCAGTATCGAAAAACGTTGACAGTATTTCTGTCCAACGAGTCTAATACTTTTGCTACATTGCAAGTTTAGACTTTAAATAAGTAATTTATTGAATCAAGCGTTACTTTGCGGAGGTCAATATTAATGAACTAAAACAATTACTTTGCTCACCCGCGACCTTAAGGCGTTAAGGGTCGCGGGTCAGCAAAGTATTTCAGTTCATCAATATGGACCTCCGCAAAGCAACGCCTGATTCAATAAATTATTCAAATCAAGATATAAATAAAGTACTTTAAAAGTATTTTGTTTCACACATAAGCATGAACTTGTACCATATTTGTGTGAATACCTACATGTAAATATTTTGTTTTTTGGAACTTTGAGGTATTTACCTACTTGCACAGGAAATTGTTCCTTGAATAATTAGATATATATGAAGAAAGACGAACCAATCCACATCTACGAGCGAAACGAGTTCCGAGAAAAATACATTCGATTCAAAGTACTCAGTAGTAAGTATTAGGTACGGTCAGCATCAAAAGTAGCTGGTCACTTTTGTACACCTACTTTGTCGTAATAACACAATTGTCAATAAAGTTTCAAGTTTTGCACCTTACTGTAGAGCGACAAGGCACAAAAGTGACCAGCTACTTTTGATGCTGACTGTACTTAGGTACTTTGCAGGAACAGTAAACTTTACTGTAAAATACTTTCAAGTCTTGCAAGTATATTGGGTCGGTACCTGATCGGCGTACCTACTAGCATGCAAAAACCTGGTATTAAAACCTGGTACCGTAAATATACGCGCCATCTCTAATATAATAAACAGAGCCCAAACACGGCTGGCTGCTTAGCGTTTTCCCACGATTTTGTCATTGTCAAAATTATCATCCCAACCTATAGGGAACGTGCACATAGACGGTGCTGCCAACTGGTGCCATCAATCTGACTGTTTTACCCTGATATTATTATGATTATTTTACTGTCCACATTAGTGTCTCTTCTGTCGCATTAGTGCTGCCGCCTATAGTTTCTGCACGTTCCCTCAGCTCTTTCAAAATAAGAGGGCTTGGGCTGTTAGTTTCTACGCGAGCCCAGTGCGGATTGGGAACTTCACGCAAACTTTTCTTCTTCGCTTGTTCAAGTTTCCTCATAATGTTTCCTTCAAAATAAAGCTCATGGTAAATTTCAGTTGTAATCACTCACACCAAAGCTTGTGTTATGGGTACTAGGCAACGGATAAACATATGTACTTATTCAGATAGATATATACATTTTAAACACCCAAGACCCCAGAACAAACATTCGTATTTTTGATACAAATATCAGCCGCGACACGGGAATCGAACCCGGGACCACAAGCTTCGTGGTCAGGTTTTCTAACCACTAGGCCATCTGGTCGTCTAAACCGTTAACCGTTTTTCGCAATTAACCGTTAATGTTATGAGGGTTTATACCTGCTGATCTGGCAACGTTGCATTTTTGTTAGTTTTTCTCGATTATTCCATAAAAATTGAATGAAAATTAAAAATTTTTTAAATACAAATTGTTCTAGTATGTAAGTTAAAGTGTCTACTACAATAATAATTCTGATAGACTTTTATTTTCCTTAAAAACGAACAAATTATTACCGAACGGTTTTTAAAGAAAATAAAAGTCTTATCACGAATTATTATTGCAGTAGACACATTAACTTATATATTAGAACAATTTGTATTTAAAACATTTTTAATTTTCATTCAATTTCTATGGAATAATCGAGAAAAACTAACAAAAATGCAACGTTGTCAGCTCAGCAGGTATAAACCCTCTTAATTGCGAAAAACTCAGGTGCGAGCCCGGGGTGCAACCCACGACCTTCTGCATGAGAGGCTTTTTTATCTGTCGTTTAATGGAGTAAGAAATGTAAACAATAAGTATAAGAAACGAAAAAAGTCGAGGAGTGAAAGCTGTGATAGAGCCTATTAGAGTCAGCTCACGCCTAGATGAATCTCGTTGACCCATTCTCAATGAAATGTGCAGCGTCGCGTCGCGTTTTAGTGTGAATTAGCCCTCAGGTATAATTTGACACTTTAACCTGGCTTTTTGTTTTCGTGTAAATCAAGCACAGGCATTGTGTCGATCCCGTATTTACATATAATGGTCATAAAACACTTCAATTCACTTCTTTTGTTTGCATCTCTCCTGTGGACATGGCAATTAAGGGTCTTTACTATAGCCAATATTTTTAGTCAAGTCTACATCAGCGTGTGGGACCCAGCAGGGTAATTGACAACATTAGAAATATCTAAGACTATAATTAGATTCGTTCTCTGTATACTGTTTGGAAAGAGAAAGACGCTGATAGTTTTAAATTTTCACTAGGATTATTAATTAATTTGTTACAATTTTTTAAAGATGTGCTTATTCTAAAAGAGCGCAACGGTAGAATAGATCCATTACTTTTGTCTAGTCTCTATTAAAAAAAAGTGATGACGTAAATTTGACGTTAAGGTTGTTATCTAATTTAAAATTATGACAGCTCTTTTGTCTAGTGAAAAGGGTAAAGGAAACATATCTATTCTGTGGATGTATTTGTAAGTACATATAGGTAAAGGTAACGCCACCAGAGTTGAGGTCACGCACACAACCACATCTCATGTAATGACAGCGGGATTTTGACGTTGTGTTGTCGTTAAACGTCAACACAACGTCAAAATCCCGCTGTGAGAGATTATATGAGATGTGGTTGTGTGCGTGCCTCAACTCTAATGGCGTTACCTATACATATATGTTTTTAAATTTGTTGTATTTTTTTAAGTATGGAGAAATAAATTATAATAAATATTTTTCCGTGCTCAGGAGGCGAAACTCTTTCGATTCCTGCAGTAATTTTCAGGTGTTAAAAAAATGAAAGGTTGTCATCGGATTGAAATGACAGTTTTCGTATGGCTGTGACAGCTGGCTGTGTCGCTGTGTCCGATACCAATTGTCAGCCCATACAAGAACTGTCAAAATGAACGCGATGGCGATTGCGACGGAATTAAATAGACGACTAGCCTGCTGGCCAGCTTTCGGGCCATTTTAATAAATCTTAAGTGGCTCACTCGGAATCGCTAATTTTATGTCCACAGAAGATACAACTTTTGTTTCTTACGCTTTTGACCCATAACGTGGAACTGCGATGACGTCAAGTCATATTTTATCTTTATCTTAGTTGAAACTCATGAAAAATTCGAGTATCTTAGATCTATGGAACGAATGGAACGGAATGGCTGTTACTGAACTAGTGAGATAAACCCTTGACCGATAAAGAATTTCTCTAACCATTAGGCTGTAAGACTTTGAGCTCGATTGACTGGACTCACGACGGATTGTCCTTAGAAGCGTGTGTGTACAGTACCTCTACCATGAGTTACACTAGTTTACAGTGATCGTACTCGCTAGCGACGGCGTAAATGATTTGTATAGAGAATTGTGTACAGTATGCTTAGTATAAGTTTTACTTCACCAAAATACTTCTCGATCGCGTTTATGTAAAAATTTCAATTCTATGGAAACATGGACGCGCGGCCGTGGAGGCGCTGTCCATGTTTCCCTAGTAATTGTTTTTTTTACGTAAACGCGATCGAGAAGTATTTTGGTGAAGTAAAACTTATACTAAGCGTACAGTATGCTTAGTATAAGTTTTCCTTCACTTCAATACTTCTCGATCGCGTTTACGTAAAAATTTCAATTCTATGGAAACATGGAAGCGCGCGCGCGGAGACGCTGTCCATGTTTCCCTAGTAATTGATTTTTTTACGTAAACGCGATCGAGAAGTATTTTGGTGAGGTAAAACGTATACTAAGCGTACAGTACGCTTAGTATAAGTTTTACTTCACCAAAATACTTCTCGATCGCGTTTACGTAAAAATTTCAATTCTATGGAAACATGGACGCGCGCGCGCGGAGGCGCTGTCCATGTTTCCATAGTAATTGATTTTTTTACGTAAACGCGATCGAGAAGTATTTTGGTGAAGTAAAACTTATACTAAGCATACAGTACGCTTAGTATAAGTTTTCCTTCACTTCAATACTTCTCGATCGCGTTTACGTAAAAATTTCAATTCTATGGAAACATGGAAGCGCGCGCGCGGAGACGCTGTCCATGTTTCCCTAGTAATTGATTTTTTTACGTAAACGCGATCGAGAAGTATTTTGGTGAGGTAAAACGTATACTAAGCGTACAGTATGCTTAGTATAAGTTTTACTTCACCAAAATACTTCTCGATCGCGTTTACGTAAAAATTTCAATCCTATGGAAACATGGACGCGCGCGCGCGGAGGTGCTGTCCATGTTTCCTTAGTAATTGATTTTTTTACGTAAACGCGATCGAGAAGTATTTTGGTGAAGTAAAACTTATACTAAGCGTACAGCGCCTCTAGCGGTCACTTACGGAAGTACAATTCTCCATACAAATCATTTACGCCGTCGCTAGCGAGTACGGTCACTGCAAACTAATGTAACTCATGGTAGAGGTACAGGGGTGGAAGACTCCACTTTCTATGATGCGAATGAGGAATTTTGTCCTGGATACACATTAATGTTGCTTCAGAGCAAATCAGTACAATATCTACCTACTTACCTTCATACAATTAGCCTATCTGTCTGGAATCTACAGCTAGGTACTTGTGTAGAAGACAGACAAACAAGGTCAGACAGATATAGGATATAGATGAAGTTCACAAAAATATTCTATTCTTATATCTTATAATGTTATTCTGTCGGGTCTGGGGTTGAAAAACATTACGATTTGCATAAGAAAAGGTTTATCTGGATTCTATTGAAAATGGAATGTTGACACCAATCTTCACTCTTTAAAATCAAGCTATCGATCCATCAGTCTTCACCATGTCTTTGTAGTATTATTTTCTAACATTAATGGAACAATCTTTATTATGATCTTTATATTATAATACTATTACGCAATTATGCGTTATACCTTATTTTTTAGCTATGAATTGTGCGATTGTGACAATTTCCTATGATTCACATTTTTTAAACTCTGAAAATATTATGCAATGTCAATTACGATTAGGTATCATTAATTTTTCACTTCAGTAGCGATCAATAAGGATTGAATAGAAGAAATCACCATCGTCTACATAAATAAATGCAAAACGAAATCAAAATTATAATTGTAGGAGCTGAATGAACCGGAGGATGCAGAACGTATCCAATAACCCTATACCTAGATATTGTAGATGATGATTTCCATATTGTAAGTAGCCTTTTTTTACACTCTTAAACGGACTTGCATAGACAAGATATAAGATTATATCTCTGGGTTACGCGACAATCCAGAGTTAACGATTTAACTTAACTTACATAAAAACCGTTGATTTTATGTTTAAAATTATATCTCCTGTAACAAACGTCCTTTGCTTCAATGCCCAAAAGCCGCTTAAAATATTGGTATTAAGAAGAACTCTCCGATCCGAAATGCTCACTACCTACACTACAAGCAGGATATTCTCATGTTTTCCTAACGAAAATTATGATATTCTTATGATTTCGCATATCACGATGGATTACACCTTCGGACTGAATCAAACGATCGTTGCTGACGTGATGGCACGTACGACGGCTGGCGTGACGCATGTTGCATCCGTAGGCTTATCTATAAGTATCAAAACGTCAATTGAAACTGAAAATACATGTGCTAAGTACCTAACAACATATTGGCTACCTGACGGCGTTCACGTTTAAGTTTCTTCATTTTTCACATGCGTAAACCATTGACTTGCTGTCGATACAGAGTTAGGAGCATAATTTTATTGCACGGGTATACGGATAGACTGGATCGGGTCGGATAACGCGGAATGTAATGTAGAGTATATTAGTACTAATATGCGGCATATTCAATATTAAGTTTTGATCGACTATTAAGTACAGTTAGCTATTATTTTTCGTTAACTTGTTACACCTACCTATTTAACTGTGATATTTTTCCTTATACATAAAGTCGTTCTACTTGTGGTTCTACTGCTATCTTTTTGACACTAACAATAACATTTTTTGAGTTTGAGTTTGGCAATCCAACAGCCGCCCATAGGGGAGACGAGAGTATCATCCCCACCTTACGTACCTATGGGAGGACACATCAAAAATATGTTTTCAAAATTTTATTGTACCTACTCCATCGAAGTGGAAATAATTACGAGCGAGTATATTTAACCCTGACTGTGCGGGACCGGCTGGTCTGGCCGCACGCCAAACGGGCTCTCGGCTCAAAACCACCCCCGCGAACCCACGACTCAAGTTCGTCACCGCAACACCCAAGGTCATACACAGCGTAAGAAACAAAAGTTGTCTCTACTCCACATAAAATTAGCGACTCCGAGTCAGCAAACTTAACATTTATTTGACTGGACAGAAAGTTGGCCAAGGGTCCGATGTTGACTTGACAAAAAAATGTGGATGACCCCCCACGACTGGAAAAATTGGATCGATACTTACTGGTATAGTAATAGCAGGTTCTGCTGATCCTATTCACTTATAAAATAAAAACTAATATAAGTATATAATAGTTACGGGTTATGCTGAGGCCGCAGCGCAGCAAGGATCAAACATAGCAAATATGCTGAACAATTTTTTTTGCGTTTGTCCTCTTTGCTATTGCGACTGCTGGCCTGTGGTGTAATGCAAGGACGCTTTGTAAGGACCTGAAGTGGCGTATGATGTACTGTTTAGAGGCAGCTACTTACCCTCGATCCGTTTCATAATTCATAACCGAGAACTTATTGTCTAATGCACTTGGAATCACAGTCGTTTTCACCACTTCTACCTATCATACACGGTATAGAATGAGGGTGGATGAGATGGTGAATGTGATCGTGAGTACCCTACCCGCGCGTTAGACTATACGGTCGGTCCATCAGACGTTGCGTTTCAGCAGGGCAATGCGGCAAGCATTTTTGGTGAATTTAGGCATTACGTCAGTGATACTGCAATAAAGCGTAACTAGCCTTTTCCATAAGGCTCAACTTGAAATTAAATAACAGGGAAAATTAGATAAAATAGACCTTATGGGTAAAACTAAATAGTTACGCGGTATTGAAGTATCACCGACGATTAGTGTTAGGAGTTGTGGGTTTTTTGGTTAAGATATTGTTAAATTTTTAGTTATAGCGCGCGCAGACAGAGAGCGGTCTGGTGTTCCGAGTTCCGCGTTCAGAGTTCTACATGTGTATTGACCGCTCGAGAGTTCCGACCGCCTGCTGTGTGCGTTATCGTAAGGGAATCAGTACATTCGAAAGAACGCAGAACTCTGAACGCGGAACGCGGAACGCCAGACCGCGCTCTGTCTGCAAGCGCTCTTAGTGTATGTAAGTTTAGTTTATAACTTTAATTACTTTAAACAGGGTGAAATTTTGAACGTGATACAAAATTAGTGTTTCTAGCTTAGTTAATGCTGGACAACATAATGGACTTACCCAGTTGTTAGAATTAGTAATGTTAAATTTGAGGTGTCCATACATTTAGTTCATAATTTAACTACAACAATGTCTGAAAATCCAAAATTTTATCAGACTAATTTCAACAATTGAGTAAATAAATAAGTATGCATTATGTTATCCAGCATTAAACTAAGCCTGAAATACTAATTTTGTATCACGTTCAATATTTCACCCTGTATTTAAAGCAATTTTTTCTGAAATCACCGACCGATACCACCTTTAGCACCGACGTAACATAAAATTACAGCTCAGCACTTAGGTACCTAGTTGAAAATATAATTTGGGCTGATATACTTTTGCATTGTAAGTATTGTCAAGTGATGTGATACCTATACTTACTTCGTTTTTTTTTCGGCATTAAAAAGAAGATAAGCGATGTTGTCTTTTTATTTATTATTTATTACTTTTGAAAAATAAGTCTCAGCAAATATGAGGTATTAATGAGGGAGGCCTATATCCAGCAGTGGACGTCTTACGAGTAAAATGATGATGATGATGGTGATTTTAATTTAATTTTGAAGTGAACTAAATGAAAAAATAACGAAATTAGTTTCTTATACTTAATTGACTTTTGTAACAGTGCGAACAAAAACGATTGCTTGGATTAATCTTGATTTAATAAAAAGCAATAAACACAGACATCAAGTTGCACAATCACAAGAGAAAATCTTATAATCTTCTAACAGTGTAGCCGTAGACAAAGGTAAAATTAAAGAAGGGCGAGGAAAATCACCCCATTGGCCAACGCGTAGGCGCGCGAAGTGCGAATTTGACGGGCGCGGCGAGAGCGCGGAATGTAAGGTGAGCAATCCCCGGCTGAGCCGTTAGATGGCGCTATACTTTTCTATACAAAAAAAAAAGTAAAAACCATGGGTATTTTTTTAGACATTCCCAACTGAACTATAATTTAGGATGGACTAATAAGGAGGTCAATTAAATAATTAGTTTGGTAATTTAGATTAGAACTATAGCATTTTAGATAGTTGTAATAGGGATGTTGACGCCATTAAAAAATAATACGAAGACACGACTCCAGTAAAAAAACGTTTAATTTTAGCCCTGAACACCAGATTAATTTTCGATTAACTGCAAAATTAGATTGTTTGTTGCTTTAAAACAAATAAATAGTTAGTTAATTGAGTAACAAGAGACGATAAGTTGCTATTGCCATTCAAACTCTATGGAAGAATTGTGTTTTGACAGCTCATAAAGAGTACGTCAGTTGATTGGTGGTGTCAACATCCCTATTAGGTCCCAGGTGATATTAATTAATTATGACGAATTTCCGAATACGGAACAGCACAATACGAAATTTGAAAATCGAATTGCGATGCGACCTGACGGACGAATCTAACCTACCTATTAGTTAATACCACGATGCAGCAAGTTTGCGTGATGCCAGTCATTTTGCGAATTAGACGACAGGTATCAAACCTCATACATAATTCACCTAGTCCAGTTAATTTACCACAACCTTTTTTACTTAATTTAAGTTGGTCGTCATCATCATCATCATCCCAGCCTACGTCCCACTGCAGGGGCACAGGCCTCCTCCCAGAATGAGAGGGGTTGGGCCGTAGTTCCCACGCGGGCCTAGTGTGGATTGGGACTTCACACGCACTATTGAATTTCCTCACAGGTATATGCAGGTTTTCTCGCGATGTTTTCCTTCAACGTAAAGCACATGGTAAATTTCAAATGTAATTTCGCACATAAATTCCGAAATATTCAGACGTGCGAGCCGGGATTTGAACCCACGACCCTCTGCTTGAGAGGCCATAGGTCAAACCACTATGCCACCATGGATTTACGTTGGCAAATTGAATCAATTAAGAGGGTTTATACCTGCTGAGCTGGCAACGTTGCATTTTTGTTAGTTTTTCTCGATTATTCCATAAAAATTGAATGAAAATTAAAAATGTTTTGAATACAAACTGTTCTAATATATAAGTTATTGTGTCTACTGCAATAATAATTCGTGATAAGACTTTTATTTTCTTTAAAAACCGTTAGGTAATAATTTGTTCGTTTTTAAAGAAACTAAAAGTCTATCACGAATTATTATTGCAGTAGACACATTAACTTATATATTAGAACAATTTGTATTCAAAACATTTTTAATTTTCATTCAATTTTTATGGGATAATCGACAAAAACTAACAAAAATGCGACGTTGCCAGCTCAGCAGGTATAAACCCTCTTAACTATTTAAGAAATTGAATTCACCCAGTACTACGCTTAATCCACCTAGGCGAATTTAGCCCTAGAGATCTAAATCTAATAAATTTGCTTATGCGCCTCTAAGAATCTGATTTAGGTAGGTACTTAGACGGGTCCTAATTTGGCAATGCATAACATTAAAACACATAATATAACTACGCATGGCAATAACTTAGCATAACTTTAATAGCTACGCATGATCGTTAAAATGTTATTTTAAAATGTTGGTTTGGTGTTGGTTTCATTCAATTTAAATATTTCGATATTTCGTGAAATGGGATGATATTAATTATGTGAATTAAACACGTACTTAATTAAAGAATATAATTATAACATAACGTGATAACGTTAAGCAACAGCGGAGCTCCTGTTGCTGTGTACTTTGGGCCTGCGGCCTCCATGCAATGCTAATCATTCATCGTCATCATTTCAGCCGAAGGACGTCCACTGCTGAACACAGGCCTCCCCCAAGGCTCGCCAAACAGATCGGTCCCGAGCCATCCGCATCCAACGCGATCCAGCAACCTTAACCAGGTCATGCAATAGGTACTAAGACTAACCTATTTAACTAGACATAAATCTACCACTACTCTACTCTTCTGTATGTAGCGACCCAAGTGAAAACTTTATTTTTGATATTTTCACGTTATTTTATCGTTGAATTTTTGTTTTTAGGGATTTAATAGCTATCCGTCATAAATTTACTTATGTCAGATAAAGTTATGCCTATTAACGTTACGCTAATTTACATAATGTTACGTTTGCCAGTAAGGGAAACCCGACTTAGGCGCCTGTAGCCACTTGCTCCACTACTACCATCAACTTAGCTGCTTAAGGAAGGACCCGTACCTCTACCATGAGTTACACTAGTTTACAGTGACCATACTCGCTAGCGACGGCGTAAATGATTTGTATAGAGAATTGTGTACAGCGCCTCTAGCGGTCACTTACGGAAGTACAATTCTCCATACAAATCATTTACGCCGTCGCTAGCGAGTACGGTCACTGTAAACTAGTGTAACTCATAGTAGAGGTACTGGAGTTACACTAGTTCACAGTGACCGTACTCGCTAGCGACTGCGTAAATGATTTGTATGGAGAATCGTGTACAGTATGCTTAGTATAAGTTTTTACTTCACGAAATACTTCTCGATCGCGTTTTCGTAAAAAAATCAATTACTAGGGAAACATGGACAGCGCCTCCGCGCGCACGCGTCCATGTTTCCATAGAATTGAAATTTTTTCGTAAACGCGATCGAGAAGTATTTTGGTGAAGTAAAACTTATACTAAGCATACAGCGCCTCTAGCGGTCACTTACGGAAGTACAATTCTCCATACAAATCATTTACGTCGTCGCTAGCGAGTACGGTCACTGTAAACTAGTGTAACTCATGGTAGTGGTACTGACAATCAATCAGCACTAACCAATGCGACAGTACCGTGTTATTAGTCATTGTGACTACTAAAGTGATACATGGTCGTCTATGCGGTACCTATTTATTTATCTATTGGTTTATTATTATTAGGTAAATGTGAGCTCAATTTATCTCGACTTCTCAAGTTTTTTCCATTATTGGTACAGTCAAGGAAAAAAATATGTATCGATTTAATGCACTCATAACTATGTAAGTAGATGCGATACCTTAATTCGACGACATATGAGCTAGGTATGGGTAACGTGGCCATTTTTTTGTCACTTTAAAACGGGTCAACGTCTTTTTAAGGAGATTTTGGGCAGAAATAAATTTATTTTTTTACTGGGCGAGAACTTTCGAAATGTGTGCCACTCTTGGGAAGATTTTTGAAATATTATCTTTAACAATTACTATTAACTTAGTCCAAACTACGTAGACATCTACTTAGTTGAGTTTTTTTTTCTGTCCGCAACTTGATTATCAAAGAAAATACATGTTCGACTACCGCTTAAAGTGAAATTTATTCAACAATTAAATATACATAAACATATTTTAAAACACAAAAATTAAAAAAAAAACTTAAATTTACTTAATCTAAACCTAAAAACCTGTATTTACAAATATCTCCCAGATCGCTGCTAATGGGCAGGGTGCCCATAATGCTGGCTGCGTTTCCTCGTTGTATGGCAACGCCAATACGTTGACCGAGGAAAGAGCCAGCCTTATGGTCACCTGTGGATCGGACAAGTTTACTTTTTAATAATTTAAAAAGTTTTTGAGCTTCGGATCCCCACGGCCCCAGAGTCTCAACAGCAAAAGCCGCAAATACGTAGCTGTCTGCCAAATTTGCCGCTTATGTGTCGTTATTTTAAATCTTATGAAAACGGGACATTTTCGCGTTCCCGATTTTTTTTCGGGACACCGGTACCTCCACCATGAGTTACACTAGTTTGCAGTGACCGTACTCGCTAGCGACGGAGTAAATGATTTGTATGGAGAATTGTACTTCCGTAAGTGACCGCTAGAGGCGCTGTACACAATTCTCTATACAAATCATTTACGCCGTCGCTAGCGAGTACGGTCACTGTAAACTAGTGTAACTCATGGTAGAGGTACGGGACAGTGTACCCTACCTGAGAGCGGAACAGTCCCGTTCAAAACGGGACGTATGATCACATATTTCTGAGCCAGTTGCATGCACCCATATTTCTAAACTTGACTTTACCTACTTAAAAACTACATTTTAGGGTTAACGGTAGAATTAAGTTAGGTTTAGGCAGCAGTAATCCAAGCTACTCTATTTATGGTTAAAATGCTCTACGTCCTTAAGTAGCGTACCTATCGCTGAAATAAAATAAATGTAGGGAAGTAGTTTGCCTTTATATGAACTTGCGAGTTGCGAACAGGTACTCAATTCAATACCAAAGTCTGTAAGTCTGTATTACCTACTTGCATATTATGACATTCATAAAAATGTAGTTTTGAAATAATATCTATAAATCGAAGTTGGTAGCTTAGGTATTAATACTTAGGTATAGCTGCAGTGTAGACACTGACGACTGCGGCTAATATGAATAAAACGATTAAACGTCCATTCTCATTGACGTTAATTCGATGTTAAAACCCCGTCAAGCCGCCACAGTAACCAGAGTATCTATGTACCTATCCATGTATAGTATCTTCACTTGGGTATAATTGTGTAGGTTATAGGCATGCCTTACTAGCGAAAGAGTTAATAAATAATAATAAATATTAGGGGACAATCTTACACAAATCGACCTAGTCCCAAACTAAGCAAAGCTTGTACTATGGGTACTAGACGACGATAAACATACTTATATAGATAAATGAATACTTAAATACATAGAAAACATCCATAACTCAGGAACAAATATTCGTGCTCATCACACAAATAAATGCCCTTACCGGGATTCGAACCCAGGACCTCTTGCTTCGTAGGCAGGGTCACTACCAACTAGGCTAAAGCGGTCGTTCGTCGTTGTTCTAGAATAATCTAGATAAACGGCTCTACTAACTTTTATACAAGGTAGGTTTTAGGTATTGTACCACTCGATATAGTAAATAGTTTAATTTTGTTTTTTGTGTTTAAAATATTTTTTTTTACTAAGTATTTCAGGTAAGTACTATGCCAACAAGGTTAGACTAAGTTACATAAGAATAAGAAACAATCTATTCGCTTTATGCATAATTTAGTTATAAGATCGCACAGCTAAAGGGACAAAAAATCGCAACAGCATCGGTAATTCTAGAACTAGGATGGTTCAGACTTAAGTGTAACGTAGTGTACCTCACTCAACAAAGTGCAGCCCAAAAATTTCTTAGAATTAATTCTTTCTTTTGAGGTTGAACACAGGGTAGGTAGGTACTTTGAAAACGTCGAAAATTAACATTACAGGGAAATGGAGGATTAAACGGGCATGCGGGCAGGTACGCGGGCGCCGGCGCTACCTGCCGCGCGCCCGCGCCGCCCGCGGCGAAATAAAATGCCTCGTGTTAAAACAATTCTCTTTATTTATTTAATAATAATAGCAATAATCGTATTTATACCTAATCATTCTTTATAATGTACGCTTCATAAACTCCACAATATAAAAATACGTTCTTATACAATACACAAAAATAAGCGGTCATCTCGAGATGACGGCGTAATGCACTATGGCGGTGTGTACATTAAGGCACTATGATGGAGGCTACGCCCCGGGAGGCGCCAGGCGGGCGTCGGCGACTAGATCACAACAGGAGCGGGGCCCGGGCCCGGCCCCGGCCGCGGGCCCTCATCTCAGCGGCGCCGGGAAGCAGGGCGCGGGCGCGGCCCAGCGGCACGCGGCCAGCGCGCAGCCCGCCACCGGCAGGAACGCGGAGCGCGCGCGCGGCGGCTCGCGCTCCTCCAGCAGGTACGGCCGGAACAGCTTGAACGGCTTGCGCGGCTCCGGCGGCGGCGGCGAGGGGCGCCGCACCGACAGGTCCATGGGCTCGGCGCTGGGCGGCGCCGGCGCCGGCAGCGGCAGCGGCAGCGGCAGCGGCGTCGCCGGCTGCGGGGCCGGCGTGGGCGGCGCGGCCGGCGGCGGCGGCGACGGCAGGCGCGCGCTCTCGGGGGATCCCGCCGCGTACGGCGGCGGCGACGGCGCCGGCTGGGGAGCCCTCCTCAGCAGCGCTGCTCGCAGAGCGGGCTCCGCTTGTAACCACTTTTGAATCTGACGACGGTGGATGCCAAACTTTCTGGCGGTCGCACGCTGATTGCCGCGACATTGAGCGTCCCGTCGATACGCCTCGAGAACTTGCAGCTTGAATTGTGGTGGGAAGATTCGTCGTGAACCAGCTCGGCCGTCGGGGCGACGGTCTGAGGGCGCGGGGGCCGGGTGTGCGTGGGCGGCAGCCATGGCGTGCTGTGAAACGTGTGCGCGTGGCGGCAGTCGGCGCCGAACTGACTGTCGGCGGATGTTGGCGGCGCTCGGCTCGCACTGCCCGCGGCCCGCGCCCGCCGCCGCGCGAGGCGACGTGAGCGAACGACGCGAGCCTCGTGTGCTCGTAAGGGCCTCTCCACAATGATTCCACATGGAACTTGAAATAACACGTTTGTTTGTTAAACTATGACTTAGACTTGAAACAATTGATATTTTTTTAATGATACATGTTTTAATATACCTACTTAAGTAGCATCAGATGTGGCAACTATCAACCCAGTTAAACTCTACATAGAAGGTTTTCCTTGAGTGAGTAACACTAAACTAACATGATTAACTGTATCTAGAACGATATAACTAGGTAGGTGCATAAATCATAACAACCTCAACACATCAACTAACCACTCTAGGTAGAGTCGATTTGAAAAGGTAGAGTTACCACATTTAACTAAAGTTACCCACCTGCGTCACATATTCTGCATTATATTTATAGATAAGTATGTAAGTAATACATACATAAGTATATTATTTTCAATAAAATTGCCTGCACTTTTACGTACGTTAAATATAGATACTTTAAATGCTAGGCTACGTCAAATAACAGGTGTTTTTGTATAAAGATACATTGTATCTGCTTATCAAAATATGTAAAAGTAACAGAAAAATTCATAGTCATAGCCGACTAAAGTTACTTATATAAATAAAACTTTAATAAAACATAGAGTTCAGTGTGAACGTTTACCAATTCAGTAATCTCGCTTGCCTCATTCTCGGCGTGAAAAAATGCCGCAAGTGGGAGCCGATAGCACGTAGCGCCACCACTGCCATCCTGTTCTGGCGCATAAGCGGCTCGAGAAAGAGCGGGATAGATACTTGCCCTGCCTGGCCGCTGCTACATCCGTTTACGAAACAAGTTTGCATGCGACGTTGCCGTGTAATGCTAGCAAGGCGCGGGCCGCGTTCACGAGCTCAGGGTGGGGGGCGCGGGCGGACAAGAATGCGCACGGAGCGGCAACGCCGCCGTCCGCGGCAGACAGGGTGTCGCCGGCTCGCCGCCGCAGACAGGCCGTCGCTCGGCGGCGCTAGCCCCCCTACCCCTCGCCTCGTCCGCTCCCCCGCCTCGCCCGCAGCGCACATCAACAAGTTATTTCGGCCCGGACCTGTGTATGGCCAGAAGATCTCAAGTGATATGCTGCGTGGGAGCGCTTGTTGCGTTTTGTATTGCATCGGTGGCTTAGCGCCATCGCCGTTTCGAGGAAAGTTGTTTTTTTTGGTTGGACCGTCGGCCGCCTGCCGCGCTAGCCTAGCGGCCGGCGACCGTGAAAACAGCGATCCACTCCCCTTCGCGATCAACTTTAAAATTATAGGTTAACTCAAAATAATAGGCCTAGAAACCAGCCGTAATTACCGACTTTACAGAAAACTCTCAACCGCTTTGTATTGTCCCTCTAGCAGAGAGTAGAGTAATTGGGCAGGTCTAAGTATCCCAAAAAACTATGAATCAAAATATCATAACAAAAAAACCCTTCTGGACATGCCTTCCACCTCCAATACGCACCGCTTTGCCTTGTCTTCAGTTGGTCGCATCGCATCCCGCTTTTGTTTATAGAAGGAAATACTACTACAAGGTAGAGTAGATATTAGATATCCATAGTTTACCTAAAATAAAGAAAACTACGGGTAAAACATTAGCTTCCTGATATTTTAAGCAAATGCTTCATAGTTATATATGTATTATCTAAAATATATACCTAGGAATAGTTATAAGAATTTGACAATAGCATTCTATAAGAAGTATTAAAGCTTTTTTTTATTCATACAAGCCATTTACTATACATATACATAGTATGTATAACAACATACACTGTACCCTTTGTTTTGATCTGTACTCGCTTACATATGAAGGGTACCTGTACCTACGCGGAAATAAAACGTGCCTTGTCACCTAAGCAACTTTTTGAGCCATAGTGGTTTGAAAGCTAGTCATCCATCACTACCTACTAAGGTAATAATTTCTTTAAAAGTGAAAAAATATAAATCCATATTTAATCCAATGGTAAGTTAAAGTGCTTTGCGAGCTCTACATTTTGAGATTAAAACCTCATTTTTCAAAAAAGGTGACTAGACGTTATTTCTGTGTATCCTTCAATATAGTAGATTTTAATCTCAAAATGTAGAGCTCTAGGAGTCTAGGACACATCGAGCCGAAACATTGGCTAAGTATACCCACGACCTAATAGGACTAATGTTTCCACGCTTTTTGTTTTTCAAGATTATATCTTCCTTTTCACGATATTACTTCAACTAACCTTGTAAACCACTAAACTGATGCTATTAAACGTATGACTAATTCTTAACTCTACATAAAAAATTGTCTTTGTCCTGAAATTTAATTTGTGATTTTTCCATTCACTGTGCTTTTTAAAGTAAAGTACCTTTAAAATTTTTGTGGTAGGTAGTTATGAAAATAAATCCTTTTTCTTGAGATACCATATTTAAAGAAAATACAAAAGCAAACTTTTTCAGGCTATATATATTTTTGTCTAACTTATCGATAGATTCCTCGAAATTTCAAACTCTCTTATCAAAGTCTAAATTCGTGTTGACCTGTGATAAACATTTATTTCATGAATGATTTTCTTTTCTTTAGAAATAAAGGTCGGATCAATCTTGCGAAAAAAACCTCAAAATCAAAGTCATATAAAGTCACGTACCTATATAAGTACTTATGGATACCCAACACAGTAGTATACATGTATAGCGAAGTCACCTAACCGGCGCGGGCTCATTCATCTGCGCACCAAATTCACTTGATTAAAATTACTCCATACTAATATGGGGCCCCTCCAGGCGACGGCGGCTGTTGGCCAAACAAGTTACTGACTAAACAAAGCTCGTGCGCTTATAGTAAGTATGTGACTACAGACTAACCCTTGCAAAAATACAGCTTATAACTATAGTATATGTGTATTATTATACATTATACACAGTGTATACACGAGAACTCTACTACAAGTAGAGTTCAGTAGAGTTCTGACCTGAAAAGTAGAAACAGGAATCTTTGCCTTCATGTATATTATCTGTTCGACAGCGAACATTAGAAACGAAAATGGGCGCCACTTTTTTACAACTGTCACATAAAATGCTTGATCACCTATAGCAAGAATCTTTTTAAAAAAAATAGTTCCTCTTTTCTAATCCTTACTGTCGTTACTTCCATACAGTCATAGACATTTGATAGGTACCTATATTTTTGAAACTAAAGAAAATATCAAGTGTTGCAGTATGTTGTGTATTTACATTTACTATACCTACCACCACGTCTTGTTCTTGTAACGATTTACCGCTTCACACAAAAAGTAGAGCAATAAAATTGCCAAAAATATTGTTATGCTCAGCATGTAAGTGTACTAACAGTCTTTGAGATAGAGTGGGACGCTTTCATTCCTTTTGGTAACGCATGGACACCCCACGAAAGAGATTTTTTGAAATTCTGCCTCTAAAATTAGAATAGGTATATAAAAATTTATGTAATATATACTGAATCGAATCCAAAAAACACGAAAATAATTTAATAATGATCCGTTTGATGTCGGAGCCTTTGCACGAACAGGCGTAAGAGTGGACCTAGTCCATATCTTCATATACGTACAGTCGAAGAAATTGAATCACGTATCAGAGTGAACGCTTTTCAATGAAAATGTCATGTTGAAATTCCATTCAAATCCAAAGAAATCATCGTGAAATTGGCTGGGAAATGGTTCCACCCTGGTACGCGATTCAGTTTTCTTCACTGTACCATATATATTGGACTCCTATCATTCCTACTACCGGTACCGAGGTACCGGTTTTAAAACAGATAAGTTTAGTATACCTAAAGTTATTTTCGTGTTTTTTTAGAGTCGGTTCAATTATTTTGCTTTTTAATGTAATTAATCTAAAGATCACCTTTTACAAAATATTAATTTGCCCGATTCTATCATCCAAAATATTAATTTTCTCGATGTTGACGCCTTTAAAAAATAATTCGCCAAAACGACTCCAGTAAAAAAAACGCTTTATTTTAGCCCTTAAAACCACATTAAGTAATTTTCGATTAAATGCAAAATTAGATTTTTGTTGCTTTAAAACAAATAAATAGTTAGTTGATTGAGTTGGCGAACAAGTGACGTCATAAGTTGCTATTGCCATTCAAACCCTATGGCAGAATTGTGTTTTGACAGCTCATAAAAAGTACGTCAGTTGATTGGTGGTGTCAACATCCCTATTGACCCTATTGTTGAGGAGTCCTCCTGGTCCTTCACCATCAGTTCCACATCACCTTATGCATGGCGACGAACATAAATTGCTTAGCAATTGGCATTGATCACTTTTTAACAATGTGGTCTAATTCCAAAACCATTTCGAGAAATAGGTTTATTAAATCTGGAGGTTTTTTGGATCTGGCTAAAGCCTTTGATACGGTTTCGGTTCCTTTACTAATGCAAAAGCTAGAGAGAATGGGGTTGAGAGGAGTTTCTTTCAATTGGTTCCATAGTTACCTAACTAATCGTCATCAATGTGTTAGGGTTGGCTCTTTTGTAAGTGAGCACCTATCAGTGCAATATGGAGTGCCTCAGGGCAGCATACTAGGCCCCACTTTATTTTTAATATATATTAATGATATCCTTAAAGTGCCTCTACAGAGTGCTGATATAATTTGCTATGCGGATGATACGGTTGTTCTTTTCCATGGCTATTCCTGGGATGATGCCTATAAAATTGCTGAAACAGGAATGGCTCAATTATCAAGCTGGTTGTGTAAAAATCTTCTGACATTAAATAATAGTAAAACAAAGTATATAACATTCCATAAAACACGCGCAACTAGACCCAGCAGGGCTAGTGAACTTATCATTCATTCATGTTCGTCCCAACTATCAGATCAACTTCTCCTAACCCCTTGTAAATGCTCTCCAATTGGTCAAACTGACACAATTAAGTACTTAGGCGTCCAATTTGATAGACATCTCTCATTCAAGGAACAAGTCTCTTTTCTCTCAAAAAAGATAAGGAAAACCATATTTTTAATGAAATCACTAAGAAATTCTGCACCAAAAAATATTTTAATATTAGTCTATAAAGCATTCTGTCAATCAGCGCTACTATATTGTCTTTCTGCTTGGGGTGGTATAGTTAAATCCAACATTAAAAGTTTAGAAATCGCTCAACGTGCTGTATTAAAAGTAATGCTCAAGAAGCCTTACAGGTTTCCTACTGATGACCTGTACAAAGAAACCAAAGTGTTAAGGGTAAGACAATTGTATATCACAAAAGTAGCTGTAGCTACACATTGGAAAGTAATTTCTAGACACGACTTTCCTGACCTTGCCGCTCGTCGGGTATACAGCGTACCTCTACCGTCAATCAAATCTAGCTTCGCCAGACATATGCCCCCGTACTCCCACATAAAAAGTTACAACAAAATATGTAAAAATTTAAAAAAACTCCAAGGACCTGTCTGCTACTAAGCTAAAGAGTGCTATAGAAGAGCGTCTCGCTAAACTGAATTACCAAGATACTGAAGATCTCCTTAAAGCCTGTCATTAAACGCTTGGAAGAACAAACATACACACACACACACACACACACGCGCGCACACACACACGCGCACACACACACGCACTGACACACACACGCACTCTCTCTCTCTCTCACACACACACACAACACATTAAGTAACTTGTTGAGTCTTTATTTCTTTATTCTACCTTATTTTATTTTTGTTATTTAGAATCTCACTTGGCACTCGCGGTACAGACCCAGAGTCTAGTGCGAAGGCCGCTGTTATGTCACATATAAGTACCTATGTTATCACTTAAGTAACAATGTGTAATAAGTAATTCCGTGTACTGTGTAACTTCATTGGTTAATAAATTATTCTTATTCTTCTTATTCTATTCTTAAATAATTTTATAACATACAAATGATCGTGTGTATTTTTGCAAAATAATGTTTGAACTTTGTTTGACCTTCAACGTGGCATTAACTTTGAAATTCTTTGCAAGAAGAAATAAAAAGCCATCCGTCTAGTTTCTCTATACTATTATCGGTCACTTTGACGTAGTTGTCGTGTGTCAGTTTAAAAAGGATACTACATATTTTGAAAAACACTCTTGGCGTTTTTCATATTTTATTAATGGATTTTTACAGGAGATGTTTCAGTCCTACTTGTGGAAAATTCGGTCAAAAGCCCAAACAAATTAATTAATCGCATTAGGAGAAGATTTACGAGAGAAATGGTGCCGCGAAGTTAATGTGGAGTATTTCAAAGTTTACACGATGTATTGTTGTAAGAGGACTTGAAAAACTATTAAACAAAATCAGAACTGGCGCTTGTACAGGCAAGCACTTCGATCTAAGAATCTACATAAACGTAGGTAGAGATTATAATTATTCTGTTGGAAGAATGGGAACTTTAATGTTATTATTAAAGTTAACGTGTAAAGCGACATTGACAGATGACAACTAACCATCGAATGTGACACAATTTTTTTTTGTATTTATTCTGTCTGTGATTTATACACAGATTCAGCCGCGGCATGTAGGTAAATTACAAGAAGTCGTATCTCAAATTTTCAATAAATTATAAAAAATGATTTGTATGATGAATTGCTGAAATATTAAATACCTTTTTTTTAATTTATTTCTTAAAGTGCTCTATAATTTCAATAAAAAAAATAAAAAGGGGGCGTTAGAAAAAATGTTCTATCCCAATTGTGTTAAATTAATCATATCGCAACTAGTAGTTCCTATAGCCAACTGTGGTCAGCCTCATCAGTCTATTTAACCAAATTGTGATTTCCAAGAACAAAATGCACGCGTTACTACCAAATCACTATATGTAGGTGTTTCTACAAAATTCGAAGTGTTCCCTCGATTTCCCCAGGATTCTTTTATCAGATCCTGGTTTTGGTGACACTAGGATCTATTTGGAAGAATACCAATTCCAATTTAAAAAAAATAGGATTATACAAATAGGAGTTTGGTAACAAACAAAAAATACAACCGAATTGATAATCTCCTTCTTTGTTTGAAGTCGGTTAAAAAGTTTATTCTTGCAGTACAGGCATAACTAAAGGGTTAATTTTAAAAGGTGAGGAAAAATTGGTTTTTCTAACTCTGTTAATGCTGAACAATATAATGCACTAATACATATGTTTATTTAATGTTGTTTAATTTGAGGTGTCCAATCCATACATTAAGTTTGTGATTTTATTTCAAATAAGTATGAAAATCTCAAATTTTATCGGAATAATTTTAACAATTGAGTTAATGCATTTTGTTGCCTAGCATTGAGTTAGCTAAACACTATATCGTCCCTACTCTACAACTTTTAACTTCAATGTAGTTTCTTAAGTTTTTCGAGATAAGAGAACGTCTATGAAAAATTATTCTAAGTAACGATTTTACCTTTCTTAAGGTAGGTGGATAACTGTAAAATCACTTTACTGCAGAACACAAGTCGATCACAAAGCCAAATTAGTTGTTTAGTTAAACACAAAATAGGTATTACCGTATACCATCATTTCCTTACCTGTTCGTTCAGCAGTCCAAGGACTTATCTCACCTAAAAGGAACTTAAACCTTTTCGGCTCTACCCGTTCTTTATTGTTTAAAGCGTCTTCAATGAAGCAGGTAACAGACTCTAATCTCTCAGACCAAACAAAACCGGTCAAGTGCAAGTCGGATTCGTACATGAAGGGTTCTGTACATACAATGTTTTAAAAATAGTTCAGTAAAAAATATACAGATCAAATTAAAAACGCTGAAAAAACACGTACCTATCATGATTATTAGATTAGACTAGCTTTTGCCCGCGGCTTCGCTCGCGTGTACCATGAGAATTCCAAAGAACCAAGATATCAAGCAAGCAAGCATACAGGCAAGCAAGCAAGCATGCAAGCAAGCATGTAAGCAAGCATGCATGCACGCTTGCTTGCTTGCGTGACAATGGGACCATCTCAGGATTATATTATATTCTATCGAATAATAAAAGAATTTTTAAAATCGGTCCACAATTGACCGAGAAATCGGTGAACATACCTAATTAAAAAAATACATAAAGTGCAAACCTCCTTCTTTCTTTGAAGTCGGTTAAAGAGCCCTTTGCGGCCTACTTACTACAGTGTAAAGTAAACTTATGAATTATGAAATTTTAGCTTACAACCAGTAAAACGCAAAATCCCGTTATTTCCCGTTCCCGTAAGAATTTCGGGAAATACTTTCTTAATACTCCCCTACACTCTCCAAGGAACCCACTTGCCAAATTTCAGCTTTCTACGACCAATAAAACGAAAAATCCCGTTTTTTCCTTATCCCGTGGGAATTTCCAAAAATCCTTAAAACTGTTTTTTACTATTATAATTACCTACTTCTATGCCAAATTTGAAGAGTCTAGTAATTATAGTTCATAGGATTCCGTTGAACTGAATATATAAATCCCGTTTTTTCTTTATCCCGTGGGAATTTTGAAAAATCCTGGAATTAATGTTTTAACAATAGTAATACCTGCTTGTGTACCAAATTTGAAGAGTCTAGTTATTATAGTTACTGAGATACGGTCACTCGGAATCGAATATATAAATCCCGTTTTTCCCGTTCCCGTGAGAATTCCCAAAAATCCTTCCTTAGTGGATGCCTACATTGTATAAGGTATCTATCTGCATAATTTCAAGTCTCTAGGTCCAGTGGTTTGGGCTGTGCGTTGATATATCAACAGTCAGTCAGTCACTCAGTCAGTCAGTCACTCAGTCAGTCAGTTTAGAATTTTATATATATAGAAGATTAGATTAGATTCATTTATTTAAGATTGAAAATTACAATTATATGTATTCTGCGTTCCAAATGTCACAAATATAAAGAATTCACAAAAAGATCGTCAAAAGAATTTGAAAAACATAAATGAAAAATACATTGATATAAAATGTCAAAAAACATTAAAAACAATAAAAGTGTAATAAAACAAAAATGTCAATTAAAATATTAATTCACATAATGTGAAGATGTCATGTATAACGGCACCCTTAAATTATATTTTTTTGTATTTGTTGTTATAAAGACTACAGTACAAAATCGGTAAAAATTTCAAGTATCTAGTCAATGCCATTATAAAGATAGAGTCAAAAACTCTGTAACATAACAAACACGTTTCTTTTATGACGACTCCCTTTAATTTTTAATTTTATTTAATTTTTAGTATTTCTTGTGATTGTGGCCACAGTACCTATTACAATAACCGGTAAAATTTTCAAATGTCAGCTATTACGGTTCAAGAGAGAGCGCTGTATCAGACGGACGGGCAGACAGCGAAGTTTCAATAATAAGGTCCCTTCAGCACCCTTTGGGTAGGTACGGAACCCTAAAAATAAAAGGTGGGATTCTGCGAACGGTAGTCAGGCCCGCAAAAGTACGCCTTGCCATGTACATGTAATACAGTTCTGTTGGCTACGTGCACTCAAACTTACCCAAGCAACAAAGAACGTTAGTTTCACCTTCTATTCACAAAATTCTGACTTTACTTTTTATTTGTTGGAAATAACTAATAAGAAACGTTTATTGTTTATCAAATAAACAAATTTCCAACATTATATATGCATCTCAGAGTCAATATTTTATTATTAATAAAAATGTTTCTTAAAGAGTGAATTTTTTGAAGATGATAATTATTACTTGTATCGATACATACTTGCACAAATTTAAACATTTATTTATCAAAATAAATTTAGGTTGAACATGTAAGGAGACACGTACTGTATAATCTATACATATAATAAATCTGTAACAAGTCGGTGTCTGTACATTGAAGAAATTTGAGAAAAACTGTCACTAAGGCTATTTACTAGCGCAATAGAACCCAAAACAATGTTTTTTAGAGTTATTGTCTGTTTGTCTGTGCGTTTGTGCGCGCTAATCTCAGAAACGGCTTAACCTAGAAGGATGCGGTTTTCACTGATATGTTGGTATTTTCTTGGATTAACATTTAGTGTTTGTTTCATTTGAATCGGTTCACAAATAAGAAAGATACGTCTATTTTAAGAATTTATAGAACAGTTTTTTAGAAATAGTGACTTGGGAGTAGGTACGGTGGTGAATGTGAACGCGGGTGTGTGGGGGGGGTTCGGTGGGGGGTCGGTGTTGCGGGGGGGTGCGAGGGGGGTAATTTTTTTTATATCGAGGAACTAAGGAGAGCCATAATTGATGAAAAAGCAAATTGGATAAAATAAATAAGCTGCCCAAATTACTAATTCCACGCGGACGGAGTCGCGGGCAAAAGCTAGTTTTTAATAAAGGGTTCCCCAGTCGTACTAGGAAGCCTAAGCTTCTACTTAGTTTCGCCTTGTCCGTCCGTCCGTCTCCGTGGCATATTTAGCAAAGACACTTAGTGCTATGCTAGAAAAGTGTAATTTAAATGGATATATAAATTACGCGTGACGTGTGACGTGGCCGCTAACGATGGGCCTCATAAGAAAGCTCAAAGTCACTCAGAGGGCGATGGAGAGGGCTATGCTCGAAGTTTCTCTGCGGGATTAATCAGCGCAAGAACTAAAGTCACCGACATAGTTCGAAGAATCGCCAGACTCAAGTCAACACAAATCGCACATCGCTCGTAGAACTGATGGCCGAAGGGGCAAAAAGGTTCTTGAGTGGCGTATTCGGACCGGAAGACGCAGTGTAGGTAGGCCTCCAACAAGATGGAGCGACGACCTGGTTAAGGTTGCAGGATCGCGTTGGATGCGAATGGCGCGGGACCGCTCTGTTTGGCGAGCCTTGGGGGAGGCCTATGTTCAGCAGTCGACGTCTTTCGGCTGAAATGATGATGATATGATAATGATATAAATTAACCTAAATCTATAACTGTGTTTAATTTTCCGCATATTAGTACGGAACCCTACACTACCCGTTTACCAACTTTTACTACACTTAATTTTACTAACTACACTTACCAAATTTTACAAGCTAACTTAATACCTAATTAAAATGAGGAATAAGGTTTTTTTTTATGAGTGACTTAACATTAGCATTAAGTCAAGCGTACCTTCGCATATACATAGTTATAGTACCTGTGCGACCGAGCTCCGCTCAAGACCAAGCTAGATCAATTTTTCATCCCCGAAAACCCCCACATACCAAATTTCATCGAAATCGTTAGAGCCTTGGAGCCGTTGATTCTGATTATAATATATAAAATAAATAAATAAAATAATATTAGTGGGACTACTCAGTATATACTAAGCTAAATGTACGTGCATAAAGCTCAATATTCCTTTCTATTCGGCCTATACAAGAAGGACGGATTTAAAAATGCGATTAACTACCAATGTGCCAGGACACGGTAGGCAAGCGATCATGATGTTGAGTAAGTACCAACTGACAAGGTCATGTACCCAGTAATTTAATCCACCATGACATCATGGCGTTGGCCGGAGTCGAGTGGTGCAAATGAGCAAAATATTCCACCGACCACGCTCGTTTTTGCAACGTTCTACTAGTAGGTTGGGTACTTGCGGGCTGTAGAGGCGGAGTGGTCAACGCCTTGCCAACTAATGGGCCTACAACACTGTCGCCTCGCCTGTCGAGAACGGAGAGTGGAGAGATAGGATCCAAACGACGGACACCAAATGGACCACAATTTATGTGCCGCATCTGCCTTCAAACACAGTTTCAGGGTTCCGGAGCCATAATGGCACAAACGGAACCTTTATAGTTTCGCCATGTCTGTCTGTCCGTCCATCCGTCTGCGGTTTAGCTTAGTTAGAGACTATTATTAATAGAAAGCTGTACTTAATTTTGCATGAATATACATATGTACTTACATATTCGTGTGTAGTAATTATCCGAACAAAATAGTAAAATAAAATTTAGAAAAAAAATACATAGGAAGTATCCTATAGATGTAAAGTGGGGGGTGATTTTTTTTCATGTCTTACTTTGTAGTGTGGGGTATCGTTGGATAGGTATTTTAAAATCATTACGGGGTTGTGAAGACGATTTTTCGATACAGTAATTCAATTGCGAAATATTTAACTTTAAAATGAATCTTTTTCTTAAAGTCGAGCGTTATACAGCTCGCGCGATAAGAGTTTGGCTTTGACCTTCGGGTGGAGGGGATTACTGCGCATGGGCTGCGCATACCCCGCACCCCGCTAATTGCCCGTTGATACCCAATTTCTGATTTCTGCGCAATAACGGTCAAAGCCAAACTCTTATCGCGCGAGCTGTCCCCCTAAATAAATAAATATAAGTATATATTAAATTAATAAGGAAAAATATTACAGCTAACAATAAACTTGCTTGAGAATTATTAGTAGTAAATAGCAGCTTGACCTATAAAATACACCTTCCTACTTGGGAAACTTGCGTACAAAATACTAAATCCTTCGAAAAATATTAGTACTTGTTTAATACGGATAGTATGATTAACAATTAATAAAACATGTAAGGATTTTTTGTTTCGGCTGCAGGACCCTATCCTGGCCGTGTCCGACAGACTCTTGGCCGGTAAACCAATACTTAAATGGGCTAATCAAATTTAAATGGGCTAGAGTCACGGTAGAGTTACGTTGTGTTCGAATAGCATTAGGTACTCCCTACTACATTTGGGCACTACACTACAGTTCATAATTGCTTGTAATTTATTAATTGGTAGGTTTGTTACACGGCAATGATGGCAAAACAAAACGGTCTATCGATGTGTGTTTTGTCAAAAAAACAGGAGTATTGAATAAAGGTCAGGTTGGCTGCACACTCTGATTTCTCTTATAATTTGGTTGACCTTCCAAACAATACGCCACATTTTTAGGGGAACCCAAAGCAAACTGATGTGATGATCCGTGTGTGACAGACACTTGATCAAAATACTTCACGTTGTCAACAGTATGAAGTACCTAATAAAAAAATTGGTATGTAGGTACGCTAATATTTTAAGACAGCGTTAACCCCTAATTTAGGAGTGTTTCACACATCCGGGTCACACATTTTTCTATTCGCGTCTTTTCTTGTGGACATGACAAAAGTTAAGGGTCTATAGATAATTTTTTTTAGTCAAATCTACATCGGCGTGTATGATTTCTGACTAACTTTCGCCCATTTAAATAAATCTTAAGTATGCTGACCCGGAGTCGCAAATCTTATGTCCACAGGAGAGACGCAACTTTTGTTTCTTACGCTGTGTATGACCCGTTCTTATCATTCATATCCATGCATAATTAAACCTACTTCTAGTCAATACACAAAGAACTTACTAACTTGGAAAACAATGCAGGAATAACCTTGTCATTCCTTAGATGACTATTTAGTTTTGTATGCGTGGCCATAAGATTACTTGTACTCTGGTGCTTCTAGTAGGTATATTATATCCGTATAAGCAGGTCTATACAACGCGTGTGTTAGACAAGCAGCCGCCGCTAAGCGCGCTGGTACCATAATAAATGAGCTAATCAAACCCACAGACACATCGACGCCGCAGCCTGCTTGCCATACCAATGAGCCGCCGACAAAAAACAAAACCAACTAACACCCAGTCCGCGTTTCTATAACGTACACCTTATTTATCAAAGAATACGTTTGCTTACTCAAACGAAACATTCTAACTATAAAACTTAAGCGTTTACTCAATCAAATATCAATAAAGACTTATGATTATCGAAGCGCGAGCGAAACTGATTCATCGATCAACGGTCTAAGATAAAATATCCCCTACGAGAGCAGCCATTCGAGAGCAAAATGGAGGCAGCGTCGAGCACACGTGCGTTCGAGCCTCACCTAAATGGAATGAAGACCAGTTTGGGCATAGTAGGTAAATCTCTAAGGGCCTATTCCGATTGCACAATGACTTTGAAACTATGGCATTAATGTGAATTCAAGTCAAGTTTAGAATAACTTTACAAAAGTTTATTCAAACAATACAGAATTAATCACGGGTAAGAAGAATAATATAATCTCTTAAAAATACATCTTATCAATTCATTGTGATAGTTTCGCTTCAGGTATCCGCTGCCTACCGCGTTGCTAGTCATTTCCAAGTATTGGGATGTTGTCTTTGTTCTTGTGGCACTGACTAAAGAGATCCAAACATCGATAGGTGCATCACAATACGAATTGATGCTTCTTTAAATTCGAAGTATTTATCATACTGACTGTTTGAGTAGGTACGAATTCCTATACTATATTTTTTTATGTTGAAGAAATAAAACAGCCGATGGTGAGCCAACGTTACATTAGTTATTCAGTGACGTTGTCTATCACTTTTTTATTTCAGCAAAATGATACATTTATTATTGCTTAAACAAACAAATCAGAACAAATCAAAAGTTTATTCCTGTAAGCAGCGTTGAAGGCTCTATTTACGTGATTTTTTTTTGAGTCTACCAACGCTTTCGGAATAAGTACCATTATTTCCAAGAAGAATACGCCGTAAGAAACTTAGCATAGTCATTATATGAAAAAAAAACAGATTACAATTTCACTTACAATTACGCACCACAAATGTATTATGCAAAGAATACGAAAAAGTGTAAGTAAATAGCACAGCAAAACGAGAACTCTACTACTTATTGACCGAGAGATGATGGGTCTCAGAATAATTAATAAATATAGTTTAATACTACTTACCTAACCTAGAATGGCTTAGAGAAGTATAGTATCCAAGGGTCAATATAATTACTTAGAGATATATTATAATGATTACATTTTACATTAATCTCTACTTAAATATTCTACAATATTTTTATAAGTAACCTACAAGGACCACGTAATAAAAATTCCTATTTAATTTCATTTCTTTTCATCAGTTCACTTTCCATGCCTGTTTGATTGAAAGTTCTCTGCTGTTGTTCTTGACAAAATAGAGTCAGTAAAACGATATCTCTTAGAAGGAAATTAATAGCGAAAGTGCATCACATACCAACCTACCTTAGCGACTATATACCGTAAGAAGCTATTACCTACGCAGAGAAAACCTAGTGTTGAACAAAATGCAATGGTATTCATTAACATTCAATAGCTCAAGAAACAAAACCTAATAAAATAAATATCCGTACTTTTTAGTATTATAAATGTGAAAGTGTGTTTATTTGTTTGTCCTTCTTTCACGTCGAAACTGAGCGACGGATTGCCGTGATTTTTTTGTATGGACATAGTTGAAGGGCTGGAGAGTGACATAGGCTACTTTTTACCACGGAAAATTCTCATGCCGCGGGCATCTACTAGTATGAAATAATTTAATTAATAGGGTAGATGACAAAGTGTCGCGAAACTCAGATAAATTCACTCTACCCTTTTAGGAGATTATCTAATTTATTTACCTTTTCTTTAAAAAAATCTTATATTCGATCTATGCGAGTTTGAAGTTAAGCGACACAATTAAACAATAATTCCCAGACGTCGAGTCTAGTAAAAAAAAAAACACTTTATTTGGCCCTAAAACCAGATTAATTTTCAAATAACTGGGTTTTTGGTTTAAAACAAATAAATAAATAGTCGATTGGGTGATGTTATTACTGGCAATTGCCATACAAAATGTATGGGAGAATCGTGAATTGACAGAATTAAACGTCCATCAGTTGATTGGTGGAGCCATCATCTTTATTCTGTTACTTTGTATGTTTAAGGTTTAATAATTAGGTTAACGTGTATTAAATTAATAAATAAACATCCGCTACAGTTTTCATAAGCCGTTAAATAAACTGAAACTCAAAGTTAATGATAAACTTCATGTTATTTGATTTGATTTCAAATCCGTCCTTTCATGTTATATAAGCTGTGTTTGCCTATTAGTTTGAGCTATGGCCCCTCAAACAGAAAGTCTTGGGTTCAAGCACGGGCTCGCACCTCTGCATTTTTTCGGAATTTACATATTATGTAAAATTAGAATTAAAATTTTCCATGAGCTTTACGGTGAAGAAAAATATCGTGAGGAATCCGTACTGGGCCCACATGGAAACTACGACCCAAGCCCTCTTATTCTGAGAGGAGGCCTGTGCCCTGATTGGGACGAGTATACGCTGGGACGATGATGCTTATGATGAAACTTTGGTTAATCTGTTATGTGAAGCTTCTTCGTAACCATTATTTTAAGATTTAACAGGTCTTAACCTATAACCATTATAAATTTAAACTAAAAGCCGCACATAAAGAGCCCGTTCGTCAGCTGTGTTGGCGCAGCGCCGCCCGCGCTGCATGCGCATGCGTAATGTGACCCATTTCACACGCATTCGTTTACTCTACCTAAACAAATAAAAATTAAAACGTGCTCGCATCACTACTAAGTATAGTATAATACAATCCAACTAAACAGTCTCATTTCCACATTCCATTATACTTAATCGTTACGCTGATGACGTACGATCAACTACTCATTTTATTCCTGTTAACAGTTGCATAATAATTCCTATAAATAACCAGCTATTTCCAAGTAATTTATGAACATTGTCATTAGTGTAAGGAACTTAAAGTCGTTTGAGGCACCTTAATGTATTTGGGTATTTACGTAAAAGCCACAAAAGGTACTAAGTATAGCTAAGTTTCTACAACTTGTCAATAGGAACATACATATGCGGAGGATCCTAGAACCATATATAACTGAAACGCAGAGGCTTATTTATACCTCTAGTGTACGGGACAACTATATAGCCAAAAGCCTAGGCTTCTCATAACTGATGAAGCTCTGGTATGAGAGCTCTCTAACATTAATTAACGACGCTCAGTGCGATTAATATTCACTACACTGCTATCAGCAGACGACCTAACAAAGACCAAGTCCGGCGAGCCCACATTAAAGAACTGTTTGTAGGTATATGTGTTACTAATATACGGATCAAAATAAATACACGCAACACATTATTAAACCAGATGTACATACATAAAATTATAACGACCGCTTAAGCCTAGTTGGTAGTGACCCTGCCTACGAAGCAAGAGGTCCTGGGTTCGAATCCCGGTAAGGGCATTTATTTGTGTGATGAGCACGAATATTTGTTCCTGAGTTATGGATGTTTTCTATGTATTTAAGTATTTATTTATCTATATAAGTATGTTTATCGTCGTCTAGTACCCATAGTACAAGCTTTGCTTAGTTTGGGACTAGGTCGATTTGTGTAAGATTGTCCCCTAATATTTATTTATTTATTTTATTTATACAAACCTAGTTACCCCCACGCAAACTTGAAGAACATTTTGATGTCAAGCCGTATCAAATCGGGGTTCAAAGTTCAATTATAATCAAGATAACGATGGCAATTGGGATCGTTAAAAGAAATTGTGACGTCAGGATAAGCTCTAGAAAACTTAATATAACATACGATCTGATCGTAACTATTGTTTATTTATTTTTGCCATTTGGCAATTGTGACAAAAATCGTAAAAATTGAATTCTAGTGATTAATTCCTCAAAGTAATTAGCCGTGTATACACCAATCTCCTCTCCGCGCGAGACACAATGTTGGCCTGATACACAATAATAAACTCTACGTTTATTGCTAATCAATTACCTATCAATATTTATAAGTATTTAATGTCCGGATCAATAAAATAGACACCTTAATTTTTATAATTATTACGATGACTTGTCAATCGCACGGCAATATATGTATACTTCTAGTAATTAAAATACTTTGTTCTTAAGTGCTGCACTGTTTGAATTTACTTAAATATACATGTATTGAACTTAATTCGGTTTCGTTTGGTTATTAATTTTCGCTAGAATACATAGCAAATTATTTAATCATTAAATTGATACTATAACTATAAATAAAATAAAACTAACTTAAACTAAAACTAAATAAAATTAACAAAAGGTTCCCCCCGCGGCATGGACCCAAAGACACTGGCAGCATTACCTCGCTGTATAGCAATGCTGATACGTTGTGCGAGGTAGCTGCCAGCTCTTTGGTCTCCTGTAGTGTCACAAAGCCGTTTACAAATATCTTTGTAAAGACTTTTTGCGCTGGAGCCCCACGGACCAAAGGTCTCAACTCCGAATGGAACAAAGTTGTATTCAGAGCCAAGACCTTTGTATTTATTTTTCTTAAGCTTTTCTGCCGCTTCTGCTGCTGCACCAGCTTGATTTGCTGTTCCGCGGACGTGGGACGGAGCCAGTGTGTCTACACAAGTAGCGTCCCACACTAGCACACGACCCAATTTCCACGGAATCAATGACATTCCGTCTGGTCTCTTGCCATCATCTCTGGCGATGCCCGATGGCTCCAGTAACGCAGGCACATTGACGGTGGCAAGAGAGCGACGGATAATGTCATTGAGAGCAGAGTGTCTAGAGAAGCGGCCCGCGCTCTTCTGGCACGAAAGGCCGTGGTGTCCCAGCGCGTCGACCTCAAAGCCGCAGGGGCATTTGTGCGGTGCGCAAACTGCTACTCCAAGTCGCAGGCAGATGGAAATTCTGAGAGTGTCGGGCTCTAAAAAAGTACCAGTGTTGGCTGATGGAAAGGCGTGCAACCAGCAGCCGGCTTCCTTCGTACCTGCAGCCAATAGTCTGGCACGATGAGAGCCCGTGCTGCGGCTCAGAAGGAATTCATAAGTCAAATTTGACTGAATGTCGTCCCAGGACCTTTGAAACTTTAAATTTTCTGGGAAATCCTTTCCCGGACAGGCAATAGACCAATCATTTTTAGCCTCCGTTAAACCCGCAGTCTCATAGTTTAAAGGGCAAGCCCTCAGGATTTTACCTATGAGATCTGCCGAGCTATGGGCGGAGGACAAAAAAGCTGGTGCGGAAATAGAAGAAATTTTGCGAATCCCTATCCCACCAAAGCGAATGGGAAGGGATGCTTGAGTCCAGGATTCTTCGCTTAGCTGAATGTTCAGAATTGATTCCAGGTTCGCTTTGATTAAGTCATCCATTTGTGACAGTGAAATTTTGAATTTAGTGAATGGACAGCAGCGAAGTACATAAGTAAATTTTGGAACGAAAAGACAGAATTTTAAAATTGTCAATGCGAAATGAGGACTAATTTCAAGCAAACGACTTTCATACCTTTTGAATTTAGAAATAGAATCTAAAATGTAATTCGGAAAGGATTCTTCGAAAATAGGAGAACCAAGGAGGCAGAGAGAAAATCTGTCTACTATCTTAATGTCTGGCGTCAGTGCATCAAATTTTGTTTTTAAATCTAGTAAATTTAAGTCAGGATTTTGCACATAAAGTTCACATTTGCTAAAATTTAACTCAAGGCCAATTGCTTGGAATTTGGATCTGATTGTTGAAAGGTCAGACAGTAAGGTATCCAGATCACCTCCTAAGGTTCCGTCGTCTAGGTACCAGACATTGAATTTGGATTTTAAATTTTGAATAACAGGGTTAATAGCCAAACTGAAGATTGCCGGCCCGAGAGGATCGCCTTGCTGACAGCCCACTTCTGAAGATAAAACATTGTCACGGTATACAAGACTAGTGGGATCTGCATAACAATGGAGAAGGTAATTGTATAACTCAGGGACATTGTTTTTGACTTCTGTCAGCAAGGTGTCTCTATTTATAGAGTTGAAAGCATTTTTGACATCAATTTTGACCAGTGCATCACATGGTTCGTTGGAGAGATATGTACGCAAGGCGTGGACGGCTGCCTCGCATCCTCCTTTTATGCCGAAACCGAGTTGTATAGGTTCGAAAAGTGACTGTAATTTAGAGGTAATATATCTAACTGCAATTTTGGAGGCGAGACGTCTAAGTGTGGAACCAACGGCAATCGGTCTCACCCCTCCGTCCTTTTTGGTAAGGGCAATGAGGTTTGCGCCATATAAAATTGAAACAATGTTTGGGTTGATATTACTTTGTTATTATAATTATTTGCAATTACAGTGCCTCCGCGCGCCCGCGTCCATGTTTCCATAGAATTGAAATTTTTACGTAAACGCGATCGAGAAGTATTTTGGTGAAGTAAAACTTATACTAAGCATACATTACGCTTAGTATAAGTTTTACTTCACCAAAATACTTCTCGATCGCGTTTACGTAAAAAAATTAATTACTAGGGAAACATGGACAGCGACTCCGCGGCCGCGCGTCCATGTTTCCATAGAATTGAAATTTTTACGTAAACGCGATCGAGAAGTATTTTGGTGTAGTAAAACTTATACTAAGCGTACAGTATGCTTAGTATAAGTTTAAATTCACCAAAATACTTCTCGATCGCGTTTACGTAAAAATTTAAATTCTATGGAAACATGGACAGCGCCTCCGCGCGCGCGCGTCCATGTTTCCATAGAATTGAAATTTTTACGTAAACGCGATCGAGAAGTATTTTGGTGAAGTAAAACTTATACTTAGCGTACAGCGCCTCTAGCGGTCACTTACGGAAGTACAATTCTCCATACAAATCATTTACGCCGTCGCTAGCAAGTACGGTTACTGTAAACTAGTGTAACTCATGGTAGAGGTACTGTACCTACTTAGTGTAATTTTCTAAACGAACCTCATTCGCGGATTCATCGCTGCGCTCGACAGAAAATCATAACTTGACCCGTTCGCTCGCTAGTATTACGGAGTAAGATGTCTTAAACTAACTCTGTATTTCTAATGCGAAGAATCATACAACTGCAGCCTAGCGGACGTGCTGCTTTAGTCATATGACAGATACCGACTAAGTAATCTCACTCGCACAACTAGTCAGCTACCTTGTTGCTTGGACAGTCTCGAAGAGGTCCACATCACCGGGAACCGGTTTGGCCAGCACGGGGGCTGCGCCGTCGGCACCGATGTTCTCGCATTCGCATTAGCTTTCTACGACGCATAGAATAAAGCGTTAATTACATAAGTTAGGAACCCACCACCCATATCATGATTTATAACTACGAATTAACCTGCGACGAGATTTTGTGATGCTTACATATTACCTCATTATAAAAGTTTATAGGTGTGTTGGTGAAATTTTTATAAGAACACTGCCAGTATCTCCTTGAAATAAAAAAAAATTCATCTCATCACGCTCTGAAAGTAGGTTGCATTTAACTTGAAATCCGTGTTGTAAATTCGATATACATGCTTAGGGATGTAATGTAAGTAAATTTAAAAATCGAATGGTGCTCCTTTGTATTCACGTACTGGTAAACAAGGAGGTTGTAATGCGTAATACTTACCTCTAAACCTCCATTCTGGCATAATGCTGCTGGCCAGTGCTGGCTGAATGTGCATACCATTAAAAAAAAGACGGTTTGGCGCGATAAATTTTATTTCAATACTTTTGTGAGAAAATAGGCAATTAATAACACAAAATTGAAAAATAAAAACAAATTTGTCGAGATTTTGATGGCAAAAGACTATTTTGCGCGATTTGCGCCTTACTTAAAATATCGGGCGGAGTTAATTCCATGTTGTTATTGTCGACTTCATCACTAGAAGAAATCATTTTGTATGGATTTTGTACAACTATAATCAAGAACACAAAACAACGCACGCACAGTTTTACAAAAATGGTGCGTCCGTAATGCGCATGCGTAAGTTTTGTTTTTAATTAGGTTAACTAAAATTATCAGGCAAAGGTTCGACGCGTTCAGCCACTGCGATTTATTCGAATAAATAAAATCTGAGGTAATTAAATTACAGTTTATAATAATTACAATCAATTTTGCAAATTCATTTACTACTTAGTTTTGTATATTTATAATTTTTCTACGTATAAGTCGATATTTTTTATTTTTGTCGTTTAAAACTCTTTGCTTGTAAACTTTTAAATTTGATATTTAAAAAAAACTGCAATTAAATCGCACTGTGCGGTAAAATGAACTTACAGAACTTAACAGTGGTGAATTTTTCGAGCAGTATTGAAAATTTTCTTCCGCTCTGTTACAAATTGTGTATACATTTTTAACATAACGGTATTTTTTCATTTCCTCGCATTTGTGATGAAAAGTAGAGTGTTCAACTCGAGTGTAAATGATCAATTACACCCGCGAACTATAAGCACCCTCGCGCGCTTTGCTCACTCGTGCGTCTAAATATCTTGGGTATAATTGATCACTTAATTGTTTATCAATCTACTAATAAAATAGAATGATCAATAATCATTAACAAAGTGAGGATTTTGGACTAATCAATATTAAGTAGGTAGAGTCAAAAATCCGCACTTTGTTGTCAAAAGCTTCAAAAGAGAAAAGGGATCCTTAGGGTGCCAGAGATGACTGTGCTACGCTACGTTGCGCTATGGATGACTGATACCACCAATCATGTTCATTGGTCCACATAGCAAAGCACTGGTGGAAACGAGTTCAACTAAGCTATGATTTTTATATGGAAAGATGCGTGCTACGGATGTGTACTATGGATGCGCGCTACGGATGCGTGCTATGGATGGTCGCGATGGTCTCCCCCTCACCGCGCTGCCGCTCCGCGCGGCCCTGTCGACACATCGCTTAGCTCGAGCTGCGCATCTTCATCGCACAGCTGCTGCCTCGGGACTGCTCATCTACATAGCGCATCTTCCTCGCACAGCTACATAGCTTAGCATAGGTGGAAACGATCACACAGTTTCGTAGTGTAGCTTTCACATCTTCGCAGCATAGCTGCATAGCACATCTGTGGTGGAAAGGCACCCTTATACGATCCCCTAGCGGTCCGCCTCTCAAGACGCTCTTTCTCAGGAACGCGTGAAGGTACTTACATACCAATACTAAGGGCTATAACCAACCGTAAGAAGATAAAGTTTCTGAGTTCACACAATCAAACCTATTGGAAGTAGGTACAATATGTTTACAAACAAGAGCCGTGGTAATCAAAACTTATATTTATTGTATGACGTACTACTAAGTAATGTGAATTACGTATCAACTTATTTTTAGCTAACTTTCAAATATTATTTATACGGAATTCTCAACGCACGATTGGTCGGTTTTATTTATGTGTATATTTATATAATCAAATTAAGCTGTTAAGCCTCCGTTAAACAATGTCCATAGCCAGTCATATATATAAATACTAGCTTTTGCCCGCGGCTTCGCTCGCGTGTACCATGAGTATTCCAAAGAACTAAGATATCAAGCAAGCAAGCATGCAAGAAAGCGTGCAAGTAAGCGTGCAAGCAAGCGTGCAAGCAAGCCCGACTAAACTTCAGGTAGATACGGTCCTTTACAGTATTTCTTTATATACAATGTTTTTCACTAATTCGGAAGCGGGCACTCAAATAACCAGGCTTGTTAATAACATAAAACCTATTATTACTTTCCCCTGTCCTGCATTAGGTATAATTCAATGTTTTCTTACCTTCTACGGAAACTTGAGTAACTGGAAGCGCTGTGTACCTACTTAGCATTGATATTATACATATTATAGTATTTTGTAAAGGTGTTGTGTGACCTAACCGCTAAGGAGAATACAACCAATGATCTATACGTGCATATAATATTTAAAGAAACTTCCTATAACTCCTAACCGTTAAGGAGTTTAACCTTCCATCATCAGCTCACCTGGATAACCTGAAAGAATACAACAATCGGTCTATACGTACCTATAATATTTGAAAAATTATCCTCAACTCCTAACCGTTAAGGAGATTTACCTTCCATCATCAGCTCATCAACATGAGATGATGTCTACCAGACGCAAACACTTAAATAGCTTGAGAAAATATATGAAAAACGTAATGCGTGCCAACAAAATTTGATGGTTGCCCTCGATTTCCTTGAGATCCCGTCATCAGATCCTGATTTGGTGACAATGGGACCATCTCAAGAGTATATTGTATTCTTTCGAATAAAAAAATAATTTTTATAATCGGTCCACAATTGACCGAGAAATCGGTGAACATACCTACATAAAAAAATACATAAAGTGGAATGCATAACCTCCTTTTTTTAAGTCGGTTAAAGAGCCCTTTGCGGCCTACTTACAGTATAAACTTATGAATTTTGAAATTTAAGCTTTCTACAACCAGTAAAACGCAAAATCCCGTTTTTTCCCGTTCCCGTAAGAATTTCGGGAAATGCTTTCTTAATGCTTCCCTACAATCCCCAAGGAACCCACTGGCCAAATTTCAGCTTTCTATGACCAGTAAAACGAAAAATCCCGTTTTTCCCGTTCCCGTGGGAATTTTGGAAAGTTCTCTTTCAATGCTTCCTTACACTCCCCAAGCAACCTACATGCCGAATTTTAGCTTTCTACGACCAGTAAAACGAAAAATCCCGATTTTTCCCGTTCCCGTGGGAATTTTGGAAAGTTCTCTCTCAATGCTCCTCTACACTTCCCAAGCAACCAACATGCCGAATTTCAGCTTTCTACGACCAGTAAAACGAAAAATCCTGTTTTTTCCCGTTCCCATGGGAATTTTGGAAAGTCCTCTTTTAATCCTTCTCTACACTCTCCATGCAACCTAGATGCCGAATTTCAGCTTTCTACGACCAGTAAAATGAAAAATCCCGTTTTTTCCCGTTCCCGTGGGAATTTTGGAAAGTCCTCTCTCAATCCTCTTCACTTTCCAAGCAACCTAGATGCCGAATTTCAGCTTTCTACGACCAGTAAAACGAAAAATCCCGTTTTTTCCTTATCCCGTGGGAATTTCCAAAAATCCTTAAAACTGTTTTTTACTATTATAATTACCTACTTCTATGCCAAATTTCAAGAGTCTAGTAATTATAGTTCATAGGATCCCGTTGAACTGAATATAAAAATCCCGTTTTTTCCTTATCCCGTGGGAATTTTGAATGTTTTCTTACCTTCTACGGAAACTTGAGTAACTGGAAGCGCTGTGTACCTACTTAGCATTGATATTATACATATTGTAGTATTTTGTTATGGTGTTGTGTGACCTAACCGTTAAGGAGTTATACCTTCCATCATCAGCTCATCTGAATAACCAGAAAGAATACAACTAAACTTCTATACGTGCATATGATATTTAAAGAAACTTCCTATAACTCCTAACCGTTAAGGAGTTTAACCTTCCATCATCAGCTCACCCGAATAAACTGAAAGAATACAACTATCGGTCTATACGTACCTATAATATTTGAAAAAATATCCTCAACTCCTAACCGTTAAGGAGTTTTACCTTCCATCATCAGCTCATCTACATGAGATGATGTCTACCAGACGCAAACACTTAAATAGCTTGAGAAAATATATGAAAAACGTAATGCGTGCCTACAAAATTTGAGGGTTGCCCTCGATTTCCCTAAGATCCCGACATCATATCCTGATTTGGTGACAATGGAACCATCTCAGGAGTATATTGTATTATTTCGAATAAAAAAATAATTTTTATAATCGGTCCACAATTGACCAAGAAATCGGCGAACATACCTACATAAAAAAATACATGAAGTGGAATGCATGTAATCTCCTCCTTTTTTTGAAATCGGTTAAAGAGCCCTTTGCGGCCTATTTACAGTGTGAACTTATGAATTTTGAAATTTTAGCTTTCTAAAAACCAGTAAAACGCAAAATCCCGTTTTTTCCCGTTCCCGTAAGAATTTCGGGAAATGCTTTCTTAGTGCTCCCCTACACTCCCCAAGGAACGCACTTGCCAAATTTCGTCTTTCTACGACCCGTAAAACGAAAAATCCCGTTCTTTCCCGTTCCTGTGGGAATTTTTGAAAGTCCTCTCACAATGCTCCTCTACACTCCCCAAGCAACCTACATGCCGAATTCAGCTTTCTACAACCAGTAAAACGAAAAATCCCGTTCTTTCCCGTTCCTGTGGGAATTTTTGAAAGTCCTCTCACAATGCTCCTCTACACTCTCTAAGCAACCTACATGCCGAATTTCAGCTTTCTATGACCAGTAAAACGAAAAATTCTGTTTTTCCCGTTCCCGTGGGAATTTTGAAAAGTCCTCTCTCAATGCTCCTCTACACTCCCCAAACAACCTACATGCCGAATTTCAGCTTTCTATGATCACCAAAACGAAAAATCCCGTTTTTTCCCGTTCCCGTGGGAATTTTGTAAAGTCCTCTCTCAATCCTCCTCTACACTCCCTAAGCATCCTATATGCCGAATTTCAGCTTTCTACGACCAGTAAAACGAAAAATCCCGTGTTTTCCTTATCCCGTGAGAATTTCCAAAAATCCTTAAAACAGTTTTTTACTATTATAATTACCTACTTCTATGTCAAACTTGAAGAGTCTAGTAATTATAGTTCATAGGATCCCGTTGAACTGAATATATAAATCCCGTTTTTTCCTTATCCCGTGGGAATTTTGAAAAATCCTGAAATTAATGTTTTAACTAATATAATACCTACTTGTGTATCAAATTTGAAGAGTCTAGTTATTATAGTTACTGAGATAGGGTCACTCGGAATCGAATTTATAAATCCCATTTTTTCCCGTTCCCGTGGGAATTCCCAAAAATACTTCCTTAGTGGATGCCTACATTGTATAAGGTATCTATGTGCAAAATTTCAAGTCTCTAGATCCAGTTGTTTGGGCTGTGCGTTGATATATCAACAGTCATTTAGTTTATTTAGACATTTCAACCCCATCGCACCCCATCCAGGGAGATGGTATTTTACGTCCGCCACGTCGGATTTTAAAACCGTTGTTGTTTTCATAACCAGCGACCCGATAAACCATAGAAACAACACCCATGTTGATTTTCAGACTTTGTTACCCCTTTCCCCCCTTTTAGGGGTTGAATTCTCAAAAAACCTGAAACATGTGTTTACTCATTTACCATTAGGACTACTTCTGTGAAGTTTCGAATAAAATAGTCGAACTAATCTTGTTTCCCCATACAAACTTTGGACCCCCGTTTCACCCCCTTAGGGAGTTAATTTTGAAAAATCCTTTCTTAGTGCACCCCTAGACCTTATAAGGAACCTACATGCCAAATTTGGAATCTCTAGGCCCAGTGGTTTGGGCTGTGCGTTGATATGTCAGTCAGTCAGTCAGTCAGTTTCTTCTTTTATATATATAGATGCCAAATTAATAAGTAATGAATTTCCCACGTCAAAAATTTTACAATACATATACACATTATTATTGTTTATTTTATGACGTGTATGTACGTGATATTATGGTAAGTTTGAGAAACCCTACTCTACAACAATGATTCTGAAGGAAATTAGTTAGACTAGACATCAGTTACACGTTCATTCTGGTGTCAGTTCACTCCATCATTCTGGTCAGAATTTATTTATTTATTTTCAAAACCAACACAGAATGACGAGAGAATGAATCGTGTACCCTCTCAGACTGACGGACTGATGGCCGGACTGATGAAAATTAAATCTTTTATTTTAATATTCATCAATCCGTTGATAACAGAAAATCAGAATGATGGACTGAACTGATGCCAGAATGAATGTGTATCTGTCATAAAGACACCAATTTTTTTTTCACACAAAGTTATAAAAGTTATGAAACTACTTATATACAAGTAATAAGGTTGGTGTATGTACATAACTTGGGCACATTGCGGGCTGGATACATATAAATTGGTCATTGTGCATTATTCAGCTTGTTAGTTTAACTTCTTAGCATATTCAGTGCCGAAAATTCATATCCTTTTTCAACCGACGAAAACAAAAGGAGGAGGTTCTCAAGTCGACGTGTATATTTGTTTGTTTTTTTTTATGTATGATCACGCATAACTTTTTACAGAGTAGTCCGACCCCGAGGATGGTTCCATTTAAATTTGGAAATAATATTCCTACCTAAGGGTAGGAAAACAGTGGATGATTGATTGTTCAGTCACTGATTGTACTATATGACCACGCATAACTTATTACAGAGTAGTCGGATTTTGATGATTTTTTTTAATTGTAAAGCGTATACCCCAAGGGTGGTCCCATTTAAATTTGGAAATAATATTCCTACCCTAAGGGTAAGAAAACAGGGGATGATTGACTAACTTTTTACAGAGTAGACAGATTTTCATAATTCTTTTTTATTGGATAGGGTATACCTTGAAATTGGTATTATATAAATTTGGTAAAAAAATTACCCCAAGGATGGGAAAAAAGAATAAAATAAAAACTTTTTAACAAAAAAATTAAACCGCTGAAAAAACTGAAAAGCAAAAAATAATACCTTTTTTGTTTGACCTTAATCTAGGTACTAGTTTTAAGTCGGTGCCTCAGCACGAGCCTGGAGGAGTGATAGAAGCCAATCAGGACAATCAGGTAGACGATTATTGGACCACTCCTCCTGGCTAGTGCTGAGGCACCGACTTCAAACTGGTACCTAGATTAAGGTCAAAAAAAAAAGGTATTATTTTTTGCTTTTCAGTTTTTTTCGGCGGTTTTATTTTTTTTGTGACTTTTGCTCAGTGTTGCTGTCATAATTTAGCAGCCATATGAACGCACATGTGCGTTTGCGGCACTTGAAAAAGTTTCTGGTCTGACAGTCAGCAGCAAAATTGCGTTATCGGTCTGCTTAGTGCGACAGCAAAAACATGTTTATAAATATCATTTCGCAACTAGTACCGAAAGCTGCTAATTTACATAATTTTACTACCTGGAGTCATTTCATCAATAAACGTGGGATATTGCCTTATATTAAGTATAATATGCAATCATTGCTCTTCACCAGCCGCTCGTCATGACTGCATTTTAGGTACCTACCTAAGCATAACAGGTACTTACATAGTCTTATCACAACACTAATAAAAATTGCGCACATGTTGACTTTTGTTCAAACAATAGGTACATGTAAGAACACGAAGTCATCATAATTCATATCTATCATCAATGTTTAGCACATTAACTAGAGCTAGTGCTTTGTATCGTGTCCTGCAATTGATTGTGATTATTCGAGACGTTAAATTATTAGAGCCAATAAACTGCCAGGACATCAATTTATCAGAACACTGACGAATAAATGAGTAAGATAGCTCCGTCGGTGCGTGGCCGCAATATAACGATCAAACCGCAGTTCAGTTTTGTACCTACTCTTTGTTCAACCATGAATAAGCTATGCGAACCGATAAACTGCAGAAATTACGTCGTATGTTTTGTATCGCCTTATATTATATGCAGTAGGTATTGTTTCGTACAGAGACACGAGTATATGGCGCCTACGTGCGCCTCCACGCGTTGTCAACGAGTTACGTAGTCGCTTCAGCATTCTATCACTGCTAATACTGACACTAGGCACTGTATCGTGGCAGCTAGATAATGATATCAATGCCACTTGCCGTACCGACCAGTGCACTGGGTCGTGTAAAGTTGAACGCTACATGATAGGGTAGTTGATATTGCATAAAGCGTTGCAGGATGCGCGTATTTACTGCAGTTAGTGGCTGGGATTTTAACGATTAGGTGTGGGCCGACGCAGATACCTAATTGTGTACGGTCTGTTGGTTCTTTATGCATGTTGCTGTAATTATAGTTAACGATAAATGTAGTAGAATTGTAACTTGTCGCTTTTGTGCAACTTAGCAGAAAGTTATAATTATGGCAATGATTATAGTGATAATGAATAATAAGGAGAATAGCAATGCTTTTCAAAAATCAGATAGAGCCATTTATAAATATCTTCAAAATGACTTTTAATTCAACTACTATCAACATTATTGTGACTAAAATAGGAAAAAACTGAATTCTACGTATATCTACTAACTCTACACTTTTTATTAGGGCAGTCATGTAAAAACATACTACCTACTACATTGAAGAAACTAAATCGATGCAGATTCTCTATATGTATATAATATATTAAGTAATAAAAAATGTATTAAAACTTAGTTTGTTATTTGAAAATTCCTTTATCTATATTGGTATCGGTCAAATTTTCTAGAGGTGGGTCCCGAGTTTGTAATCTTATTAGATGGGTCGTAGCTCGTAGCACAGTCAACTTTGTTTGGGAACCAAATTCGTACGTACTTCCAGGCGCACGCTGCAGGTTCATAAATTAACTGTGGACGGTGGTCGGGCCGGGCCAGCACAATATTAATAAACTCGATTTACAATAATTTTTCGTTAAAAATTTTATGTTTAATACAAGCTTTTTCTGATTGTATTAGTTACTTCTGTTGTCATCAAACTGCATATCCGTACAAAGTTTCAAGTGGAGAGTTCCGTCCTGAGGGGACGATTTTGGCAGGACCACCAGAATTTAGCTACCAGATTATTGTAATGTCACCGGACTTACGCAAGTATGCCAAATCTCAGCCCAATTGGATACCAGGAAGTGTCACAAATTTTAAAACGAACGTTGCAAGTAAAATAAAAGCTACAATTAGTTTCAATACTAGATGAAAAAAAACCCGCCTGAATAATTCCCGTTCCCATGGGATTCCGGGAAAACATCCTATGTCACTTGCGGAACTGAGACGAATCTAATGACACGTCACACTTCAAAATCCATTGAGCCGTTTAGGCTGCAGGGGTGCCAAAGAATGATACATACATACATACGCTCAAAAAGGTACGTTCAGCTGTAGAGAAAAGGTACCCCCCAGTGTGGTTATCGCCGTTACAGGGGGGTACCTTTTCTCTGCAGCTGACTGTACATCTTTACACAAGTAAGTTAATTACTTTTATCTAAAAATCTGACCCCTAAAATATGTATAACCTATGCTCTAGGATAAGCACTTCATCCCCACGATATCACTTATACGTGTTTATAATACTTACGTGTCTCACACATTGAAAATAAAACAAATATAAAATAAAAGCTTACACTAAAACTCCCAAAAATAATAAAAATCCTATTTTAACATGTTTATTTTTATCATGGAACGCAGACGAAGTCGCAAGCGGGAGCTAGTAAGGTAAACGCCCCTGTGCTCGACACTGATCCAATACATGGCACCTTCAGTCTTATGTCATATTAAGAGAGCTAACAGATGGGTCTCATCTATTGGGCGTTGAGGTGTCGAGAATTGGTATGTTTTACCTTACTGTAAAATTCAGGGAAAGGCATGGAAAATTGCACAGATGTTTATCGCGCGGTAATGTTATCAGTCACACGGACAGATGGCGTGGCGATCACACAGCGCGCCGGTGGCACGGAGGCAGGCGCCGGCTGAGCTAACGACGATAGCTCCGCGTCATTGACGCAACCTGTAAGCACATTCATGCTGCACTGCGTTAATAGAGCATCATTCGACATGCGATTCAAAGCTGCATAGTTGATTATTGAGTTCACAAGAGATTTTTATTATGATTTCTCTCGGTTTAAAGTTTAATCAGTTGATTATAAACAAACACCTCCTATTTGATTTTATTTGAGCACGTTTATATGTAACCTTGACATCCAACGTACTTGCGTAACTGATACAACAAGTTGTTCTTGATTAGACATAATATTTGAGTAGAAGCGTAAGATGGTAAGATGTAGAGATAGTTAAGGATGTAGTAGGATAAATTAAGGATGTAGAGTTTTTGAGTACAGTCGAAGAAACTGAATCGCTAACCAGAATGGAACCTTTTAGCTAGAAATGTTATGTTGACATTCCACACATCTGCCAAAGAAATTATCGTTCGTATAATTAACGCTACGTTTTCAAAGTCAAAGTCGGAGTCAAAATTCAAAATTCTTCATTAATTTCTTAGGCATCAATTGATGCTCCTATGAACGTCGAAGAATCTACCGCCGGTTCGGAAAAACCCTGATGAGAAGAATCCAGCAAGAAACTCAACAAGGGATATATTTTTTCAAACAGATCTACATTGTTATTAAATAACACATCTAATCTAAAGTATTTAATACAACTAAATTCTTTAACACAGTAGATACGCTATTTAAGACAAGAAATCGCCAATATATCGATCGCCATAATTCATCCATCATCTGCAACACGCTGTTAAGATAGAGCTGATGGGTGGGTAGGGTAAGGACGCAAAGCGGCTCAAACGCCCGAAGTGAAGTCGAAGAATAGGTCCAAAATAAAACCTATGGCCTTGCTATTAAGACGGCCACATACACTTGTAGGTACCAAGGTATTGGTACCATGAACATATCCGTCGATTATGGTAGCGGAGAAGATTTTGAAGAAGCGTTTTTGAACCGCTTCGTAGCCTTATTCATCTCAAGCTTTTCACACAATATCAGTCTCTATTGAGTGTAAGTTTTCTTTTGACACAACAAAACGTCTCGGATTCATTAATTAGCGATCGATACGCGCGCAAATGATAGTTTAATATGTTTACACTTTTATGGAAAAGGATATTTTTAAATATTTTCACTCTCTTTTATGAACCTCCCTCTCTATATCTCTCTTTCTTTCTTTCTCACTTTTATAAGTATCTATCTAGGAATACAAAATCCAGGCGGGGGGCAAGCAGTAGTAGCTGTAGCTTGCGTTATCTAAAATGGAGTGTAACTACTATGTACCTACATTGGTATTTAACAAGCATGATTGATGAGCGCGTCATCGACCTGTCGAGTCACGCAAGCCCGGAGCTACGAGTAGCTTGCATGGCGCCGCGCGCGCAACCAACCGCCTCGTATTTAGCAAGCCCGTGCTCGGACGTCCTACTGAGTATAGGTACTTATATAGATAAAGCCTTCCACAGACCGGATCATTTACGCTGTGCTGCACAGTCAGAATGTGTCATCTTATATATGATTCAGTGTTATACAACGCGCTGTGCACTCTCCGTCGGCTACGCGCGCACGCCCCGCGCTGCGGTCTATGGAAGGCTTAAGCGTTCCTGTGTTCGGAGGATTCATTCTAACCGCTATATTTGCCGTATTGCCATCTAATTAACGTCACACCATGGACTTAATCGTCACACCAATTTTGATCATGTCTAGACCTCCCCTTGTCACATTTCTTGGTAAGAAAAAATTAATTAAGTATCTTTTTCTTGTGTCACAAATTTTCAGACCCACCTCCTAAACGTGTGACGTAATTATTGGATGGTCCCGGTCCCTATGCTAAGTCAAGGAAACCGAATCGTGTGCTAGGGTGGAACTTTGTCAGTTAATGTTCATGGTGATTTCTTTGACAGACATGGAATGTCAACATAAGATTATTATTACATAATATCATTGAATGACGTGTACATAAACAGTCGAGTTGAATCGTGGCCCGCAGTAACAATTTTCACAGTAAAAATGTCACAAAAGTAAAATTATACACCGTTTTTTTTTTCGTTACATTCGACACGTTGCTCGGTACATTAACAGAAACTATCTGACAAGTTTGGTTTGAAGTATCTTTTTGTAATTTTTAAATTTTCAACTTCAATATGATGCATAGAAAAAATTTGCAGCGAGACCGAGCCTGTAACATCTTGCGTAGGTACTTTGACGTCACGAGACTAATTTAGGGATGGGAAACATAAGCCGCGCGAAATCAATTCAAAAGCATCGATTCACAGATCGATTAGGGAACCGATTCTTATGCTCAGAGGAAATGATAATTATTTTCGACAGAGGAAATGAGAAAGGTCAGAATTTCAAATCGAAAAATATAAATGTAGGTAGGTACCTATCTAACCAATAAATTGCTTTACATTTGTCAGTACCTACTATAGCCGCTGCAGTTATTCATCATCATCATCATCATTTCAGCCGTATTACACGCCGTCCACTGCTGGACATAGACCTCCCTCATTGACGCCCAATCATTACGGTTGAAAGCGACTTGCATCCACCCTGAACCTGCGGCCTTCACCAAACCGTCCGTCCATCTCGTTGGTGGACGTCCCACGCTGTGCTAGCCAGTCTGTGGTCTCCATTCGAGAACTTTTGGGCTCTGCATGCTACATGGCCTGTTCATTGCCATTCCAACGAGCTAATCCGTTTGGCTACGTCGGTGACCCCGGTTCTTCTACGGATCTCCTCGCTTCTGATTAGATCCCGTAGAGAAACTCTGAGCATAGTCCTCTCCATAGCTCGTTATTACCTACCTACCTATAATCGTGTAAGTACTACACAAACACACACACACGCACATTTTTTAAAATAATATTTAGCCTTATGTAAACGTGTACCTTTTCATCATATGACATCATCACTACATCAATAGTCGGATAAGCTGTACTGATTACTCGTCGGTACTTTGATGGGCCAGTAAAGGTGTCTTCGTGGAAATGTATAGAACAATTCTTGCTGTTTTTTGTAGGAAACCATTTTTTACGACCAGTTGTTTTCAATCCATTTATTTTTAATATGAGGTTCATTCGGAAAACTAAAATAAAATTGCAATATAGAAGTAACCATAACCTGTTTGTTAATAATATTTGCTTTTCACTACGTACATTATATAGCTACATAATAATATAAAAACCTAATTATCATTTCCTCTGCTTTCAAAATCGATTTTAATCGAGTAAGAACTGCGATAGTGTACTTGTACATCACTATTCTTACTTTTGACAGAAAAAATGATAAATCGACCTTGGACGTGACTCGACAGTTTGAATAGCTTATTTTTACATTGCTGGTTTTGAACGCACGCCATGTCTGGCTCGTCAAATTAAAGCCGCAATGGAAAGCTAGCGTGGACATAGACACACAATCGCCCGCTACTGTTCTGATGAAAATAATAAAATAAATCATTTTTTAATTAATAACAAATATTTTAGGACAAATAGTACTTACCAATGAAAGGAAATACCTGGACTAACAGCTCCAACTTTATCTGTAGTATTTGAACAGTTAATTACTGAACAACGAGTCATTTTATTTTTAAAACCTGACGTCGCACGCAGACCGCGGTCGGGAGCAGACTAAAGTTCGCGGCGAGCAAGTTATCTGTTTTGACCACTTTTCGGCAGACGAGGTACGTACACTCTTTCTTTCTATCTCGATATATTTCTGTTTAAGACAATAGTTTCTTGGAGAAATTAACTCTATTTGACCTGAATAATCTTACCTTAAAGTTAACGGAAATAAAAATAAAAAAAACCGGCCAAGTGCGAGTCGCACTCGCGCCCGAAGGGTTCCGTACCATTATCTATTAAAACGGCAAAAAAATACGTTTGTTGTATGGGAGCCCCCCTTAAATATTTATTTTATTTTAATTTAATTATTTATTTTTAAAGTGAATATGTGTAACTAAACATTCTGTGACTATTTCAAGCGTCTATCTGTTGCCGTTATCAATATCGAGCAAAAACGAACAAAAAAATCACGTTTTGTTGTATGGGAGCCCCCTTAAATATTTATCTTATTCTGTTTTTTAGCATTTGTTGTCATAGCGGCAACCGAAATACATCCTTTGCGAAAATTTCAACTGTCTAGCTATCACGGTTTGTGAGATACAGCCTGGTGACAGACGGACAGACGGACGGACGGACAGCGAAGTCTCAGTAATAGGGTCCCATTTTTACTCTTTGGGTACGGAACCCTAAAAAACACGGTGTTGATCGAGTCATTCATCATGTTGACGCGTGCCGTGGGTCTTATTGCAATGTCATTAATGTCTAATTTTCGCAAATTCACGCCTCCGTGAATGGCACTAGCTATAATGGTGTTTTTTATGAACTGATATAGGTTAAACACATTCAATAACTGTCTAGGTTTTTGTGCTCACATTCACATGGTAAATGCAATAACTGACATTTGACAGCGAAAATTATTGACATTTAGATACTGTGAGAATGTTCTGTACCTCTACCATGAGTTACACTAGTTTACAGTGACCGTACTCGCTAGCGACGGCGTAAATGATTTGTATGGAGAATTGTGTACAGCGCCTCTAGCGGTCACTTACGGAAGTACAATTCGCCGTACAAATCATTTACGCCGTCGCTAACGAGTACGGTCACTGTAAACTAGTGTAACTCATGGTAAAGGTACTATTCTGGGTTACGATTCAACTGTTTCGATGGTAGGTACGGTCGGCATCAAAAGTAGCTGGTCACTTCTGAACTTTGTCGTAATAACACAAATTGTCAATCAAGTATGACGTTTTGCACCTAACTGTAGAGCGACAAGGTACAAAAGTGACCAGCTACTTTTGATGCTGACTGTACATAGGTTCCACTTACAGAACTCCCAAGTTTATGGCTGTTATCCTATTTTTAACCGACTTCAAAAAAAGATGGAGGTCTTTAATTTACTGTTGCCCTTTACCTTTTCGCCATAGATGTGAAAGCAATAATTCTACTCTAAATTTTGCCAGTGACTATTGGTAAATGAGACTGCAAGGTCGGCCAGGTCGTAGTTTTAAACATTTAGTTTAATCTTTTAAAAGTACACATTAAATTTTAAATGAGTTTGCGTGCGGATAACCTCCTCGAGTGCTTGAGCGATACGTTTCATTTAGGGCTGAGAGTAGCGTTTGTATTGGTGCACCTTGGGCGACAACGGTTAACTCATTCACATATTTATAATATGCAACCGGGAGCGGCAAGCGTTAAAATAAATAAATATCACGGGACAATTCACACCTATTGACCTAGTCCCAAAGTAAGCTAGGCAAAGCTTGTGTTATGATGGGTACTGTAAGCTGGCAGGCGACTGCTGTATGTAGGTTGTCTATGGATTGATTTAAATATGAAAAATAGAATAGCAGTCGAATGTCAACATGAGAAACAAACTCTGTAGCTTTGCAAAAAAGACATTCAATAAAATGGAAGCATATTGAAAACAAGTATCTTTTAATGAATAGTTTAAATAGTGTAAGGAAAGCTACACTCCCAGGATCATAATACGATCCCAACAGTACTAGCAACGGATAAACATACTTATATACACGGTGAACTCTAAATAGTGATACAAAGTTAGTGTTTCTAACTCAGTTGATGCTGGACAACATAATGCAATAACTCAATTGTTAAAATCAGTCCGATAAAATTTAGGATGTTCATATTTAGTTGAAATGAAATCACAAACTCAATGTATGGACACCCAAATTTAATAAGAGTAATTAGAACAAATGAGTTAGTGCATTATATTGTCCAGCATTAACTGAGTAAGAGAAACACTAATTTTGTGTCACCATTTAGATTTCACCCTGTAGATAGGTACATACTTTCTATCTATCGATTCGATGAAATTTGGTATGTGGGGGTTTTCGGGGATGAAAAATTGATCTCTAGCTTGGTCTTTTCTGTGGGAAAACGCTTGGTACCGAGTTTCATTCCGTGCGGAGCTCGGTTGCCCGGGTATACATATAAACACCCAAGACCCGAGAACAAACATTCATATTTTTCATACAAATATCTGCCCCGCCACGGGAATCGAACCCGGGACCTCAAGCTTCATAGTCAGGTTCTCTAACCACTAGGCCATCTGGTCGTTTGGGTTTAGGTTAGGCTAACCTAATCTAACTACCACAATTATTTTTAACCGAACAACACCTGAATAACATTCAATTAAAAACGGTTAGCGTCTACTTCAACCTTGACATTGGGAAAATCAACGATTGTATCGACAGAGCTGTATTTTTTTGATATCTGAATTGAGGTGTCGACTGATTTACAACAGAAGGTGGGCCGAGCATTGTGTTGTGCAATTAGTGCATCGGGGGAGCCAAGCCCGGCGCCTAGCCAAACGACCACGGCCATCTACTGCTACAAGCTATTTGTGTCGTAATTATTCTGCCGATTAGATCATAGCACAGATTATAAACTTGAATGCCCTCGATCACCAATGAGTTAAAAATAAATTTAAAAAAAAAAAACAATGGGTATGGATGGATATCACGACATTCATGACAACCGTACGCGACGCGACCTAGAATCGCAATAAAGATTATGTAGATTATGTTATGTTCATTATTTGTTCGTATTGTAGGTACATAAGCACGGCAACCGTTTAATCATATTGTCAATATACTTAATTATAATCGTATCTTGTTACTTAACATGAGACAAAGTTTACAAAATATTTCTGTTCGATCAATTAAAAGTTAAGATATTTAAAACATGGTGTTTAGATATTTTTTTCTTTACCTACTTGTCTTCATTGTTATAGGTGTGTTACAGTAACAACAAAAATGACATTGGTTCTATTGAATTGTGAATCCTTAAATCCAACCACACGTATTTGTGCTATAGGATCAATAGAAAACATGTACCCGTACTGCACATAATTAAAGTACAACAAAAATTTCGATGTTTTATTCACTGTAGAAAATGATAGTTTTCTTCGATATTTTTTTTAATGTAAACGAAGAGGATACAAGAATTAAGAAGGAGGTACAATTTGGCTCTGTATCTATATTATTTGTCCACCACGCTCTCCTTTGTCCAAGAGTTAGGTATTACAAATATCATATTATAATTTATAATACAGGTGTTTTATCTAGAAAAAAGAAATAGGTATTTGCGTCAGCGTATGCCAAGATAATAAATTATTTATCGCCGCTAATCTGACTCAGTTATGTATGACATAAACAAGCTCCGCTTTTGCGACGACCTCAAATATCCTTCGGAATCACATTGCACCTACTCACGGTATAATCTTATCTAATCGGACAATAGAGAACAATATTTCTTTTGAAGTAACGATAAAAGTAAACGGTCGAAGAAAACTGTGACGCGCATCGGCATCGGGTGGGGCCTCGCCGCAAGCGGATGTAGATAACGTTTCGTCGCATTGATTATTATAATTATGATATTAAACAAATAACAAATATATAATTAATCAGAGTATGGTAACAGTCAATTGGTTGAGAGAACAATTATGGGGTGATTTTTAAGTTCTAAACCGTCGCCCAAAAGTTCCACTCGACGGTGAGAGTTCCATGGTGGAAACCTAAAGAGCGCGCGCAGACAAAGAGTTCCGCGAGTTCCGCGTTCAGAGTTCTGTACGCTTAGTATAAGTTTTCCTTCACTTCAATACTTCTCGATCGCGTTTACGTAAAAATTTCAATTCTATGGAAACAAGAACGCGCGCGCGCGGAGGCGCTGTCCATGTTTCCATACAATTGAAATTTTTACGTAAACGCGATCGAGAAGTATTTTGGTGAAGTAAAACATATACTAAGCGTACAGTACGCTTAGTATAAGTTTTACTTCACCAAAATACTCCTCGATCGCGTTTACGTAAAAATTTCAATTCTATGGAAACATGGACGCGTGCGCGCGGAGGCGCTGTCCATGTTTCCCTAGTAATTGATTTTTTTACGAAAACGCGATCGAGAAGTATTTCGTGAAGTAAAAACTTATACTAAGCATACTGTGTTTTGACCGCTCGACAGTTCCAGTCGCCTGCTGCGTGCGTTATCGTAGGGCCGGGGCCGCACTGGTAAGGCGACAACCGACGCGACGCGACGGCGACTAAATCAAACATAGTTCGAGTTATGTGAAAACAACAACAAACAACTACAACTATCAAATATGTTTGATTTAGTCGCCGTCGCGTCGCATCGCCGGTCGCCTTACCAGTGCGGTCCCGGCCTAAGAGAATCAGAACATTCGAAAGAACGCAGAACTCTGTATGCTTAGTAGGTATAAGTTTTACTTCACCAAATACTTCTCGATCGCGTTTACGTAAAAAAATCAATTACTATGGAAACATGGACAGCGCCTCCGCGCGCGCGCGTCCATGTTTCCATAGAATTGAAATTTTTACGTAGACGCGATCGAGAAGTATTTGGTGGAGTAAAACTTATACTAAGCATACTTAACGCGGAACTCGGAACTCCAGACGGACGGACGGACGGACGGACGGACGGACGGACGGACGGACGGAAGGACGGACGGACAGCGGAGCCTCAGTAATAGGGTTTCCGTTTTTACCCTTTGGGTACGGAACCCTAAAAAATTACCCGCCCCGCACCCTCACCCCCGAACCCCCACGCAAGCACCCCCCGCAACCCCCACCACCGCACCCCCCCCTGATATAGTGACATAGACAAAAAAATTCGCAATTTTTCCTTTATCTGTGCTATAAGACCTTGCTTCGTACCAAATTTCAAGATTCTGAGTTCACGGGAAGTAGGTACCCTGTAGTTATTGATTCCCTTGCGAGTTTCGAAAATATGCGGAAATTTGCGTCATAAACGGCTGTATCTTTTGATTGCGTTGGCTTAGAAGTTTGATTTTTTCACAGCTCCAAGGGACAGTAGACTTGAGTGTTTGATATAAATTTCAGCTTGATATCTCCAAGCGTTCCTGAGAAAAAGGGTCTTGACAGACGGACGGACGGACGGACGGATAACAAAGTGACCCTATAAAGGTTCCGTTTTTTCCTTTTGAGGTACGGAACCCTAAAAATACATACAGTCGAACATAGAACCTCCTCCTTTTTGAAGTCCATTAAAAATGAATTTTGCTCCAATTCTGGCCCTCCTCTGTGATTTCATAAGCTTTCCGGGCCCCCCAATTAAAGAAAGTTTGCTCAGCATTGTACTAGCCTGTCCGCAACTCCAGGTACCTACTCTAGGGGTTTACAAACTAGTCAGTTTGCCGCGACTCCGCACCTGCGCCTTTGATTGCGGATAAATTAGCTTGATATTCCTGGAAGTGACTCGTAAGCGATACTTAACATGCTATAAAACAAAACCCACCTTAAACCGACTCTCCTTTAATGAAAAATGAAAATGTATTGACTTAAATATCCATAGAGACACGCAAGAAGGTTATATACCTTCAGAGATTCTTTACTTTAATGGCTCTAATTTTACTTTAGATTTATGTTATGAGCTTGCTTAATTAAATTTGGAATTTTTCCACCCCAAGGGCATTTAGATGAGAACGATAGGATTTGAAGATTTTAACGAGTCGGAATTTAGTGTTCGGATTTTACTCTGATTGGGATAGTGAACCATCAGGGACGGCGTGGTTGTTGGTGAGAGGAAACCTGTTTGGTATCGGCCGTGGGCGTCTGCCGCGCCTGCGCCGCGGCGACCAAACCATGGTAGGTAACTAACGAACCTCGCAGCACGTGTACCTACCTTGCGTACGAAAAATCAAGTAGGTACGTTAGTGCGAGAAGTCCGAGAAAAACAAACCTGATTAAGTATTCGTTTTCGCATATTCACGATGCACGATAGTAATCGTCTTGATTGATTAAACTTGCACGATGGTCTTGATCGATTTGAGGGAACGATTAGGTAAACTTATCTTTTTTCAAAATTTTGTGATCCTGATTCTGATTAAATTAATATGGATGAAAGATTACAATATTAATAGGTAGGTATTTCACGTGTTACTTATTACACTCATACCTACATAGATTGCACAAATTCGTTGATCTATACAACCAATGGCGAACCCTGAGCTGGACAAAGCAAAAATCGAACAGGTTGTGATTCTGAGGAAGGTAGGTCCATTTAAAATGTGGCAAAAAAACTAAGGTGCCAATAAAGGGACGGAAACCCATTGTCTGAATGTCATTCTGGTATCGGGGCTTAAAGAAAAAATGAAGGGTCCTTTCTAAAGAATTGGATGGCGTAGAATACAATGTGCCCTTTGTGTGCGCAGGCGCCGATCGGTCTGGCGCGCGTCGCCGCCGCCAAGTCTGGCCCGCTCGGCTCTATCTATCCGATACTCGTATTATTCGGACGCGCTTTGTCACACGCGTACTGCGCCGCGCTCCCAACATGGCGGCGGCGGAGCGGTGCGGACGCAGGCGTGTGCTACATCTGCATACAATGCGGCGTCCTCCCCCCCCCCCCCCGCCCCCCCTCAATCCTCCACGATCCGCTCCTGCTTTTCTCTTCCTTAATAGCGACAGTTTAATACGACGTACAATGAATCCGCTTGCTACCGTTTACCGGCCACGCATTCGATTAGTAACCTAATAAGTTTAAGCTTACGTTACATACCTATCCATGAGATTAGACTAGTTAAAGGAAGGCATTACGATACCGGATGGTTATTAATTCATTAAATATACAAAAAACATGTATAGGTATTACATAAACGTAGTGTACTAAGGAAACGAGAAATATGTTTTTAATAGTTTTCATTTGAATATCTAATCAATTCTTGTACCTATATTATATAGATGTTTCTGAGATTCTGATTATAAATATATGCTAGCGGACCCGGCAGACGTCCTGCATGAACCTAAATACCGACTGCAGCGCCATCTGCCGGGCTGATTTGGGAATCTAAACCATCCAGGGCGCCACCCAAACACTTATTCTGTGCCCAAACGCATAAAAAAAAATCATTCAAATCGGTCCAGCCGTTTAGGAGGAGTTCAGTGACAAACACACGAACAGTGTAATTACTTATATGTATATAAAGATACTAGCTGACCTGGCAAACGTTGTTTTGCCATTATAAATTATAGCCTACGACCTATTCTCAGACCTACCGAATGTAGAGAAAAAAGTTTCATAAAAATCGGTTGAGCCGTTTCGGAGGAGTTCGGTAACAAACACCGTGACACGTGATTTTTATATATTAGAAGTATAATCAGAATGAACTAAAACAATTGGCATTGATCACTTTTTTACAATGTGGTCTAATTCCAAAACCATTTCGAGGAATAGGTTTATTAAATCATTTTATAACATTGTAGTAAAAAAATATTAAATGATCGTGTGTATTTTTGCAAAATAATGTTTGACCTTTGTTTGACCTTTCTGTGGGCATTAACTTTGAAATTCTTTGCAACAAGAAAAAAAAAGCCGTCCGTCTAGTTTCTCTATACTATTCTCTGTCACTTCGAAGTAGTTATCATCTGTCAGTTTAAGGATACTATTTTGAAAAACATTCTTCCCGTTTTTCATATTTTAATAATGGATTTATACAGGAAATGTTTCATTCCTACTCGTGGAAATGATTCTGTCAATAGCCCAAACAAATTAATGGTTCGCGTTAGAGAAGATTTATAAGAGAAGTGGTGCCGCAAAGTTAATTCAAAGTTTACAAGATGTACTTATTGTTGCGAGGATCATTTTAATGTAAGTATGGATTAAATCTGCCAAAGAACTTTCAGGGGAACACTTCTGACCATTTTATTTTATACCTACAAAAAATACTATAGCCGTAAATCGTTGTTTTTACCTATTCTCTTGGAAGAATCGGCAACTTTAGTGTTATTGTTATTGTAATGTAGTGACATTGTCAGATGACAACTAACCATTGATTGTGATACATTTTTTTTGTCATTATGTCTGTGGTTTATACATAGATTCAGCCGCGGCATGTAATTTACGAGAAGTCGTATCTCAAATTTTCAATAAATTATAAAAAATATTGGAGTGATGAATTGCTGAAATATTCAAATTAGTTTCTTAAAATTCTCTATATTTTCGATAAAAAAAATAAAAAGGGGGGGTTAGAAAAAAATGAACAATCCCAATTACTTTGCTCACCCGCGACCTTCGCGGTTTAAGGTCGCGGGTGAGCAAAGTAATTGTTTTAGTTCATTAATATGGGCCTCCGCAAAGTAACGCCTGATTCAATAAATTATAATCAGAATCTCAGAAACGGCTCCAACAATTTCGATGAAATTTGGTACCTATGTGGGGGTTTTCGGGGATGAAAAATTAATCTAGCTTGGTCTTATCTCTGGGAAAACGCTTGGTACCGAGTTTCAGCCCGAGCGGAGCTCGGTCGCCCAGGTACTTAAGAATTAAGATAATACTTAAATTAAAAATATACGCAGACGGAGTCGCGGGCAGCAGCTTGTATTTAATATGTACCTACATCCTGTCACCGGACCTATATCCACATAGAGGTACATAATAAATTTCAAGTCAATCGTACTGTTAGAAGTTCCTAGTTAAAAAACGAGTTACGAGACTTGTTTACATAGTTAGTACAAGAGAAACTAATACAGGTACGGTCAAGGACTTTAATTCATGAGCCACCATGGAACCATTTCACAGTAAACGTCATAGTGACATCGCATTAATATCGTAATGACTTTTCCTGTGAAAAGGTTCCATGGTGGCTCATGAATTAAAGTCCTTGACTGTACCTAAGGGTGTTAAAATAATGGCATATCGACATTAATTGAAGGGTACATGGAAAGAACATGTCTAGTCACCTCAGCAACTTTTTGGGTTATAGCGATTTGATAGTCATCACGAACAATTAAGTAGTTACAACAATGATAACCATTTCTTTAAAACTGGAAAAAATATATGTAATTTTCAGATTATTTATATTTAATCCAATGTTATGTTATAGTACTCTGCGAGCTCTACATTTTGTGAATGTAGATGACTTGGACTTGTCATGTGGTTACGAGATTATGACTTTTAATGTGAAGAAATTCCATAGAGAGATAATGGCTCAGTAGACGGGGCTCCACTTCAACTTAATTCTAAAATAGGTTGTCTATTTTTGCTGAGCTAATTTATGAAATAAAATAATGTTCAATAATGATAAATTGAAATAATATTCAATCAAGGCTTTACCCATTGAAAACGAAGGTTCGCTTCATCTTTCCTAATACGAACTGCTAAAGAATGGAATTTGCTCCAGTCGTCTGTATTGCTAGATAAATATAACCCAAGGCTCTTCAAAGCTAGAGTGAATAGGCTGTTACTGAACCAGTGAGCCACCTTTGGCCTCATCTGCACTTTTCAGTGAGATAGTGGTCAATCACGGAACAGTTTTATGTAAAAAAAAAACTTATCTCGTTTCTTTTGTAACGCACGCCGACATATTATTGAGGATATCTGTAGAAACTTACCCATGAATTAATAGGCCGATATGTTGTAAGGTTAGCTATACGATTTACAACAAGGCGTCGTCATAGCATCACGCCACCGGCCACTGCGCCGTCACCTGACTCACCGGCATTTGCCTTGACGCAGCAATGAGCAATGACTAAATACACATAGTAATAAGACTCTACTTCCCTTCCCGAACTCCCACTCTCACACGATATAGAACACTCTGAATACCGAGAAATTAAAGTTCAGGGCATTACATCATCAGTAAGCTTAGCTCCCACGGTCAAGTGTGGTGTAACATAACATGTATTGAACTCTATTCTATTCATTATTTTTATATAAACTTGGGGCAAATACCTCTACATCCAATGACGTGTTGCAGGTATCTATCTTACCTACAATTTTATCGTGAATAATTTGTTGAAATATTACGGTTTTAGTTTCATCAATATTTAAGCAGAGGCTCGAGCGCTGAGTCGGTCCCGGATTCTGAGAAAACTCTTCGACCTTATGGCTTCTCTGATCCTTCGTCAAAACAGATAACATCGAATTAGCAACAACTTTTTTTAGTTTAATATATTTTTCCATTAGACAAATGTTTTTTGTCTCTGCTCCACATGCATGAAACATGAGTTCTGTTTATTCGCGACCACAAAAAAAACATACGTTTTCTTCGAAACGAGATTATTAATAATACATGTGGACGAACACGGTCGACTGTAGTTCAATAGGTTCATCCATATTGGTCGACACATAGTATTGATCCGCTCACATTCTTATGCACATAGTTGTTTACATTATTAACTAATTGGCTCGGGACTCGGGCTTTACACCATTTATGGCATGTTGCAGAGAATCTAGTTCTACTTGAGTGGCGAGCTAGCGTGGCTATACAGAGACTCACTGCGTTTGCGCTTTTGAATTGCTCTACTTCGTTACATTGATTAAATATTATGTGCTAAGTGTTTTGCTCGATTACTTTCTTAACGTAAACGTTAAGTGCGTTCAATTTACTTCAGCGTGATAGTCTTGAGCCAACAACGACTCAACCGTTTTTTTAAACCCCATAGCGACGCAGAGATCCACTCAAAAACATGGCAGATAGGCGCGGTCAGAACAGGATGAAGGGCATTCTTGGCGCATTCCATTCCGTCCCTCTGACCCGCGGCTCTCCTATCATCTTATTATCTTGATTTATTTTTTGTCTGTTGAAATTCCATAATGCTTTTACTTCGTCCGTATGAAATAGACAACTTCAATCCTTTATGTTATACCTAAGAATTATATTTTATTTTGTCACATAAAATTGTACATGACTCATTTACGTGGCTATATTTGATTCAAGACATTAAGTAGGTACTTTGAAGGTATCTACTACATATTGAAGTAAACCACAAGACTGGTGCGACGAGGATAGAGACAAAAGACATACTTGACGTAGGTACCTGTAAATAAGTACATATTATGCTGTGACGTAGGTCAATCAATGTAAATCAAGTGTCGTCTTACTCTACCCGCAAAGCGTGAATAATTTGTGGTTTACCACGTGGTAATTTATTTACTATTTATTTACCTATACAAAATCGACTTATTTAATCGATTGAAGTAAAAAATGTTCTTTTGAAAAGTCGAACTGTATGCACCATATAAAAAAACTAGCTTCCTGTTCCTAAGCGTTGGCAATAGCGGACTCATATCCTTATAACAGCTAATTGGGTATTTGTTTGGGGTGCTGGGACTTACTAATTTGACGGATGTCGCAGCGCTTCTACCGAGCGCGGGCGCACATTTGTTGCAAATTAGAGAAACCGAGGAACCTCAAAAGCGCCGCTTATGTAGCATGAAATGGCATGCTGTAGCCCCTTGGCCACACTATTACGGGATTACTATTTATTTAGTAGGACAGATTTTCCACTGCGTGGAACCCATATTAGTTGGATTAAATGGAGAGGAGATCGAGATATTGATATATTGATTGATCGATATGTTTATATCGAGTATTTATGTTAAAGAGGTTAATTAAGTATACTTAATATTGTAGTAGTAGAGTTGGTATTCCAAGTCTACTCACCTACTACTATTTCGATATAAACATTTTATACTGTTAGTGTTTTCCAATTACCTACCTGCGTCTGTGTTCCCTGAACACTACAATCTGCCCGTATTCAAATCTAGGGTGAATAGCATTTACTAGGCAAGCGTGCTCCATCGTAGAGCTCCATCGCTTTCCATCAGGCATGATTGTGGTCAAAGCAAGAGCACGCCCATATTGTAAAAAAAAATAACAGAAGCTCAAGGCAAGGCTTTATCCAAGTTTATCTGAAAAAGTAAAACTTGTCAATGTTATGAACGGAACCCTTGGTAGCTTGAGTTCACGCGAGCCTTGGCTGCGTGGTCGTGTTTTTTTACAATTCCTGTGCTCACGTGGCAAGATCTCGCTGGGGCTTGGCAGCGCTGCGCTGCGCTTGCGATTAGATCGCGACCGGGACGTATATTTTTGGGTTTCGAGTGGGCGTAGTTGTATAACGTTATTGTTTAGCCTCAAATATAATAAGTACTTACTAAAGTTTATTTGTGTAAATTTGTCGAGTGCACACTGCATAACTAAAGATTCAAAGTACCTAGAGGAATTTTCCGACGTGACGTGGCCTACGAAGGTAGGTAGCATAATTGAACCTAAAAACTGGTGACTGTGTAGAATATGATATTTTGCAATGGAATAGCGACTTACAATTTTATTATTTATACCTACCAACAAATTGACGGAGGAAAAGGTTAGGCAACCTTAATCAGCTCCCAAGCTAAAATGACTCTGTAAAAGGACCGCATAGCATAAAGCAAAAGCTTAGTAAGCGCCGGGCGGTTAAACCTTTTTTGTTAATAAATAATACGTAACATATGACGCAACCACGCGGCGCGGCGCCGTAAAGTCTCTTAATACTGAGAACGCCACAGATTAGTAGGCGAGGACCTCGTGCCTGGAATGAATGCTCGTGAATGGGTCTTGAAGCGGTAAACGTACTCTGAATGTATTTACTGAATGCTAGTTATAATATCAACGTTATTTCCAGGCACAGAGCTCACTAGAATCCAATAATTCTGGGGCCCTAGTGAAAAAGGGGTTAATTCTGAAGAAGTTGAACAGCTGATTTCAACTTAACCCCCTTTGACACATAAAATAGAGAATAGCTGTTTAATTTCTGCAGACTTAACCTCATTTCACTAGGGTCCCAGAATTTAAGGTAAACCTTATTGTAATTGTATTACTAAGGTATTCAGAAGCTTACATTTATTCTTGCAAATATGTATTTAAATTGGATTGTTTAAAAATATGTTCCTATCTAGGACAAACACCGTTTCAAGTTTTTCAGCTGTTTGTATTTAATTGGCAAATGCGCGCGATGGCGCTGCGTGAGCAAGTTGAATGTGATCGAGACTGGTGGTGCCATCTATTGGGAGATAGTAGTAACTGGTTTATTCACGGCATAGAATTTTTTATTCATATAACTTAAATCAGACAATTGCAACGCTATCTTAGATTAGAATATGCGCAAAATACGAATAGAGTGAAAATCCTATATCATTTTCATTAACGACCATATAACTTTCCTTTTACTGTCAAGCTGAAGTTTTTGTACCAACGTACTGATGTGCGGTCAAAAATACTCATATCTTAAATGATGGCTTTTCACACTATTTTTGTTGCTTAGTATAAATAAAATAACTCAACGTTCTAATGTCTTTAGACAAATCCTCATTCAACCATAAACTCCTGCCGCAGGAGTCCTGCACTCAAGTAGTACAGGGGAGCTACTACGAAGTCGCCGATATTCGAAAATCAAAGTTCTAATCTCACCGTCTCGTTCACTCTCGTGTTAAATACTATTAGGATGATCGAAACGGAAAGTTTGAATTTTTTATTTCGTAGTTAGCCCTAATAAGCATCTAGTGCGAGAGTAATTGAAACATGCTGGTTAGTAAAAAATACACTGACGAGCAAAAATAAAGGGTCGGTTACAAAAATGTCGACAACTACAAAACCCGCTGTAATAGCTTCTTCGAGTAAAATGAGTAAATAATTATTTTAATAAAATACTGGTGGAATCTTTATTGTTCTTAACACATTCACTGCCAGTACCGCATATGTATATGCATATATGCATTTTCTTGACATTCGCCCAGTGCGTGCCGGTATCATAACTTTGCAGGCAATGAGGGTTTTCTATGAGAGGCTATTTGGCGCTAGTATCGTCAGGTCTGTTTGACAACTTTGACATTTGTTGTATGGGTGTAACGTCAAATAGACCTTACGATACTAACGCCATCTAGCGATATTCCACCTGTCAGAAAACCCTCATTAGACTTACTGATGAACATCTCCAGGATTTAATGACAATAGCATGCACCAACTTTACTCCAAACTTCTGACAAATAGGCAAAAAATTTAATTTTGCCCATTGATATGTAAAAAAAATCCTTGTTTCTTTTGTACATTGCACTTGCTTATTTAATAAATTCAAGTAGCAACGGACCGCGATGGTAATTTTATTTCAAAAACCGGACCCTTCAAAAAAGTAATTGGTGATCCCTGGTTTAGGCTATTTTGTATTTTGTAGAAAATTAAGGGTCTTAATTAAAACGAAAGTTACCCATATAGTTTGCATGACTAACTTTCGTTACAAAAAGGACGCGATCGTGTTTAATTATATTTTTTTTATGAGAACGACCCATATGCTGCTTAGATGTGTGCTTAGTTCCGTGCCTGGCGTGAATATGTTGATAAGTTCAAAACAGAAATTTATTTAGATATCAACGTCTTCACGCCAGGCACGGAGTTTAGACGTGTCAAAACAAAATGTGAGGAACTATCAAACTTAACCCTTCGTATGCCTTGTACCGGATCCGTACCCAATTTAAGGCTTTCTTCTTGTATTTTTTTTAAATCTGTATCATTGGATTTATATGAATCTGTTGAGGCTAGAATGCACGACTTTTTTTTTTTTTTACTTCCGGCATACGAAAGGTTAAACTGGGTTAAACTTTTTGTTACATTTGGTCACAAGTTTTAGTTACCTATTTGGGACTAAATGTCTAAAATTGGCCAACTCAATTTTATAATAAAAACCAATAGGTATTTAAATATTAGATGTAAACCTAACGCTCTTTTATGTCATAAAAAGATAAATAAACATATTATGTTGATTACATTTTCGATTTATTATAATTATTTGAAACTCATGTCATGTATTGTGTACTCTACAACACAAAGAGTCAAAACGACAACGTTTCACAGAGCTGATGAATGACCTAAATTAATACAAATGAGGTCTTTCTAACTAGTGGAATAACGCTATATGGCACTTTTTTTAAAGTGTACACTTTTCACATTTTTTTAAATGAGGTTTATTTTGTGTTTTCTTATTCAAAATCACGAGTACAATATAAAGAAAAACAGTGTCCTTATTTTTTGGGTCAGTTTTCTGACGATTTTTTCTACAGTTTATAAGGGTCATCCATCACAAAACTGACGTAAAAAATGTATAGAAAATTACGGTAAATTTTTTAAAATTCTCTACTTCAATAGCGCTCTTTATTCTGAGTAAGAAAAACCCAAAATTTCCTCATTGAACGAATTCACTGCCAGGAACGCATATATGCGTTTTTATGACTTTCGTCTAGTGCCGCTGTCATGGTTTGCCAGTCATTAGAATGCACAAGCACATGTGCGTTTGTGGCACCTCATGAAGAGTCGAGTCTGACAGCCAGCAGCGGTTGAGTTAAAAAGTGAGGGGTAGAGTTTTTACTGAAAACGCCCTATATGGCGCTGTCGAAGAACGTTGATGTAGAAACCTCTGCTTTCAAGTTGACGCGTTAACTACGTCTGCAATCAATAGATAGCGCTGTCCGAGATAACGTGCTTTAAAAATATTGACGTAACATTTTTCTGGCCAACTACTATTTCAAATGTTTCTCATGAAAGCACTCCTATCGTGGGCAAAGCCACGAGTTAAGGCTAGTTGAGTTATAAACCAATATCCGGGTCTCCACTGAGCGAACTGCCTCGCGAGGCAGCCATTTTCGGCGTGATTTTGAACCTTGTGTCGAACAAAATTATGCCTCATGCGCTAGCCTCGCGAGACAGCTCGCTCAGTGGGGACCCAGCTAGGTTTGGTACCGTTTGGTAACCTAAATTTCGTAGCTGGCTACTGCCACAGTTAGTGTAGATACTGGTTACGAAATTTTGGTTACCAAACGGTACTAAAGGCCCAGCTAATCTAAGCGTGACACTAATGTCAAAATGTCGTCGCGATGCTAACGCCATCTAGCTATATTTATCAGAAAACCCTCATTACTACACTACGCCATAAAAACACGGAAAAGGCTGTCTGTGTGGCACATTATTAAAAACCAACATAATATGTGCACAGATCCAACTGTCAGCAGTCAGCACTTACACGAGATTTACGCTTTTCAAGCTCTATAAATTTAGGGTTCTCCCAACATCTATGGACATGTAAACAGCTTAAGCTGATCAAAAAAACTTTATGTCACACGCGTCCAGCAAAGAGGACGTCAATAGGCTTGGCTCTGGTCGGCTCAGCTAAGTGCGACTGTCCATGTTCACATAAAGCTTTTTCAATCAGCTTTGAAAGGCACAAAGCTGGTACTGCTGTGGTGAGATGTGGGGAGCATTGTTTCTTTTACATCTGTAACACAGAATAAATAAGACTGCATTGCATTATGTTACATATTATTTTACTTTCCAATCATACTACCCCCCAGACTTCTTCAAATGCTGAACACAATTTGGCACACGTTAGCGCAGCTGACAGGGGGTAATTACTAACGGATATCACATCCTCAGCATAGTCCACCTCCACTTTTCCATGAGCCATGGCACCAACAATCAAGACTATAGGCTCGTCGTTAGGTACGAGTTCTCTACAAGTCTGTACGGATTTGGAACTAAATGACATAGTAATTTTCTTGACACCAACAGGAAGATGGGATGTCACTGGGTTTTTAATGACTTTCAGTAGCTTCATGGGACCATCTGATGCTCTAATAGCAAACTTATGTAGCAGTTGAACTGGAAAATAAAAAACATGTTGTTGAAATCATCATGCCAATGGAAACCAAATAAAAATAAGTTTTATAATCTTCTTTAATTCCATTTCTTCATTTTCAACATTGTCAATTATCAATATTTACTACAATGTTCAACAATTCGCATAAAAACTAAAATAACGCTGTTTGTAATGCACCTGTAACTAACTTGATGCAAAAGTTAAATTAAATATTCCTAGCACAAAATCTCAAAATTTTTGTAATTACCAAATTGAATTTAGTTACCAATATAATTTTAGTTAGCAGCAAAAGCAAATTAAATCAAGAGAACAAAAAAGTACACAGGTTTAGAATACTTTTGCAGGGTATGGAATTGCTTATGATTTTGGACACATATCAATTAAAAATGTAAAATTCGCAAAGCTTTCAACCTCGCAATGCAATTAGTTATAGAGACAAAGACGAGATCTCAAATCCATACTAATATTATACATGAATAAGTAACTGTGTCTATTATTTTTTCATGCTTACACTGCTGAACTAATTTTGATGACATTTGGTATGGATATAGTTTGAGACCCTTAGAAAGAGACAGGAGAGACATAGGATAGTTTTTATCCCAGAAAAATGTTTCAATCAGTATCAAATTGGTCACAGACAAAGCTATAGGCAACAGCTAGTAATTTATAAATGAGGCTTAACTGCTGACACAGGCTAATTTTTAATTATAATTCTTTTGTTTAATAATATTTGGATTACATTACACAAGAGCAAAGATGCTGACGTAGCAAGTAGGTATACTTCATTTTATTTAGAATTAGAAACCACAATAACATTATATTGCGTCTGGTCAACTATTTCTTTCCTAGCAAATAGTACAGTACAATAGTCTGGGAGCCGCAAAATAAAATTGTTTTAATGTCACTTTATTTGCATGTTGTCAATTGTTACTCTAGTACAAATTGTAAAGAGATTACAGTCCACGAGCCGCAATATAATGTTGTTGTAGTTTCTAATTCTAAATTAAATGAAGTATACATAGGTATATAAGAAATAATGATTGAAATACCAATTTTAACATAGACCTACTGTAAGGGCATAGCTTAATTACCTTTCTTAGTATAATTCTTGTTTAGCATTTTATTTGCTTTGCAGTATATAAAGTAGAGCTTGGCAGACAAATGTGATAATAAGTCTAGTTTCATACAAAGTGTAAGGTTGTAAAGTGCGGAACTAAACGTTTCATCTATTATAGCTCGGATTTGAATGTCAAACAATGTAACATTACAAGTATTTAAAATATGAAAAGTATGTATACACACCCATTAGTCCAGCAAATCTCTTGAATGTTCTTGGTATCCTTGTTTGTGGGTTTATTTCTATTAGAACATTTTTCTCTGTATGGATGTAGACTTGTAAAAGTCCTGCTCTGTTTAGTGGCGAGTCCATCAACATCAGCAGGGACTGGTGTGTGATATCAGGGCGGCACGAGCCCGGATCGCGATCGTTCTTCCGCAGAATATTTGCATGATCATCACAGTTCAATAGCTCAAAACTATTTCCAGCCTGTAAATGTTAAAGTTATATGTTAAATACGAACACATATTGATACCCACAACTAAGTTTTAACTCAGCAATTTATTATCATCATCATTCATTAACTAACCTCCTCACCTTGACAGTTTCCAGCTGCGCGCCTTCCAGTATCACTATTAACCGCTTCTCTTGCTTCTTTATGTGAGATGTTACCAAATGCCGTGGCACGGGATCATATTCAAATTCATTATCCTTCGAAGTCAACTTCCTCTTCTTGCCCACCATGGTTTTATTTTATAACGCGTAGTTTCTCTACAATTTCGAGGTCAACCTTCGCTTTTACTACTTACTGATTAAAACTATTGCTATAAGACTTCCTGTTATTTTTGCAAGGGACTTTCAGTTATTAATTTCCACCTAATGAATGAACTAAAAACAAAGATATCAATTAAACTCGCACGTGTCGTCCACAAAATGGATAAACACATGAAAATGGCGGAATTTTCAAGTGTTGCCATTGGGCATGCATTGCCGATGAAGAACCAGAGCCACAGAAATATATCGAGACCAGAGCCAAGCCAACGAAGTCATTTACTTTATTATAAATATAAAAATGTAAGAGTAAATTACAATTTGATACTATTTCTTAATATTTTTTACTTTTGGAACTAAAATGTATCTACTGGTTCTAGGACTTAAGATCATGCATGATTTAATTTAACTGCAACCTTAATTTCGTCCAACGCATTTTACTGCTAATGTGTGGTAAATTTACTTAACTGGCAACAATGTAACAGCACAGATTAAACACCAAAATGGATTTACACAACATAACTTTATAGTTATAATAATAATATTATTATACCAACAATGTTAACCAACATCCCCATAAAAATAGGAAATTTGGCAAGACAAGACAAACGCGCAATTATTTCGGCGTATTTAAAATATACCCAAATAGCCCTTAAAATTGACAACTGAGAAATGACAGATAGATACTTTGGAATCTTTGGATCGGATTGCGCTCCGCTCAGGCTCACTTCGACGAGAAAATATAAGAGTTCCCTCGGTCGATATCATTTTCTCTAGTTATACTATTTGTATTTTACGAGTCACAAATCGTGTTTTGCTTTTAACGTTGATGGCTAACGATAGAGAAGTATTACGCCAGATATGGGATGGCAAGTTGCCTATTTGTTTTCAATTAGATCAAGAAGAAATTATGGAAATTCAACAACCAGATCCATTCTATGTAATGGTACCCAGATTAAGTTATTTTCCCTTGGTGACCGATAAGGTAAGTTAATTTTCTGTTTACTATTAGCATGTAACTTCATGTTTCTTTAGCAGACCCGTTTTTTGTATTTCATGCTTTCATGTTAGGGACAAAATTTATTCAAAATACCAAACAATTGGTAGAGAACAGAGCTGCACATTCTTATTTAACTCCTTGTGGAATTAGATAGTTCCCTAACATGCATGCAACAATAAGTGCCTTTATACAGGGATGCTCAAATACTCAGTTTTCGGAAACTTTACCTTTTAAGGGTTGCTTTGTCGGTACACAAAGGGATTCTCAACTCACCAAACTACAATAGCTTACTCAAAAAAAGAATATTTAAAATTCCTATAACTGCTGTCAAAACCCAATTTGCACATTGATTCTCAGTCTTTTTGCACCCCCTAATCTACAACAGACTTATAAGACTACATAATTTTACTCAGTCGTTGAAGCGAAAAAGCTTTTGATAATTAACATGATGAACTTATCCTATGGGATTCGATTTGTAGCATTCAAACATGGCGGATGTAGAAAGTATATAATTTTGGTATTTCTGTTTCTTTGGCTAGTTGAATTTTTATTCTGATAGTGTTTTATGCGGCGATTAACCTTAATTAACAGTGATCACAAAATTCTATATTGCTCTCATGTCTGACATTTTTTAATGCGCATGTTGTCTCCACGTGGTTACTGGAATTTTACTATCAAGTTGCAAAAACTACAATCACCATACAACGTCGCTCCCAAAGAGAGCTTACAGCTTAGCTGTAAGGGGACAGAAGCCATATTTTACATAAATAATAATAAATAATAAACTTATCCTATTTAGACACGGAAAACATTATTAAGATAACATATTAAAAAAACACACACACACAGAGACACACTCAGAGACACACACTCACACACACACACACACATATCGCACCCCCATCCGAATAAAGCGGTAATATGAAATGCCTTAGTTTACAAATTAAGCCATAAAGTGACCAGATAAAGCTTAGTTTACAAACTAAGGCATTTCATATTACCGCTTTATTTGGTTGGGGGTGCGATATATACACACATACACACACACACAATATTCACCCTCACATAGACAACTTGTTGACACACAATTAAGAATACAATTATAATTTTGTTTTTATTTATGTTTCTACTATATTTCTATTATATTTATGTTTTGCCTTAATAGGCTTTAAGAATTTATTTCAGTTATAATGGTTTATGTCTATTTTGTTTTATTTTATTCTTTCTGTTCCTTAAATATGGTTGCAAATAGCCGCTATGTAATGTATTATTTTTGTAAACCGTAACATTTACCCCACGGGACAGGCCATGCCTAATGTTTTTTTTTTATGTTAGAGAGGCCAGACAAACTGAACTAGTGGGTCACTTGATGTTAAATGATCGCCACATCGTGTGGGGTTCAGTAAAAATGTAACTGTGTTTTATTATTATTTTTTTGAAATAAACTATTTGTATTTGGATATATATTTGTCAAAGTATATAAATGTATGTATTATTTATTATTAGTATTTCTACATGTAGAAAACAAAATGTACTACAAACCTTCAAGTGCAACATTAAAAAATATTAATTTCATACTTATTTCCTCAAAAGTTTAAGTGTTCCTAGATGTTTAGTTTTCACTAACAATTACTTGATCAAGAGAAGATGAATGCACATTTTTAAATTTTCCAGATGAAGAGGCATTTTCTAAGGTACATATCCCAAGAAAATGCTGATAATGAGATGTGGTTAGACTACAATGGGCAGCCATTGAAGTGGCACTACCCCATAGGGTTTTTATATGACCTCTTCTGTGGCAACGACCTGCAGCTCCCATGGACGCTCACTGTACACTTTACAAAGTTCCCTGAAGCTATACTCCTCCATTGCCCCAACAAGTAAGCATTCAATTATTTTAATTCTTTCAATTTGTATACAGTGATTTTTGTATTCACAAGAGGAACATGAAAAATAAGGACTCAATATTATAACACATGACTGTTGAAAAACAATAAAATTACTTTATGTCCTTCAACACACCTCTTTTGAAGCTTGAGTTTTGAGGCCAGATGGTCAATAAAATGAGTTTTAAATAAATTTAAGCAAAAATGTGCATTAGATTATTATTGTATTTGTGTATTTCTCTGTCCTACTAAATTTAATACTGTAAAATTGTTTTTTTTTTTAATCTAGTATTTTAACGTGGCTCGAGTACACCTAATGTGACTATGTCAGCCTCATGAATACTGTAAATAAAATAATGTTATAAAGATAAAAAAAAAACGTAATTGATCTATACAAACAAACATTCTTTCCAAATTTCAAATCAGTCTGACCATTGAATGTGGGTAAAAAATATTAGCTAGGTTAGAAGAATTTGAGAACAGATGAAAGAGGAACCAATATTATTTAAACAAATTGTTTTCATATTCAAGCATTATGTAAAAAAAATACAGCTAAGTTGAAGAGAAGGCACAGGCCCTCTCTTTTAGTTTCTCCTCAGTTTTATGTTATAATCCTAACTCCTGTTAGTTACAGGTGAAGTTTATAAAATGGAAAATAAATATTACTAGTTAAGTAAAGAGATAAAAACAGTTACTAACTTTCTAATCATATTCCAGAGATATTGTAGAAGCACATTACATGTCTACTGTCAAGGAGGCAGATGTACTCAAACACCGGGGGCAGGTAATGTCAACCATGCAGAAGAAAGATCACAATCAACTATGGCTCGGCTTGCAAAATGGTAAGAAGTCAAATATTTACAATTCATTGTCAGATTTTAATTTATGCAATGTTTAAAGTCAGTGAAGTAAATTGAAATTAGTTACCATGGTCCCCTACAAGTAAGGGGCTATTTATTAACCCTTTCAACGCCAACAACACATATAGGTGTCACAAAGTACAGTGTCAAAGTGATCTTGACACAATGATATAAGATTCAAAGCAGGTTTACGTTTTTTCGAGGCGTGGCGTTGAAAGGGTTAATTATATAAGAGTCTCGGAGAGGGGATAGAGTTCAAAAATCTCTTTATAGCCTTATCTTGAGGCAGGGAGTTAAAGACATCATTCTTAAGCAATCCCACTTTCCTACTTATCCTACTAATATTATAATAAGTGTGAAAGAAGAGTAAAACTTTAATATTAGAATCATTTTAATTTTATTTACGCGGCGGTTAGCATAAAAATGACGTTTCAGAATCTATTTTTTTTGTTTTCAGACAAGTTTGATCAGTTTTGGGCCATAAACAGAAGATTAATGGAGTCGCACGGAGACAGCGAAGGCTTCAAGCACATTCCGATAAGAATATATTCTGATGACGGAACCTTTAGTCAGCATCTAGTCAGCCCAAAGAATAATGATAACAGTAGGAAAATACTCCAGCAAATGATATCAGAACTGTATCCTGATAAACCCGATGGTGAGTAAACAAGTCGTTTGTTAATAACTTCACTCGGCGGCACTCGGCGTACAGTGGAAGATAAGAACTTGAAAGTATGTAGTTGTTTTATATTGTTGCATTCATATGGTTTGTTTGTATATATTTTTTTATGAAACAGCCTGCCTATTTTTTATTGTGCTCTATGAATGTCTCACTGAACTAATAATAAGAGGAATATAAATGGTGCCAAATAGGGCATGCTCCTGGTGCTGAGTTTGTATGGCGAGAACCGGGAAATCCCGGTTCCGGTACCGTATTACCAGTACCGTAAATCCAGTAAGTACCTGGAGCACACCCTAGTTCAAAAGGAAGATCAGCGCCGTTCGTAAGACCGCGCGACCGGCAGTTTGCTGAGTTGGGACCATTTCTTGTTTTATTTTATTGTTTATCTCCATGGTGTCTTTTTCTTTCGTTCTTTCAAATGTCACGCGGGCTAAAAAGCAATTTAATTATTTTCCCACTTTATACCGTAAAGAAGCGCGCGGTCCAAGTTAATTAGTCGAAAAGTGGGTTATCGCAATTCACGAATATCTATGAAGACATAAAAAAACGTGTGCAAATTTATTTAATTAATAGCAGGAGAGGCGAAAATGTGGTTCTCGAAGGAAATGCCATGAATTTTTTATTCTTCTTATTAGTTCCATGGTATAGCTTGTCTAATTTAAAATAACGCGCCCCACCACCGCATTTGACATACAGGATTTGAAATCCTGTATGTCAAATGTGGTGGTGGGGCGCGTCATTTTAACCTTTTCAACGCCAACGACACATATAGGTGTCACAAAGTACATTGTCAAAGTGATCTTGACACAATGACATAAGATTCAAAGCAGGTTTACGTTTTGTCGAGGCTTGGCGTTGAAAGGGTTAAATTAGACAAGCTCTACGAATACTACAGCAGTAAACGAAATTCTACTTCTTAGTTTTCAAGAACTTTTTCACATTACAATTTTATCTGTTATTTCTTTTCAGTCAAATTCAGAGCACACGGCATAATGATCCCGGCAGACACCCCACTGCAGTGGCTCTCTGAACACATGAGCTATCCAGACAACTTCCTCCACCTCTGCTTATGCTAAACCAACAACATACTGCTAAATTGTAATCAATTAATTAATAAATCAGAAATAAATTAAACGCATTCCTGTAACTCTTTGGCTTTCCATTTATTACAACCTAAGGTTCTTAAGGATATTACTGAACTAGCGAGATACACCTTTGGCATCATCTGTACTTTTCATCAGGTGAGATAGAGGTCAATTTTATATAAAAAAATCCTTACCTCATAACTTCACAGATTACTCGCGGTAGTTCCTTTAGCTGTTCCTTCGAAGGAACTATTGCGTTTTTGCACTACACACAAGAGAGATGATGTTTTTTCACAAGAGATGAAGAATGAATTTTTTCGCCTTTGTTCCTTGTCGCAATAGCACTTTCAGTTCTAGGAAAGGAACAAAGGTGAAAAAATAAACGCAGTTCTTCCTTCACCTCTTGTAAAGGAAGTAGTGCGAAAAAATGATATCCTATTATGTCGCCTCATTCTTATTTCGTCTCATTCTGTATTCGTCACTCATTCTTTATTCGTCTTGTTCGCTATCCGTCATTATCTTATTTGGTCAAATTCTGTAACTTGTCTCTCTCTTAATAAGTCTTTCGTTTTTCGTCACGGTCTTCCTTGAACTCATTCGTCGTTCCTCCCTTTCGTTTTTGTCGTTGAACGTATCGAAATAATTTTGGCAAATAAGTAAATGAGACAAAAAACGAAAGGGAAGAACGACGAATGAGTCCAATGAAGACCGTAACGACAAACTAATAAGACGTATTAAGAGATAGACAAGTTGCAGAATTTGACCAAATAAAATAGTGACTGATAGCGAACAAGACAAAGACGAATACAGAATAATAAATGAGAATTAAACGAAAAACGAATGAGGCGAGGTAATAGGATACCGAAAAAATAACTCACCACTTTTATTAACCTTTTATGATGGTTACTGGAATTATTTTGTTAAGCACTGGCAATCCATATATTTTCAGGCCCACCCATTTGGCGGGTACTTTTAAATAGCCAAGATTATTTAAAAACTATTCCTATGTATACCCTCGGGGTATAAGCTAGTCTGAGGCGAGACTGCAGATTATAATCTAGAATAAAACGAAGTAAGGAAGGTAAAAACAGTTTTATTTAACTTCTTGATACTTAACGTTGTGCGTTACATCTTTTTCGATAAACGCACATGGAAAAGAGACGATCAAGAAGCATTATATAGCGGCGCTCGATTGACCACTTTATAGTAGGTACTATGATGATAGCTCTACCGTCTACGGCCCGCAACGTATAAATATGGGAGCTTGTTCGTCGAATACGGCGAATTATTAAAATGGTTGACAAAACGATAATGGGTGGAGATCAAAAATTTGGACCATATTAACCATTTGTCAACCGACTGTCTGGAAAAAGATCTGTTGTGACATGATAATTATCCATACAATAGTATGGTTAATTGTTTGTTGTAGAACTTAATTTTTTCACACTCTTTTTAACTACCGTTGTAAGTGTCCAAATTTTTGCATCCATCCTTTTTGACAGTTAAAAACTTAATTTATTTAAATTATGATTTATAAGTAACATGATGACAACACATTCCCTTGGTAAACAAAGATAAGTAAGTATACATACAGAGACCAATGTCGCATCGTACCCGGTCCCGTAATGAAAGCATCTCTCACTAAATAGGTCATCGGACATATTTTACTTAGACAATCCAGAAATAAATACAATGAAAGATGTAATCTACATATTCATTATATTTTGTTTACAAAAAAGCTGAATATTACTTATCCTTATCCACTTATTAACGTCACAATTTTACAAATGAACTCTTAACAAAATAAATATGTTTTAAAAGAATGCAAAATTATTTCATAACGGATTAATATTCAAACGTAACATAACGATAAGATAAAACCATAGGTACATGGATAAAAATGTAAGATTTTTTTTCATCATAGTCTCTTCAGCGTAGACGGTGACACAGAGGCGGCAGAAGGCGCGAGCGACTTCGCAACCGCCTACGGCTTTGTGGTCTGGCCTTATACTAGGAAGTTCAAAATTCGTATGGTGTCGTCCCCCTCACACTAATACTCGCTAATAAGAGAGTACGCGAAACGACACGATACAAATTTCGAAGTAGCCCCTCTGAGGGGCGTCGCACCTCGAAGGTTTCTAGTTTTTATGATGTATTCAAAATTCGGCCCCGTATGTCAGGTGCCTCAGAGGAAAAATATATCTTGCCCACATAAAATTTAAGTCATATGCCGCCAATGCGGTGGCGCTATTATTACAATACAATGTTTCATTTATTTTGTTTAGCTTACATTTTTCCTCAGCTCCCGTACAAAATTAAACAGGCTCGTCAAAATTTAACAATAATATAGAAGTATTGCGGAACTTTACTATTTGTAATTATGTTTAGAGTAATTTTGCGTAAGAGCAACCGTCATAGAAAAAAATTGTTAGAAACTTACCTATTTGTGAAAATTCGTACGTATAAATAACACAAAATGCCATCACAATGAAAGTCCACATAACACTTGTACAAAAATGCAAGAATTAATATCGGTACCAATGCATACATTCACATTTAAAACTAGTTTTTCCCTCGACTTCGTCTGCGCAGAATTTGTAGCAGTAATAAAGAGTTAGCCCACACCCAGAAACGGTAGTTATCATTGTGATGAGATAAATAAATGCGACATGGCTGAATTACAACGCCTTGCAGATATAGTGCATATTGTATTTCCGGTATCCTATTACCTCGCCTCATTCGTTTTTCGTTCAATTCTTATTTCGTCACATTCTGTATTCGTCTTCGTCTTGTTCACTATCCGTCACTATTTTTTTTTGGTCAAATTCTGCAACTTGTCTATCTCTTAATACGTCTTATTCGTTTTTCGTCACGGTCTTCCGTGGACTCATTCGACGTTCTTCCCTTTCGTTTTTTGTCTCATTTACTTATTCGCCAAAATTATTTCGATACGTTCGGTGCTGGTAAATAAATTTTCGGTAAGTAAATGAGACAAAAAACGAATGGGAAGAACGACGAATGAGTCCAAGGAAGACCGTGACGAAAAACGAATAAGACGTATTAAGAGAGATACAAGTTACAGAATTTGACCAAAGAAGATAATGGCGAACGACGAAAAAGAATGAGTGACTAATACAGAATGGGACGAAATAAGAATTAAACGAAAAACGAGTGAGGCGAGATAATAGGATACCGTATTTCCATCGGGAAGTCGGATCTTAAACGGAATACGACGGCACCCGAAGTGGCAATCAATCATTCTACATATTAAATGAGTGACATTTTTAACCGACTTCAAAAAAAGGAGGAGGTTCTCAATTCGGTTGTAAGTTCTTTTTAGGGTTCCGTAGTCAACTAGGAACCCTTATAGTTTCACCATGTCTGTCCGTCTGTCTGTCTGTCTGTCCGTCCGCGGCTAAGCTCAGAGACTGTTAGTACTAGAAAGCTGTAATTTGGCATGAATATATAAATCAGTCACGCCGACAAAGTGATTACATAAAAAAAACTAAAAAAAATTTTTTTAGGGTACCTCCCATAGACGTAAAGTGGGGGTGACTTTTTTTCTCGACTAACCCTATAGTGTGGGGTATCGTTTGCTAAAACCATTTTATGATAAAGTGAATATTTTCGGAGATATTCACTCCGAAAGTTCAAAATAATGTGTCCCCCCCCCCCCTCTAACTTTTGAACTGCAAGTCTAAAAAATATGAAAAAAATCATGTAAGTTAAACTTAATAAAAACTTTCTAGGAAAATTATTTTCAACTTAATCAGTTGAGCAGTTTTTAAGTTTTTGTAAAAAATATTTCTAAACTAAGATTGTAATTTAACCGCCATTGCAAGCATTTTTTTTATTTAAGTACCTATAAGATCACGCTAACAGTATCTTCTTTCAAATAAAAAAAATATATTACATCTGAAAAACAATCAACATACATACTAGTTCTAGTAGACTGCAGATTAGATTAGTTACCGAATTCGCCGATAGATGGCGCTGTACCGCCGACGTTGGGACCAAAACAACCACATTAATAAAGTATGCAAAATTTTTTTTTTTTTTCATATTCATTAACATGGAAATTTATTATCTAATGTCATACATATCATATGTCAAAATGAAAACTGAAGCTAATTGAGAGAGCACGATAAGTAAGAGCTTTTCCGATAAAATATGACGGAAAACCATTATTCACTACATCTGTAGTTAACACGCACGAATATCCGGACTACCTTAATATGTACCTACTTATACGTAAGTAGGTATACCATATCCGTATCCGGGTTATGGGCTATCCATGTACAGTCAAGTGTAAAAATATGGGTGCATACAACTTGCTCATAAATATGTCCCATAGCTCTTATGTCGTCGAATTAAGGTATAGGTATATAACGATGGGAGGATTAAATCGATACTTATTTTTGCACTTGGCCGTACAATATTTAATTTAATTCCGTGCACCCGTTTACGCGTGATTAAATCACAAACAAACTAACAAACATTAACAACTATTTTGTAACATTAGTAGGGTTCCTAGCTGCGAAATTCATGTTATACCTAGAATCAGTCATAAATCAGGGATAAAGTATGGTCTAATAGTCGCTTCTTTTTACCCTGGTCGTGAGATTCTTCGCTACTCCCCTCAACCCTCACGCCAAGTCACATAAGGATTTGATACAAGATTTCTAATCTGTTTCTTCACGAATCCGCGCCACTCTACATTTTGCGAATAGCTGTAAACGTATCTGTATAACACGTCTATTAATGCTTAAAATGAACGCGTCCTAATCGCTGTCGGTACCGACAGTCACGCACACAAAGATTCATGCATGCACGAAATTCATTTCGGCGAAATTTTCATAAGGTTACATGTTAATACTCAATAGTGCAACACTTGACAGCTCTGCTGTACGCATTGTGAAAGAGACAATAGTAACTATAAACAACTAACTTAATAAGGTACTTAGAAAATCGGAACATAGTTCCACTTAAACACGATTTTTTAGATTATCACTAGGGATCGGACGATCCAGTGCAAATGACATAAGGAACATAACTGATGGAGTAGAAATTTGTGTTACATTTTTTACGCAGTCGACAAATTTGTCGATGTCGTCATAGATAAAATTTCTAAATAAAAATGTTTATCTAATGAAACCCATTCCACCACCCCACACAATTTTATGCGGTTAAATGACACAATTTAAGCTACAATAGAAAAATATTTCACAAGTGCCTCGTATTTGTTACGCTGTTGCGATACGGTTTGCACTGCTTGGGGGCACGCGCAACACCGCTCAACTGCCTTCTTTCTGCTTATTCCCCTAAATTCAAGTAGGTATTTCAAGTCTAGGATGAATGAGCATTTACTAGGCAAGCGTGCTCCATCGTAGGCCTTTTCTTCGCTTTCCATCAGGCGTGATTGTGGTCAAATGCAAGCCCATATTGTATAAAATAATAATAATAAGTAATAAGGACATCAATCGTATTATTGTAGTCAATCGCTTTAAAACATGCAATCTCAGAATAACAAATAATTTGCTTTGGGTGCGATAAAATGTACCCACTGTAGTAGCAATAAAAGATTATCACACTCATGATCATTTCAGCTGATAAGACGTTCACTGCTGAACACAGACCTCGCCCAAGATTCGTCAAACAGACCGGTCCTGGAAAAAGGTTATACCCACTTTTTATAGACGAATCGAATATCGAATAATAACAAAATAATTACTTAGAAATTTTATCTAGGATCTAGACAGTGACAAATTTGTCGACTGTATAAAAAATATAACACTGATTTCTAATCCATTAGTCCTGTTCCCTATGTCATTTGCACTCGATCACCCAATCCCTAATTATCACATAGATCCTCACGATAAGCGTAAAGCGTTCGTATTTACAATTCGCTTTTGGGCGTTTTCATCTTATACTTTTGTACAACATAGGGAATGTGTTTAGTGAATCTTTTGCAGCCGTTGTTAGCGAATATCGGTTGTTCCTCGGTCGGTCCGTATGTTATCACCGACATTGCATCCCTGAAAAAAATTAAATTAAATCTTTACTGCTGTGAAAATCGCAATAGGGTATTTGACCCTACCAATCAAACAACATGACTTCTGAGCTATCAAAACGCGTAAATACTATACTAAACGCGACTTATCACGCAAATAATATTTACCTCGATGTTTCGGCCACATTGCAGCAGCCGTGGTCACGAGTCAAAGTTAAAAACAGTATACCAAAACGCGATTCTCTCATTGTTTTTGTATGGTAAAACTAAACTATTATTTATTTCAAAGCTTACTAAACCTTTACTGTACCGAAGCCATTGTCACTGGAAATGTTCACATGCGCATTCATACGACCGCTTTAGCTTAGTTGGTAGTGACCCTGCCTACGAAGCAAGAGGTCCTGGGTTCGAATCCCGGTAAGGGCATTCATTTGTGTGATGAGCACGAATATTTGTTCCTGAGTTATGGATGTTTTCTATATATTTAAGTATTTATTTATCTATATAAGTATGTTTATCGTCGTCTAGTACCCATAGTACAAGCTTTGCTTAGTTTGGGGACTAGGTCGATTTGTGTAAGATTGTCCCCTAATATTTATTATTTATTTATTTTTATTTATACACATACACACTGAAATTTTGGCGATTATTGGTCATAGCTTAGAAATTCGAAAACAGTAATAACCACTTTATACCAGTAATATAATAACTGTACGTTCTTGAGAGTCTGTTGCACATTTACCATGAGGGGTTTTATTTAAAATCTAGCTGTTGTCTGTGACTCCGTCTGCGAAGAATAGGGGGTATAAAAGTAGCCTACGACCTATTCCCAGACCTACCGGCAAACCGTTTCAGAGGACTTCGATAGCAAACTGAAACTCGGCTGAATAATTTCAGACTTACCAGATACTACCTTTATATGATCGATCAGCGTGTCTCATTGAAATGCCATTTCTTTGTTTTTAGGGTTCCGTAGCAAAATGGCAAAAAACGGAACCCTTATAGATTCGTCATGTCTGTCTGTCTGTCCGTCAGTATGTCACAGCCACTTTTTTCCGAAACTATAAGAGCTATGCTGTTGAAGCTTGGTAAGTAGATGTATTCTGTGAACCGCATTAAGATTTTCACACAAAAATAGAAAAAAAACAGTAAAGGTTGGGGGTTCTCCATACTTAGAACTGAAACTCAAAAATTTTTTTTTCATCAAACCCATACGTGTGGGTTTCTATGGATAGGTCTTCAAAAATGATATTGAGGTTTCTATTATCATTTTTTCCTAAACTGAATAGTTTGCGCGAGAGACACTTCCAAAGTGGTAAAATGTGTGTCCCCCCTGTAACTTCTAAAATAAGAGAATGTTAAAACCAAATAAAATATATGATGTACATACATTACCATGTAAACTTCCACCGAAAATTGGTTTGAACGAGATCTAGTTTGTCTGTCTGTCTATATCAGTAACCAATCTACAATGATCCCACACTGCGCACATTTTGCTTAGGAGCAGGGGTCTGCTAAGACTGGATGTTCATAGATACATATAAATTTGTACGGAACCCTCGGTGCGCAAGTCCGACTCGCACTTGGCCGGTTTTTTTTCTATTACGTGGCTACAGAGGCGTTCAAAGGGTTAATAGAGTAAACTTACGCCATCATGGCCTCCGAAGGCTCGAACACCCCGTTGGCGCGTAGCTCAGCGCGCGCGCATTGCTCGACGTGCTGTTGCTCGAGCGGCAAGAATGGGATGTAGTAGTCGATCAGGTGGTTCGCTATCGTAGATGACTTCTTAAAACCACCTGCAAATATAAAAAGTCAAAACTCTTTAGTCAATTTTGACTTCAATCGAAGCTCCTATGAACGTCGACGAATCTACTACCGGTTCGGAAAACCCATGTCGAGAAGAATCCGGCAAGAAACTCAACAAGGTAGATATATTATTTCAAACAGATCTACATTGTTATTAAATTACATACCTACATACATGGTGTCCCAGAAACCGACGATAATCCGTTAAGGGCTGATAGACCTACTAGTTACCTAACAGAATATCACATTTTAGGTTTATTAAAAATCTTTTAGTTTTCGGGATATTGACATTTTTGTAAAAATCTCGATTTTTCTCCCTCAGTTGAGTTTGTCGTCTGCCACAGCCTCAAATGACCGAATTGGGATGTCCCAATTTGTGACAACGTATAATAAATCGAAAACCGTTTGGAGAAATAGGCTCTGTGAAGCGTTCTCAGAAATCAGATTCCAAAAATATGATAAACTGAATTAAATAAAGAAAATTTAAGTAATGACCTTCATTTGACCCCTGCAGTGAATCGTCACAAAGGCAGATATAAAGCAGGTCTACACTCTAAAGCAAATTGACAGTTTGAAATGTTGCTGTCCTGCTTATAATAGCAAAGAGTGACAAAGACAGAACTTTAATCACATGATGCGCACCTGGCTTTAAACAGTTGTCATTTATCGTAAAGTCCGCAATGTATTACGAGTATTTCCAATGTATTTTTACAAATTTAATTATTAAATTACTACGTTACAAGTAAATATAAAATAATTTAAATATCAGATTTTAATAAAAAATATCTATTTACTATCACACCATTTAACAAACAGGAATAATCGAAGCTAAAAGAAGAGAAATAAATAAAACTATATTTTGTCATGGTTCATTTAGGACCCTAAGCCGTACTAACTTGTATTATTTAACGACCGCTTTAGCCTAGTTGGTAGTGACCCTGCCTACGAAGCAAGAGGTCCTGGGTTCAAATCCCGGTAAGGGCATTTATTTGTGTGATGAGCACAAATATTTGTTCCTGAGTTATGGATGTTTTCTATGTATTTAAGTATTTATTTATCTTTATAAGTATGTTTATCGTCGTCTAGTATCCATAGTACAAGCTTTGCTTAGTTTGGGACTAGGTCGATTTGTGTAAGATTGTCCCCGAATATTTTTATTTATTATTGACAGTGACAAGACAAATCAGAGGCCCTACCACGAAGTGCATAATTCGAGCTTCGTTTCGTGCCGTCCCGCTCACGCTAATATGATTTGACACGAGAGTGAGAGGGATAATACGATACGAACTTCGATTTTCGAATTTCGTAGTAGCCCCTCAGCAGTGCCACAGATTATGTTATGTACGACTTGATTTTTTCTAGGTAATGGAACGTGGCTCTCTCACTGTGACGTCACCCAACGTATTTCTTAAAAAAATTATAAAAAATTAAATACTCAACCAAATTCAAAATCGATGAAAATAGTATCTTAAAATATCCTATTCTTTCCAAAAAAAATATAAAAACTATAGGTTATTTTTTTTGGTGCATCCCAATTTAGTAAATCTGATTACTGATAAATATTGCAGAAAAGACGGGCTTTTAAACGTGATCTTACTTTATTTTAATATTTAGTCAAACTTGGATGAAAAACGACTTAAGAGACAGTTTTCAGATATTTTTCTGTTTCATCCCGTAACTTTGGTCCTCCATGGTTTAAAAAAAAAACTAAGCTAAAGTGGCACTGGGTATTAAAAATATGCCTAGCTAATGTAGTTTACAAAATGGTATAACACTTACTAATTTGTTCAATAATTTCAAATTTATTGCTATTTCATTACTGAAGAAGCTAATCAAGTGAGCCGCCATTTAGTCATAGGACGGTAGAATTATTGTTTTTATAAGGCTGGTAAAGTTGAAGTCAAATTCCGAATACAATTTAAAAATTTTAAATTTGAATTTGTATACGAATTTGCTTTGTTTTTGGTAAGCGTGTCACTGCTTTTAATAGACTACGAATTTTCGTTGCTGGTAGTTACATGAAAAATTTCTTGTCTTGTGTGTGTTTTTTTAGTAATTAGTGACTTCAATTTGAGCTTCTTCTGTAATGAAATAGCAATAAATTTGAAATTATTGAACAAATAAGTAAGTGTTATACTATTTTGTAAACTACATTAGTTAAGCATATTTTTAATATCCAGTGCCACTTTAGCGTAGTTATTTTTTTTAAACCATGGAGGACCAAAGTTACGGGATGAAACAGTAAAATATCTAAAAACTGTCTCTTAAGTCGTTTTTCATCCAAGTTTGAATAAATATTAAAATAAAGTAATATCACGTTTCAAATCCCATTTTTTCTGCAATACAGATTTACCTAATTCCGTCATTTGAGGCTGTGGCAGACGAAAAACTCAACCGAGGGAGAAAAATCGAGATTTTTTGCAAAAATATCAATATCTCGAAAACTAAAAGATTTTTACTAAACCTGAAATGTGATATTCTGGTAGGTAATTAGCAGGCCTATCAGCCCTTAACGGATTATCGTCGGTTTCTGGGACACCCTGTATATCTAAAGCATTTAATACGACTACATTTTTTTGAAGAAGAACTAGATGTGAGACTAGGGATCGCCAATGCGGATTAACAACTTAAGGGTTTGTTTTACCTTTGTTAAGTTTGTTTTTTCAATTATTAAATTAATGTAACAGATATCTTATCTGTGATGCAGTCTCTCTTTAATCAAACAAAACAACATTCACTTAAGAACAGGGATTTAAACCAGTATTGTAAACGTGAATGTGAGTTTGTTTGTCCCAGTTTCATACTGAAACTACACAACCAACAGTCATGTAATTTTGCATACATAATAGTACCTAGCCTAGCGTGAAAAAGGACATAGAATTCAATTTATCCCGGAATTTTCGCGATTGAAATATTTATTTTCGCGAAGCCGCGAACAAATTCTAGCCTAAATTATGTAAATTTGGCACACAATTTAAAACTTTAATATATTTTTGTCCCGGAAATTGCACAGGTAGTTTCCACGGGATAAAGTAGGTATAGTATGTTCCAGTTAAAATGACGAAAATGCACTTAACATGGGATTTTACAAATTCTTTTGTTGCTGAATATGAAAGGAAAAGATAACAAAGAGACGTAATAAAACTGACCGCAGTATGGCCTACCGACCGATACACCTGCAAAATTGTTTTACAAACCCACTTGAAGATAACAATTAAACAATAGATGTTGGTTTTAAGTACTTTTCGTCATTTTAACTGGAACATACTATATAAAAAAAGTCTCGAAAACAAGGTAACAAATAGTTAACATAGTATATGTTACTAATGGATCTGATATTAGTGGCAAGCATGCAACAACAATTTTGGTTTTCTAGCAATTGAATTTTAATTCATTTCTTTTATCCTCGTCAAAACACTAAAATAAATAGACATACCTGTGTAATATGCAGTTTTCCTAATGATAGGCTCAAAGTCGTGAAACTCAACATTGTTTCGTCTGACTCCTTGAGCATACAGATCAAGTAGAGTTGAAGCTATTTCTCCCCCGCCGATGTTGGAGATGAAAATGAATACGCTGTCCCTATAACAGGTTGAAAAAAATTGCATAGTTTTATTTTATGTTATTGAAAAAAGGCAATTTTAGCTATTGTTGCATACAGGCAGGAAGGTACATTTAGATCGGTCAGTATAGGCAAGTCTGAAACTATAAGACATACAAAGATCTCTTCTCAGTTTTTCTTGTTACTAAAATCCCAATCCCAATTTCTATATCCCATGTGATTGGGATAAATTGTGCTATGGGTACTAAGCCAACAAATAAAGCAAACATTTGTTTTATTCATACAAGTATAGGTAACGCCATGAGAGTCGAGGCGAATGATTACACACACAGCTACATAAAGTACTGATTGCAAAAAAGATAGTGAACAAATGAAATGACTGAGTGAATGAAAATGTGAGTTATATGATCTTATGACGAAATACTTATGCAATACTAGGTATGTATATTACAATTTTTCTTTCTTCATATAACCTATTTTTGAAATAAAACAATTTGAAACTGATAAAAAATACTCTCGAGAAAAAAAAACGGTATTTTATTTTATAAATAGCGAAAACTATGCTATCCGATTTATATAAAATACATCAAAATATTTTATTTTCTGTTTTGTCTGAACTAGATGTATTTTCCTAAATTATTCATAAAGAAATAGGTTGAAGAAAATTTTTTTTTTCAAGTTTTATACATGTATGTAAACAAAATTCGGAAAAACACGACATTTAAAATTTTATTGAATGTCAATATCAGACGATGTTGCTAAGTGCATTTTCTGCTCTGGAGGTTTCCATTAAGGCCACCACAAACCGAAGCGCGGGGCGCAACACTCAATAACACTGAATCATATATACGGTGACACACTCTGACAATGCGGTACAGCGTATATGATTCAGTGTTATGCAGCGCGCGTGTCACCATCGCACGCACGCCCGCGCTGCGGTCTGTCTGTGGAGAGCTTAACAGTTTTTCCTACAAGGCTTACTATAAATTCTGAAAATTGTTCGAAATGCTTCAATTTTCACTAAAAGTCACTAAAATAATTTATAGCGACCTAAGATTTCAGAAAATCGCCGTACAGCTCTGAAAATCACTAGATCTAGTGACAAAATCACTGAGGTGGCAACACTGGAAGAAATTTTTAGTCAATCTTGTAATTCTATGTTGAATCTGTTGAACTCGCTATCGGTACGAATAAATGTCAAAGTCCCGCTGTCATTACATGACGTGTTGTTGTGTGCGGGCCCTCAACTCTGATGGCGTTACCTATATCTGCCCTGACTGGAAATCTAACCCAGGACCTCAACCTTAATAGTCAGGTTCTCTCTACACTCTACAACTAGGCCATTTGGTTGTCTGTATAACACTGCAGTAGAGAAAAGAAAAAATCAACTTGCCTAAAGTCTACACCATCTATAGCATGGTGGTGGTCCAGCATGGGTTTAACAGTCTCCAGGATGGAGGGGCACATGTCATGTATTTCATCAAATATTATCAGTGATGTAGGGCATTTCTTCACAATACTCACTACTTCCTTCAGCACTTGTTTCTGAAAAGTATATTTATATTATCTGAGTAATTTTTAACCAACTTCAAAAAAGGAGGAGGTTCTCGATTTGGTTGTATGTTCTCTTTTTTTTTTTAATGTGTGTTTCCTCAGGACTCCATTATTTATGAACCGATTTGGATTTTTTTTCGTTCTTTTTCAAATTATGCAAAGGTAAACTGGTCCCAACATAAAAAAAAAGTTATTTCAGTTTACAAAGTCTATTTTCTGTGGTTATTTGAGTGAAATGATTGATGATTCACATCTAGCTATATATTGCAGGTAATTATTGAGTATCTGAGCGACCGAGCTCCGCTCGGGCTGAAACTCGGTACCAAGCGTTTTCCCAGAGATAATAATAATAATAATAAATATCACAGGACAATTCACACCAATTGACCTAGTCCCAAAGTATATACTTAAATACATATTAAACACCCAAGACCCGAGAACAAACAGTCGTATTTTTGAATCGAACCTGGGACCTCAAGCTTCGTAGTCAGGTTCTCTAACCACTAGGCCATCTGGTCGTCTAAGATAAGACCACGAAAACCCCACATAACAAATTTCATCAAAATCGTTAGAGCCGTTTCCGAGATCCATATATATATATACAAGAATTGCTTGTTTAAAGGTATTAGATAGATAGATAGATAGATAGATAGATAGATTAGATTAGATTATCATAATCGAAAAAAGATGATAAATATTTTTGCAATTGGTAATAGCGGGTTATCTTCCGCAACTAGACGTCGATGTGCGCCTATTTTGTGTGTAATATTTGTAATAATGCATGGTAACAGAGTGGTAGCTCCATACAAACAGTAACAGAGTTTACAGAGTGTTCTGCGCAAAATTTGAAAACATCCCATTTATTTTACTTGTCATGTTAGTGTGTATATTTGGGCGGATCAAACCTTAGTAGTTCAATTTAACCCACTTCCAGTGGCTGGATGAGCTTGAAATTTGGCATACTTGTGTAGGTTGGATGACAATGCAAGTACAGTGAGCATAAAAGCTTGTATTTAACTCTTGTTTGTGTAATATATCCAGAGTGTAAAAGTTGTCTGCATTTTATTATGATAAGGATCATTACTACAGCCTATTTTTTGCGATTTTATGCTGTGTTTCAAAGTATAATGGTCTAAAATTCTACTAAATGAAAGCTAAATTAATGATTTAACATAGGCAAGCATCAATTCGAAAATATATTCAATTATATTTTCCATCTTTAACCAAATGTTGGCAATTCCTTCCACGCTAAACTGTCACATCCCCAAACAGGTGGTGTGGTACAAACCGCTCAACACTCTCACAGACAAAAGATTAAAATCTTTTTTTATAGCCAGCTCTATTGGAGACAGGTGAGCAATATTAGTTATAAAAAATTTATGATCTACTATTGCATATTATTTGGTTACAAACTCAGTACTGTATATTAACTTACTTTTTTTTCATCCACATCTTCACAATTAAAGTCTTTGTCACCCATAAACATTTTGACATACTTGCTATTCATTCCCTTCTTGTAGATAGCCTCGGCTATCATAGTAGCTGCATAGTTCTTTCCAACACCAGACCAACCATGCAAGCTGATGACAAGAGCTTTTCTATTACTCTTATTTTCACTGATATATGCTTCCTTATGTGCACTGAGAATATTGCTTAATTCATTTACAAGTGGCTGCCCAAACATATGTTCAGCAAGGGAATGTTTTAATTCTGTAAAAAAAAATATTATTTAGGGTCTTTCAAAGGTAGGTAGGTAGGTAGGTTATTAGTAGAAGTTATTAAGTTCTGTAATAAAATATCAATTTAAAACATACTTAGAAAAAAAAACAAAGCCTGGAAGGATTTTAAAAATTAATTATGTCAACAAAGATACATAAATGTAAATTTTTAATAGCTGTATAAACATTTATTTTACTTACTTTCTATATCATATGGCACATAATTTGCATTGCAACATTCTGTTAACAGACAATACGAGTTGTCCTTTATTGCATCCCATTGGTACCAACCACCTGTGATAAAAGCTGCACCCATGATAGACAAAGAGATGATCTCTGTGCTTATGCAGTTTAATATACTGCATAATATTAATAGAAGTAATAAAGTTTTAAAATATAACATAGTGGAGTATTATTTCGTCTCGGAATCTTCGACTGTAAATACAGCTCCTTTTACTAATTTTCCTATTTATATTCGTAGTAAAAAGTATTTTTTTAGTTACAGTTTTACAAAATCATAAAGAAGTATGTTCGTTTTCTGGGGACCCAATCCACTGCAAAAAAAACATTAAAATTACCACAACAGGAGTGATTTAGATATAATCTTTATATATGTGACGATAAATTTCCAATTAATTAATTTCGAAATAAAATAAAAAAGAAGCGTGCTCTTACCTGCCCAAAACTCAAAACAATTTCGAGTTCCGATCCGATCCGACCGTCGACCTTCGTCGTCTTCCCTCATGCCATGCTGACATTGACATCTGCCACTTTATTTTTTTTTCACTGAGAAGTCACTGAGGGTACATTTTCAACGGTAATAAGATTTAGCCTTACAGCCAAGTTACTATTTTTGCACACATCCACGAAACAACTAAATGGAAATGTATGTAGATGTAGTCGCGACGTTCTTAGGCATTTGTAATATTTGATGGTCCAGTTGCGGAACAAAAAGGTTCGTCAGTTTTCATATACTTTAATTTAACACTGCATAGAAAATTATAACTATATAACAACATAGCTGAAACAATATTCATTGACTATGAATAGTTGAGCTTTATAACCTATTTATTATTTCGACCTGGCATAATTTTGCTTAAAATGATAAAAACCAAATTCAATACAGTTTATATCAATATCATAACTGTAATTTAATTTCATATGATTTTTTGACGTCTAGCTCAGGTAATTTAAGACGCAAAGGTCGACTTTTTTATTGTGACTGTACTTGGTCTTGATCTTGGCGGCGACCGAAACGGAACGTTTATAATTTTTTGTCATTTACATTTATGACATTTTATACATTTTTCATACATGACTTGTGCATGACACATGCATGACACTCTCTCTTGATACGTAGTTTCTCCATAGAGAATCTTTTTTTTTTGGAGATTATGGCCATAGAGTATCTCTAAGTAGTAGTGATGCGACTCGAGTGGGATTTTCTGACTCGAGTCACTCGAGTAAACAACTTACGCTCCTTACAACTCGAGTAAGAATTTATCACTCGAGCGAAGAATAAAGAATAAGAATTTTTTTTAATTACCTTTATTAAAGTTGTAATATTTGGTATATAATATGAAATAATATTACAAAATATTACTTACCTTATTTATGTCATAATCAACAGAGAAAAATAAAATGACTTGCCGATTCTCCTAGAATCTAATCGGCACGCCTAGTTGACTTGGTAACTCGAGTCAAATTTTTTTTTTTCACTCCAAACAGCAACAATAAAATAGGGTTTGAGTTCGAGACGCACGCATCACTAATATGTGCTCTCTTGTCGTCAACATAGCATAAAATATAAAATCTTGTTTACAGTTTCGTTAGAAAATTTAAATAAAATTCTAGATCTCACTGACTGGTTTCAAACCAAAAACTGAGGCGAGAAAATTAAAAAAAAAAAGTAATTAATCGAAACTCGAAAGTTATTAATTAAAGTTAACTTTTTTGAAGATGGAAGGAACTAAATTTAAAGTAGAATCGGGAATACAATTGCTTTCCAGACTAACTGCCAAGAAAACAAAAATTGAGAAGTTTTATCCAAATTTATTTGGTTCAGGACCGAAATACGGCGATATTATTGAAATATTCAGCAACAGAAGCAGCTCCTTTTTACTGGTTGATATCATTTGTGAGGCTCTACTTCCTTCAAAATTAGGCGGTGCGGAAGCTGGAGTTCTAATTTTAAATACAGATGGACACATCACACTAGAAGCATTGAAAACATTGTTGGAGAAAAAACTTCACTCTCGAAGAAAATTCAGTTCCGATACAGAATGTACTGAAATGTTAAAGCAAGTTTTGGATAATTTGTACATACAGGATATTTTTGATGCTTTTCAATTGTATACCACTTTGCAAAAGTTAGAATATATTTTAGCACAACATAATAATATTTCGTTATGCATAATTGATACCTTCACTGCTTTCTATTGGTCAGAGCATAGGTTTAAAATGATAAGGATGGATTCTTACCTTAAAAATTTGTTGAGAGTAGTTCAAAAATCTACAAAGTGTCATGAATTAGCTATCATTTATACAAGGCCTGATTACTTCAATTCTAGCAAAGATCTAAGAGAGAACCTTGAATCTTGTTGTGAAAATCCAACTATGGAAAGAGTCAACTACAGAATTGAATTACTATGCAATGATGACAAGGCTTACACAGCAAATATTTCATCATTTAATAATACTTTTAAAAGGAATTTCAGATACATCCATAATCTAATATTTTGGTAATAAGGTTATTATGCAAAATAATAACTCAGTGATAACTTCAAAATTTGTTTAATATTTTTATATGAACTTACTGTTGTAGCTAGAACATGTTTCTGTTCTATAAAAGATTAAAAATAAAGTTAATATATGTTTCAGTTGTTTGACTTAAATATAATAATAATAAGAGTATTGTTAATTTGATAGCTTAAATATAATAATACAAAAGGAGATCATTATTATAAAATTAATGGCTCATACACATTTTTTGTTTGTCTCTCCTGTGGACATGGCAGTCTATAGCCAATATTTTTAGTATAGTCCAACAAGCTCGTGCGCGGCTCTCCGCGGAACCCTGTCGCAGTCAGCATTTGCCGCACTTATTAAAAACAATCTCGTTAAGGACAGCAGAGGCTCCCTGCGACAGGGTTGCGCCGAGCGCCGCGCACGAGCTTGTCAAGGTATAGTCTACATTGGCATGTGTAATTTTAAGTTTTTTGACTCGGGGTCATTAATATTTTGTCCACAGAAGAGAACTTTTATTTCTTATGCTGTGTATGACCCTAATACAATAATACAGTCCAGGTACATGCCACTGACAGTCTACAGTGGACTGGGAAGATCATTACATGACTGTAGTAATACATAAATATAAGTCTTACTGAAATTTTTAAGTTGTTTTTCAGAACTCCTAAAACTAACTCTTCTTTCAGCTAGTATATTGAAATATGAATTTTATTACAAGTGCAAAAAGTGTATACCTACTTATGTAGTTTAAGTGTTAAAGGGTGTCAATATCTATAAAAGGGAAATAATTTCAAGTTAATGAAATTCATCAAAAAGGTCTGGTATGTAGGAAGAAAAGGATAATTTTTTTCTAACCAGCTTGTAAGCTTAATTGTTTAATAAATTACATCATTAAGTATATAATATATGTGAATGCTACCAGACCATGACTAAAATAGTTAAGATTTTCCCATTTGCTGAGAGTATGATGATATGAATAACCGGACTCTTGCACAGAAAATGATGCTTCAAACATTACTCCTAGGTAAGCCAGATGGATAATAGTTATCAGAGAAAATAAAGTGTTAATAAACACAGCAAAAAAACTATTCTTTTTGTGCTTGTGATGGCACACCTTTGCACAGGGGTTAGCTAAACAGCACACTTCCAACGCAGCTGCCACCTTGTAACGGAAGTTGTACTCCACATATGAAAACGTACCAATACTTAGCAACACGGCTGCTAGCTGGAAGTTCAAACCATGCAGCAATGATGACACTATGTAAGTTGTGAGCAGAGCAACAAAATGTCCATATGGTTGACATATTTTGAATATGTAATTCTTAAGCCAGTGATGCATAGGCATGTTCCAGTAGATTACAACTTGTACAAGCGATCTAGGCAATTCAATAAAAAATGGTTTTGTTACAGACAGGTCCAAGTGACAATCATTTGTAAGGCCAAAGCCTGCACTTAGCATGGTTACGACAGACATGCTTGACACAAAATAATGTGACATTCTAAATGCCTGTGCGTCTCTGTAGGCTACCAACCACTTTGTTATATCATCAGGTATATACCATGGAACTATACAGTTTGATAATACTAAAAATAGCATTGCAAGTGACAGATTACATATAATCAGCTTGATCCACCTTCTAGACAAGAACTTTACATCCAAATATGTGCTGTAAGAGTGGAATGAAATCCAAGGCCCTAGCATACAATTGGCAGGGCACATCATATAGCCTCCAAACTCAACAGGGTTTATCATGTTCTTAAATAAATTCCTGTCCAAGTCTATGGCAATTGATATTATTTTCATTGCAGCTATCATTTGGATGCCCCGAATTTGCTGCCACATTTTTGGATTCAATACATAAACTTCACACAGGAGAAGGAATCCAATTGTGATGACACATACTATTAGTCCTCTGCGCTTTTTAGTGATACATGACAAAAACAGCATTATAATGTATGAACTGGCTGTTAGTAGTATTGTCCATACAAATGCACCCCCAACATTGTAGTAGAGCAGAAAGGTTCCGATCACTAAAGACATGCTATGCCTGACATTGTGCGGCAGCGGAACGTACTGTATAATAAGGCGCAAAATAACATTAGCTATAATCAAGTCCTTCGCAAATCGGAGGCCCTCGTACAGGGTCGGTTCACCACATAATGCAATATATGTCCAAGTGTTTTCTTCGCTATAATCATCTTCTTCATACATTATGTCTTCCAGATTTATTCAACGATAAATTAACTCAGTACTTTTAGTGTAAAAAGATGCTTCAGTTAATTTCGCATACCGGCATTTCGCGCCACATTATTGATGCAGTGAGTCCATTCTTATTTCTTATTATTTCATGATATATTAAATTAAAAGTATCTAACGATAAACCAAAATAATATAGTTTCAGATTAGTGAACAAATCAATCAAAAAAATAATATTACAATATTAAAACGCACTATACACAAAAGGTTGTGTCAAAATTCTATTGACTGACTTGGAAGTTTGGAAGACATACACAGGAGTAGCTAGTTTTGTGGTTCTAGCAAACGTTTTACAGACATAAAGTCTCTATCTATCTATTTCTTCTTAAAGGTGGTACAATTGAATTTATCATACTACCATAGCATAATAGCTCAGCTCACTGAGCTCACATAAAATTATCGTTGTCTGTGGAACTGAACTGTTTTTGTGTTTGTGTGTGTGCTGCGCTGTATCTGTGTGTGTGTGTCCCAAGCAATCTACTTTCTCGCTCGCGTTCGTGCTTGTTTTAGATTGATTCTATTACTAATATTTCTTGAAATTACACTACATTCTCTCCGTACTAGAAACGTGAAACCTTTCTATTATTTTGTGGTGTTTCGATGTGTCTTCATACAGTTTCAAGAGCGATATATTAAGCCAGTAAATTGGGCGACGCGCCGCCATAATATCATCTCGCAACGCGATGCCGAATGATCAAATTGTGACATAATTGAGTTATAATAGGAATCCTTAGAAGATGGCGAGTCCGTCTCCTCAGAGCAGTCCAATGCCTCCGCCACAGGCGCCTAGTCCGATGGGCCCTCCGACGCAAAGCCCGGCGCCTCCCCAATCGCCCCACAGTCCATATAACCAGCAACATGTGAACGGGCCTCCGACGCCACATCAGGCCGGCGCGCCGCAGGGCCAAATGTCGAACCACATGTCACCCGGACCAGCGCCCCACTCATTACCACCCAATGCGAATGGGCCTCCACAGCAACATCCGGGAATGCCACCGAATTCGCACCAGATGCCTCCTCACATGGTCGGCGGTCATATGGGAAGCCCAGGACACGCCATGCCGACCGGGTCCCATCCGTCGGGCCCGAATGGCTTGCCCAACATGCCAGGTGGGCCACAGCACCCCAACATGCCAGGCCAGGGCCCACCCCATGGCTACATGCAACATCAGATCGGGCACATGGCTCCAGGACAGGTAAGTCCCTTTCACTGTTCAGATATATGAGTAAAGTACCTACTTATGTTTTAATCAATAGTCAGCAATCTTCTTTTCAAACTTTAATCATATTTGTACCCTTTACACTGTGCTGTCTATGCAAAACAGTCATTATGACTACAAGTATCTATTTTCACATTGATAGCAAAAAAGTCTTATGTCTGCATGAAATACAAAGCATAATGATTAGAAACATGATATCGGAAAAACAAAAAATGTTGAAACTTTGCTAGTGTTGGAATATAAGTACAAAGTTAAAAAAATATTGTGTTTGACTCATATCTGCTTTAATATTGGTTGTGTAGTCTTTTAGAATATAACATGTATAGTAATTAAGACATAATAAGTTGCAATATGACTGGAATGTCTTCTCTGCATGTTGAATAAAGGCCCATAGAGATCTTTAGCCAGACCTAACACATCAACCATGATTGTTTCAAATTGCTCATACATTGTAGTAATGTCCTCCTCATCTGCCATGATATTGTGTCTATGCCTCATGTATATTGTAGCTACAACAGGCACATTTAAATGTTTCTTCACCCAATCAGCACAGTTTCCGGAAAAATTATCTGGAATTTAATTAAAGAGCATAGTCATTAGTAGCAATGCCTACTATTATTATTATTATCAGACATAGGAATTTGGGAGGCAAAATTTAATGACAGGTAGGAAGTTACATCATCAATAAACTCAACCTAATGACACCCTATCTGTGATAAATCAGATGAAGTGATTGCTCCAAGTTTTTTTTGTAAAAATATAATTTTATAGAAAGTATAAAAATTAATTTTGGGGAAGGCCTATGTCCAGCAGTGGACTGTTATAGGCTGATGATGATGATGATGATGAAAATTAAAAGAAATAATAAATTACTTCTCTTCTTCTTTATCTTCGTAAAGCCAATGTCAAATTTTGACTATCATAATTTGAAACTTATTGTCAATCAAGAAAGTTGACATTTGCTCTACTCAATTTAGCATGTTGGGCCTTACGAGGTTATTGTATATTTTTTATAGTGCAATGGTACCCAATTAAAATATGCTTTGTATATACTTTATCATAATTGTCTCTGAATAAGATAAGACTTACAAAATAATACAAACTTACAAACAAAGCTGGGGGCGATCACTACCATGTGGGAAAAGTGTTGATATTTGAGTTTATAGATAAACAAACTCCCTACCTGTTGTTAAAATTTGCCCCCTAAATTCCTAGTCTGATTATTATTATAGCCCCTTTATTTTCATTTTGAATTCATTCAACATATTATCATATCATAGTACATCATAGGACAGGTGCCTGCATTACATTCTCAAAGTAATTATTAAATCAAAATTTCAGAATTATTTCTAAATTAAATTAAAATTTTAGATAACCAGATGGCCTAGTGGTTAGAGAACCTGACTATGAAGCTTTAGGTCCCGGGTTTGATTCCCGCGTTGGGGCAGATATTTGTATGAAAAATACAAATGTTTGTTCTCGGGTTTTGGGTGTTTAATATGTATTTAAGTATGTATCTATCTATATAAAAGTATGTTTTTCCGTTGCTTAGAACCCTTAACACAAGCTTTTATAGTTATTTATTTATAGCTTTCCTTAGCTTACTTTGGGACTAGGTCAATAGGTGTGAATTGTCCCGTGATATTTATTTATTTTGTAATGATGATGAGCAATGCCTACTATTAACTACTAATTACAAATTAACGGCACTTTCACACGGGCAACGTCCCGTTTTTTGCGGGTTTGGTTTTTTGCAGGATCCCGTTTAGTAGCATACCGCAAACCGAATGCTCGTGTGAATGTTACCACAGTAGCATGTATGCTACTAAACGGGATCCTGCAAAAAACCGAACCCGCAAAAAACGGGACGTTGCCCGTGTGAAAGTGCCGTAATAGTGTTATTAGTGAAATAATAGGATTTACTCACGTCTCAAAACAAGTTTAACTCAACATGTTTGAGTGGCATAGGTGCTGGGTGTGATAGTAGTCATGTTTAGATATTTTTGAGCACATACAGTTTGCACACAAGCTCAAAGGAATCTTCCACTCATTTTGAAAATTTACAAGTCCATAATGTGTGCCCTCATATCAAGCTAACACTTAGGCGGCCCCTAGACCTACAATAACATTGTACAATACTTTTTATTGTACAATAAGATTGAAAGGCGCTCTGAATCCAAACGAGCATTATATTGCACAATAATACAAACTGCACAATGTTTTTGACTGAAAAATATTGCGCGCCCCTACACAATGCAATGGAAAAATATGGTGCAATAAAAATTAAGCTTGCTCAAACTTTCGGTCAATCATTGCGCAATCTTCAATATTAACCCTAAACTGTCAACAATATTGCACAATTCGCAATATTGCGCAATATAATTGACCGTTTGGAGGCCGCCTTACACTGGGTGAGTGTGGGGTATGAAGAAAGAAACATTAGGGTTAATTTGGATGGAGTTTTTCTGTTAGCCTCTGATGGCTTTTACAGCATAGTGGAAAGGGCGAGCTGCCAGACGGGCCCCTCAGCAAGCGGATTTTTTTTCTTAGCATGCCAAAGGGTGCTCCTATTGAGAACTTTGGTTTTATCTTCATGCTTAAACCTCTGCACCAATTGAAATTAAATTTGGTATGGAAATAGTTTGAGATCCTAGGAAGGACATAAGAAATTCTTTGCAGAAGGGGTTGTGGACAACAGCTAGCAAAAAGTTGTTACCTAGACTGTTTGAATGTGATCTTTCGCAATGTTAAATAAATAAATAAATAAATAATATCAGGGGACAATCTCACACAAATCAACCTAGTCCCAAACTAAGCAAAGCTTGTACTATGGGTACTAGATGACGATAGACATACTTATATAGATAAATAAATACTTAAATACATAGAAAACATCCATAACTCAGGAACAAATATTTGTGCTCATCACACAAATAAATGCCCTTACCGGGATTTGAACCCAGGACCTCTTGCTTCGTAGGCAGGGTCACTACCAACTAGGCTAAAGCAGTTGTTACATGAATTCTGGTGGTGTGAACTCTTAAGCTTTAGTATGTTCATCATATCAGTTGTGTATAATGCATTAGGAACTGACTATAATGGTAAATGAAATTAAAATTAATTTTTACTTACAATAGAACTTGGAGGTAGTGCCTAAGTAATAGGTCATATTGTGTTTTGCTGCTAAGTGTTCGCATGCAAAATTGAATATTTCAATCTGAAGGAAAAATCTTAGTTAATTTCAAAACATTTTAATATGAAATTCATTAATCTTAGTTCAGTTTTTATACCCACAAGTGTGTCATGGTTATTTGATAGTTTATCACTTTGAGCGTAAGGTACAGTTATTAACTGATCAAATGCTCTTAAGTTGAAGAAGGCAATTGTTCTTGGAGCTATTTTATCCAGTGCACGTGCCAAAGCCATTGTTTCCTCTTCAGATAATGGGTGCTCGCCAGGGTAAAAATTACTACACTCCAATTTTTCAAATTCTAATTCAAAAGTATGTCATTAGTATAAAAAAAAACTTAAACTAATTATCAAATACGTACATATCTGACAAACATACAAGCTAGCAGGTTGTTCAAAACTCCCACTAATATTATAAACATGAAAGTTTGGATGCATGCTTGGATGTTTGTTACTTTTTCACGCTAAAATGGTTTGATAGATTCTGATGTAAATTGGTACACTGTTAGTGTATAACCTGGATTAATAATAGAATACTTTATATCTTGGAAAATTGCATAGCTATAAGCGAATTCTTCAGAGATTGAGTCGCCTGCAACAGCTAGTATATACTTTGTGCTTCATGTTACATCTCGGTATCAATATTTTTTGCTGTATTGATTTTTGATCTAATAAATAACTTGTTCAGTTTTGGTGAAATAGTTTTAAGTGTTAGAACTAGAGTTGAAGTACACACAGTTAAATTGAGTACTGAGGAAATGAAAGATAATAACTTGAGTAAATGAGTCTTATTTTATTACACAAGTATTTTCAAAGGTATGTAGTGATATAAACAGTGGAAAAATAAAGAGTGTCATAGACTAATTAACTTAAATGAAAATGCCAGTCTTTTTTTACCTTGTGATTCATGGAACCAATTTCTGTCAATATTGACTCCCAAAGCCAAGGTACTGTCTGGACACAATTTTTTAGAATAAAATTGCTTTCGATTTTTAGCCCAAAACCGCTCCTTAAAAACATCCTTTCAATTCATATTAAAGATTTTAAAGTAATGTAAAAGAACAAACTTGACTGAGTAGTTAGTTATATAAGGAATGGTTCATGCTCAGACTTATAAACACAGTGTACACATGAAGCTAACACTAACACACTTAAAATCAGTTTAGAGCTGTGAAAAAAACAGTCATTTTTAGGGTGAAAACATGACCCTAACCTAGGGTTGCCAACCGTACTATAATATATAGTATTGTACTATATTTTGACTCTGTGTACTATATACTGTTGAAGAAATATATAGTACGCAAAAATACTATATTTCGGTCAGTCCTTACGCGTGCGGTTTAGGCAGGCCATTTTTACTATACTCATGTTTAATGAATCAATTTTCACTATTTTAAGTATTGTGTACTATTTTTTTTTTCAGAGTACTATATTTTTTGTACCTTGGGCTAGGAAATACTATATTTGCTTAAGAAATAGTTGGCAACCCTACCCTAACCTAACACTAAGACTTCACTGTCTTTCTGCCACCAAGCTGTATCTCATGAACCGTGATAGCTGGACAGTTGAAATTTTCACAGATTATGTATTTCTGTTGCCACTATAACAACAAATACGAAAAATAAAATAAAATTAAAAATTAAAGGGAGTTGTCATACAAGAAACGTGTTTTTTTTTCAGCGTTTTTAACGCCAAATAATATAAATATATAATATTAAATATTAAGGGGGGTCCTGACTAACCAATACACTGCATACATTATGCTTAGAAGCAGGATTGTGCTAACACTGGATTATTATAGTGACGGCTGTTTACGGCGTATATTTGGACATACCTAAAAATTTGTATGGAACCCTCAGTGCGCAAGTCCGACTCGCACTTGGCCAGTTTTTGTTTTTAGATTGTCATTGTACTAATATTGTGAAAGGGTTTTTTCATTAAGTCACATGCTGCATAACACAAATAGAGGAGCTTGTAATTTAATCTAGTATTTTAACAGCCCAGTAAATATTACAATAGTTGAATGAATAAACTGACCAGGAGGTAAATAAACTAAAAAGATTAGTGCTGGAGGGAACTGTTTTGACAACAGTCATACTCTTATATTTAAATAATAGTAGTAGATAAAGAGCACAGACGTCATCTTACATATACCTTCAAAACAATATCTTGAATGTGAAGAAACTTTCATTGCTTTTGATTTTGGTTAAAAAAAACTGCTAACTGATTGCAATTAATGAATTGTTTAAAGTATGAAAAATACTACAGAATGGAAAATCTATACAAATGGCCTTTTGTGTTACCTTATATTTGCTAAAAATGTACCCATCTGGATTGGCTATAGGGACAAAGAAAAAATCATAATAGTTTGTAAATTCTCCCACATTCTTTTCTAAAATGTTTGTTATAAACTGTTGTATAATAGCCGGGGATGTCCAGTCTCGGCTGTCTTCGCCTCCCACTATGAAAATTGCTGGTTTTCTTCTACCTTTAGACACTTGTAATATGGAGATATCTTTGTTTTCAAATGTGCGCCCAATATAAGACTCTGTTAGTATATGGGGATATTTCGCGAGTAACATCTTAATCCACATGCGAATTTGGTTCCAAGAAGATAAAGGCCTAGTTCTACTGCTTTCCACATTATTCCTATTAAAATCATAAAAAAAAATTAATGTTACTTCATATAATGATGGGAATCAAATAAATACTAATCAGGTGATCAGGTACTTACGGTTCATAATGATAATCAGAAAGCTTTGCAAACAAAATGGCATACTTTGACAGTATATCTGTAAATATTTTCAGACAACAGTTGTCCACAGCAACATAAATGGGTAGACCAGCTTCATTTGTAACACCATTCAAAAATGAAGTGTATTTTAATATTTGTTGTGTATGTTGTAGAATGTTCCGTTCCGCTGCAGTAAAGGCTGTTATCTGATATATTGTATAATTTTTGCCTCTCTCTGCTGAGCCATCAGATTTTTTTTGTGTTAAGCAATTTGTTAATAAACCTAGAACATATATGGTTATTTTTGCTAGCAGCATCGGTACTTCATTAGACACTTCAATCGAAAATAGAATCTGGTGGGCTATGGTTTTCATATTGTACAATTCGGGGAGGTCATGGTTTTGTATGTTGGTATTAATTGTTGCAGGCTCCGATGGCGATGGGCGGGGGCGCCCCGCCGCCAGGCAACGGCGGCGCGGGCGGGGCGGGCGGCGCGGGCGGCGCGGGCGGGCCGCCGCCGATGGGCGGGCCGGCGCCGCACGGGCTGCCGGCGGGCGCGCCCGGCCACCTGCCGCACCACGCCATGATGGCCGGCCAGGGCCCGCCGCCGCACACGCCCTCCGCCAGCTACTCGGCGCACGGCGGCGCCTCCGCGCCCAGCCAGCCCTCCTCCGCGCAGTCGCATCCTCCTTCCGCACAGACGCCGCCGCACTCTCAGGGACCCCCGCCCTCCACTTCCTCTAATGGCGCCGCCTCCGGCTCGCCCATGCAATCGATGGCTACCCCTGGACCCGACAACCTTAACGCATTACAAAGAGCCATCGATTCCATGGAGGAGAAGGGACTGCAGGAAGACCCGAGATATTCGCAGCTTCTTGCGTTGAGAGCGAGGTCAAACCCTCAAGATCCGAGCAAGGGACTGTTCTCTAACAATCAGCTCAGTCAATTAAAGTAAGGGTCGCTCCTCTTGTGTCCACGTTATATCAAGCCATTCGGCATACTTAAGTCTCTTTACGTTTGTAGGGCACAGATAGCGGCATACCGTAACCTGGCGCGCAACCAGCCAGTGTCGCAACAGATATCGCTGATTGCGGCAGGGAAGCGAACTGGGGACACCCCGCCGGAGTGCCCCACGCCGCCGGCGCAGCCGCCGTCGCCTTACAGCCAGGGCCAGCAGCCGGCCGCGAGCGGCGGCGCAGCGGGCGGCAAGGGCGGCCCCGCGGCCGGCGAGGCGCGCGGCGGCGGCGGCGCGCCCCCCACGCCGCTCCCGATGACGGGCCAAATGGCGCCGCCGACGCAACCAACGCCGCCTCTCGCCAACCCGGTAAACATTTGCCATCTAACATGACAGATGACACCTTAGATAGAGCTTGTCTAGTTTAGTTTGAAATGACGCGCCCCACCACCGCGTTTGCGCACGTGATTTGGAGCTCAATTTGAGCTACAATAGAGTCTATTGTAGCTTGAATTGAGTTTCGAATCCTCTGCGTTAGTGCGGTGGTGGGACGCGTCATTTTAAACTAGACAAGCTATACCAGCAAACACAAAATTCACAATCAATCAGTTACATTTTCAGACATCACTAATTTTTATTAAGATGTGCTCGCACTGCGGTCCGTTTTATCATATGTAGTGTAGTTGTATGAGCGAGTCCACACACACATACAGTATACGGGTTTCCAGTATTATGTTGTTCGTGAAGTCGCTCATACAACCACATACGCCATAGCCAAATAGATATCAATATCAATCATCCTTATATTATTTACGAGTATATACATACAGATACCTGAAATGTGACATAATTTTTCAATGTAAAATAATGTAATTAAATTCAATGTAATTTATTTCTATTAATTCAATATACCTAATAATAGTCTGATGTATACTATAAATGTAAGCTAATCCTGACAGAATATATCTGTATATAATTTGCATGCTACAAAGCAGAATGTGTAGGATCAAAACTATTATAACGAACATCATTGTAAACCCATATTCGGCAAATAAAGAATTTATTATTATTATTTATAAAATGGACTGCTCTTTGAATGTACCATTGCAACCTAATTTTGGCAGCCGGTTGGAGGCGGCGCTCCGCAAGTTCGAGGCGCTGCTCCGGTTCGCCCTCCAGGGCCTGGCAACGCGACAGCGCAACCCAATCAACAGGTACTATACTGCAAAACAATTAAATCCAATTGATGAAAATAAGCCAAGTAAATAAAACTTAACATTCTAATAATTTTCCAGCCCGGGGCTCCCACACCAGGAGCGAAACAAAATCGCATCACGAGCATACCCAAACCAGTGGGGCTCGATCCTCTACTGATATTGAATGAAAGAGAAAACAGGTAGGTCAGTCAATACTAATAATGGAATAACTGTTTCTTCCATACCAATTTATTGACTTAGGGAACCAATATGATATAAAATATTACTTTCTAGGATTGCCGCCCGTATTGCACATCGTATGGAAATGCTATCCAACTTGCCAGCAAACATGTCCGATGATCTAAGGCTACAAGCGCAAATCGAATATAGAGCTCTACGCGTCCTTAACTTCCAGAAACAGTTGCGCGCTGAGGTGGGTACCTACACAACAAGTTCAGATTGACGCTTGAAGAGGAAGATAAAGTAACTTTTATTGCTACTTCTTCCGTAGATTCTGGGGCAGGTTCGCCGCGACACAACCCTGGAGACTGCAGTGAATATAAAGGCCTACAAACGCACCAAGCGGCAGGGATTGCGCGAAGCTCGCGCTACAGAGAAGCTGGAGAAACAGCAGAAACTCGAGGCCGAGAGGAAACGTCGGCAAAAACACCAGGAGTTCCTGCAAACCGTACTGCAGCATGGTAAGATCTGTTATAGATTTATCTTATCATTGTTTTGATCCTATGTTTGATACGATTAAGCCTACCTTTAGCTGGTCCTTAAAACATTGGAGGCGGCTATACTAATGTAGATTTTACTAAGGAATTGGTTAATTATAATTTCCATTCCAGCCAAGGATTTCAAGGAGTACCACCGCAACAACGTTGCAAAGCTGTCGCGCATGAACAAGGCCATAATGAACTACCATGCGAACGCGGAGCGCGAACAAAAGAAGGAACAGGAACGCATAGAGAAGGAGCGTATGAGACGGTGAGGATGTTAAATAAAATCAAAATTTACTTTTCGATAGACCTTCGTTTGACACGACATAACAAATAGCAAACAATTGATTTCATTGTCTTTAACTACCTTAACATTAAAAGCTTTCCAAAGAGAGCAATTCACCCCTTAGAAATTATTTCTTAATATTTTTTCCGAACCTGGTAAAATTGGTAAATCTGATCTAAATCGAATAAATAAACGTTATAACGTTTAGTACAAACGTAACGTAACGTTATAAATATTAAATTCAAACGTCTTAACAATGATGACCACGATTCGTTATCAGTCTGATGGCGGAGGACGAAGAGGGTTACCGCAAGCTGATCGATCAGAAGAAAGACAAGCGTCTCGCGTTCCTGCTGGCGCAGACCGACGAGTATATCGCCAGCCTCACGGATATGGTGAAGCAGCACAAACAAGAACAGCGGAAGAAGCAGCAGGAGGAGGAACGGAGGAAGAGGGTGAGTAATGCAACATAATGTGTGAATGGGCTTTCAGTTAGTTCAGTTAAGTGTCAATAATAATGTGAATAATAATAATTAGATGTCGTTAATATCTGGGGCTGAACAAAAAGATTGTATGGAATTATAGGGACATTTTTTTAATAGAGCTCTTGATTCTGAGGAAGAAGAAACCAAAATTTCCTCATAACAAAAAACGCGAGGGGTATGTACACTTTTTATTGAAAACGCTCGTTGATGTCTGTAAAGACACCTAGTTGTTAGGCATGGTAGAATTACATTGCTATATTATGTTTTGTCTGGGTATTGATAAGTACAAAATTTTTTGTTGGGGCAGAAATCACGCAAGAAGAAGTTACTGGAGGGCGGCGAGATAGACGCAATGGATGACAGCTCGCAGACGTCCGACTCGAGAGTGAGCGTAATGGACCCGAAATCGGGAGAGGTATGTTTATTTGCATTTTATCCGTCAATGTCTTATGCAACACGACGCACATTCCAATGCGACCAACATTAAAACCCGTAACTTTTATTTCAGAAAACTGCTTTCTACTGTTTTAAATAATGTCAGTTTTATAGGCCTTTTTGTTTAACGCACTTAGAATTACGATTGTTTTCACTGCTTTTTTCCATCACACGGTATAAGATGAAGGTAGAAAGAGATGGCGAATGCGATCGCGAGCGCCTGCGCGGTAGAGTATGCAGTCTCAGTTTTTGTTATACTTATGACTCTTATGACTTAAGTTAATAATAACAGTCGGAACTATAAAAGAAATATTTTTTACCTATATTTGTGTACTGCTGAGTAAAGGCAGTAAATACTTACCAGGAAAAAAAGACTTGCAAGTTCCATCAATTTTAAACCATTCAACGCTTTCTCAAATACAACAGCTCTCACTCGTACACTATGATACCGGAATATCAAACGCGAAGTTGAACCCTACAGAAATGCATGTAGGTAGCTATCGCTCTGCTCGCCGTGACTCATTGTGTGCGTCGTTGGCGTTGAACTTGCGGTGCGGATATATGCGTCGTTGCCGTCGAAAAGTTAATTCATGAAAGTTATGTTATATGAGAAATAGGCAAAGGAATCTTGCCGGCTAAGTCCCGTTTTCCTGACCAAGCTGTTGCTCCGTAGATACTGAAAGGAGAAGAAGCACCGCTCCTGTCCCAACTGAAGGACTGGATGGAGACTCATCCTGGCTGGGAGGTGCTTTCCGACTCCGAGGACTCCGGAGACGACAGCCAGGACGATGACGGTACAGCATTAACACCGACTGACACCTTGACTTATTTTTAAGCACCTTATATTTTCACGTCCAGCTTACCAATGCTTAAAGTAATAAAAAAAAGTCGGTTAACGGACGATAGTTTAACGTGACAACATCATAAGAAAATCAAAAAACAAAAACTAAACCAGGCGGTCAGCCATCTAAGTACTGACCGCGCCCGACGTTGCTTAACCTCGGTGAATCGGACGAGAACCGGTGTTTTGTCAAATATCTTGAAAACGGTCCATCTTACGGTAAAATCAATGAAATTTTCATCCCCTCTTTAATGCCCCGCACCCCCTCCCCCGCACCCCTCCTCCCCATTAGAAATTACCCGAGCGCTAGTACTAAGATCGTACACCCTGGCGCGCGCTACTCTCTTGTACATCTTGGCGTTCATTACATTTCGTCATCCTTTTTCGTGCGTGCAGCCGGAGTTCATCGATTTATTAGACGTTGTCACGTCAAAAAATATATATTCATCCATCACTGTTCAATCAAACCTATCTCGACTTGATTGTACTATACATGGTATCGCGATCTTAAGCTAAATGTTAAAATAACATTCGTTAGGGCTAATTTTATAAAGTTCGTGTATTTTTTGAGCAGAGAAAAGAGAAAGAAAACAGAGGGACAGAGAGGAGAAGAGTGAGAAGATCAAAACTGAAGAGGAAAAGGCGCGCGAAATGATCAAACAGGCTAAAGTTGAAGACGACGAGTACAAAACTGAAGAACAGACTTACTACAGGTACAGACTTACTTATTTTTTTCTATATTACTTTCGTTGTCCCACCTGTTTGCTTGTTTGTTCATTGTATAATTGCTTATTTATCTTTGTATGCGTAATTGACAATTCTCATTTGTTTTCTCAGCATTGCACACACTGTGCACGAGTCTGTGACAGAACAGTCTAGCATTCTGGTCAACGGCAACTTAAAGGAGTATCAGATCAAGGTAAGCTGAAAGTAAAATTACTAAGTCAAAAAGTTGCAAACTATTGTGCACAGGAGATTGTATGTATTCATCATTTTTGCATAATTTCAGCTCGCTTTCGTGTTATATGACAAGTTTTGTAATGTTACTAAAATCTATAATCTTTTATGTCAGGGTTTGGAGTGGTTGGTGTCACTTTTCAACAACAATCTGAATGGTATCCTCGCTGACGAGATGGGTCTCGGTAAGACCATTCAGACCATCGCTTTGGTCACCTATCTCATGGAAAAGAAGAAGGTCAACGGCCCATTCCTTATTATTGTGCCACTCAGGTAAGCTCACTTTACCAATTTTATCTTAGCAAGGACAAAACGAATGACTTGTTAGAGCAATTTACCAAAATCGTAATTTCCTTGTAGCAAAATTTCCGTTGGCAGATTTTCCTAAATGTTTTTTTTTCTCACCATGGTTATTTACTGAAGCTTATTTTCAAAATCGCGTTTTTTTTTCAACTTTAATCGACACAGAAACATAGGTAGGTTTAGGTTATGTTAAGTTTTCATCGGCCCGAAGGGTCAAAAGCACATAGAAGAAGGAGCTCCGCGTTAGCGGAGCTCCGTCGACACTGTTTCTGTGTCAATTCAAATTGGGAAAAAACGCTACTGTGAAAATAAGCTTCAGTAAAATTCTATGGTGAGAAAAAAAGCATTTAGGAAAATCTGCGAACGGAAATTTTACTACAAGGAAATTACGATTTTGGGGAAATGATCTATCCAGTCAAACGAATAAACATAAATTATGTTAGTTTTGTTTTCAGACATTTTGGCGATTGGAAATGATAATATTAGCGTTTATTTCATTCGCTCCACGTCTCTTGGACCAGTGTAATTTTATTTGGTTGCCTAAATTACCTAAGAAACACAGAAAACAAAAATCCTTGATTGTAATAATGACTAACACTATCATCTCCATTTAACTTCTTGTAGCTCGAGTTGTGAACGTTTTTATCTATGTTATGTTCTTCCGCTACAGCACCCTTTCCAATTGGGTGCTCGAGTTCGAGAAGTGGGCGCCAACAGTAACGGTGGTGTCGTACAAAGGCTCGCCGCAGTCGCGTCGCATCGTGCAGACGCAGATGAGGGCCACAAAGTTCAACGTTCTCCTCACCACTTACGAATACGTCATCAAGGACAAGGGGTGGCTGGCAAAGGTAAGAGTATATAATTGAACATTTTCAGTCTAGTCATTTTACACCTTTAGCCTGGGGATGCGCCGCGAAATTTTTAGTGTACATTTTTACTATGATAATGCTTTGATGGGGCGCTGAGACTAAGCCTCTTTGCACATGGCGGCGTAGCGAAAGCGTATCGTAATACGCGCGTGCGTTACGAGCGCTTACACCAAAACCCAACAACCCAAAAGCTTTGTGCCGCGGCTGTGGCTACTAGATGCGCTCCCGTCGTCTGTATTTCCAGATAAATACAACCTAGGTCTCTTCAAGGCTAGAGTGAATAGGCTGTTACTGAACCAGTGAGCTACAACCTTTGGCCTCATCTTCACTTTACATCAGGTGAGATAGTGGTCAATCACGGGTCAGTTTTATGTAAAAAAAAAACGAAAAAGAGATTTGCACTTTAGCCAAGATGATAAAGACTGGATTGGCAGTCGCCATAGTACGGATCGGCCGCGGTTTTTGTAGTTCGATTATTAAATCTAGATAGCGCTGAAATATAGCCAGAGGCTTTGAAGGCAAAACAATAAGACTACAGATATTTCGTATCACTGCAAATGTATTATTATGCAATATTTTTGAAAAATATACATTTGTAGTAATATGAAACATCTCTAGTCTTCTACGACCAGATGGCCTAGTGGTTAGAGAACCTGACTATGAAGCTTGAGGTCCCGGGTTCGATTCCCGTGTCGGGGCAGATATTTGTACGAAAAATACGAATGTTTGTTCTCGGGTCTTGGGTGTTTATTATGTATTTAAGTATGTATCTATCTATATAAGTATGTTTATCCGTTGCCTAGTATCCATAACACAAGCTTTAACTAGCTTACTTTGGGACTAGGTCAATTGGGATTGTTCATTTTTTCTAACCCCCCCTTTTTATTTTTTTTTATCGAAAATATAGAGCATTTTAAGAAACTAATTTGAATATTTCAGCAATTCATCACTCCAATATTTTTTATAATTTATTGAAAATTTGAGATACGACTGCTCGTCAATTACATGCCGCGGCTGAATCTGTGTATAAACCACAGACATAATGACAAAAAAAATGTGTCACAATCGATGGTTAGTTGTCATCTGACAATGTCACTTTACATTACAATAACAATAACACTAAAGTTGCCGATTCTTCCAAGAGAATAGGTAAAAAAAACTTTTTATGGCTATAGTTTTTTTTGTAAGTATAAAATAAAATGGTCAGAAGTGTTCCCTTGAAAGTTCTTTGGCGGATTTAATCCATACTTACATTAAAATGATCCTCGCAACAATAAGTACATCTTGTAAACTTTGAATTAACTTTGCGGCACCACTTCTCTTGTAAATCTTCTCTAATGCGAACAATTAATTTGTTTAGGCTATTGACACAATCATTTCCACAAGTAGGAATGAAACTCTTCCTGTATAAATCCATTATTAAAATATGGAAAACGCGAAGAATGTTTTTCAAAATAGTATCCTTAAACTGACAGATGATAACTACGTCGAAGTGACAGAGAATAGTATAGAGAAACTAGACGGACGGCTTTTTTTTCTTGTTGCAAAGAATTTCAAAGTTAATGCCCACAGAAAGGTTAAACAAAGGTCAAACATTATTTTGCAAAAATACACGCAATCATTTAATATTTTTTTACTACAATGTTATAAAATGATTTAATAAACCTATTCCTCGAAATGGTTTTGGAATTAGACCACATTGTAAAAAAGTGATCAATGCCAATTGGTGTGAACTGTCCCGTGATATATATATTTTTTTTTATTGTTGCCTTCAAAGCCTCTGGCTACATTTCAGCGCCATCTAGATTTAATAATCGAACTACAAAAACCGCGGCCTATCCGTACTACGGCGACTGCCAATCTAGTCTATATCATCGTTGCTCTAGCTCTCCTAGTGGTACAAATGTCATGGTCGCGTTGCGTCGTAACCTGACTTACAATCATTAATTACCCATCCAGGTCCAATGGAAGTACATGATCATCGACGAGGGCCACCGCATGAAGAACCACCACTGCAAACTGACGCAAGTGCTGAACACGCACTACATCGCGCCGCACCGGCTGCTGTTAACCGGCACGCCGCTGCAGAACAAGCTGCCCGAGCTCTGGGCGCTGCTCAACTTCCTGCTGCCTTCCATATTCAAGAGCTGCTCCACCTTCGAGCAGTGGTTCAACGCTCCGTTCGCTACCACTGGAGAAAAGGTAGGGGTTAACTAACAAGCACGCATTGCTGTTTAGTGATTTTAGGATCGAGTGATTCCGAGGCCAAGTCAACTGTAATTAAAAAATAAACACTATTTTAGCAGTGAAAACTAGAATTGGGAATGTCTAAAAAGAATACCAGTGGTTTTTATATTTTTTTTTGTATAGAAAAGTCAATTATAAGAATCTAATTTAAATATTTTGTCATTTAGTTCACTACTTTTATCAAAATTAATTATTGTAACTATTTTGGTTGATTACGTCAGATTATAATTGAGGGCTCCCACACTATCAAATTTCTAAATATATCTAAATGCGTACGATAAGGCAACCCCTTTAATTATTTTTGGCGTAGTGGTACACTGTAACTAGTGTCACTTTACTGGCGCTGTCAAAGTGCTAGATGTCAGACAGCGGGTCCAAATCAAACTCCGTAGTACAATCCACGTGTAAATTGTGACGAATTCTAACCACACAGAATAAAGTACGACTTGGACCAGTCACGCAATTTACACCAATGTCAAATGAAGGTCATTGCTTATTTGCAATGTAATAAATTCATTAAATAATATTAAAATTAAATAACTACAGAAAACGAGTTAAAAAGCGTTTGTCTCGAAATGGTTTTTGATTTACTATAAATACATTGCAAAAAAATAGACATCCCCAATTGACTTTAGATAAGCTGTATAGTTATATTTTCATTGCCATACAAAATATATGAAAGAATCACGTTTTGACAGCTCATAACTACTCGATTCGATGTTAGTAAAACGTATGAAACTGCAACGTTGTCTGTTTTGCGAATGGTTAATTACAAAATTGTGATTAGCACGTCCGTCCTTCGGGCAGTTCAAATAAAGAAGTTTTCTTATGTCTCGGCCCATCCCCATATCAAAGAAAATAATACTATTAGTCGATTTTGTGTTTGGTTTGTTTGTTGTCATAACAGTTTTGTAAAAAAATACAACCTTACCTTGCTACTCCGCACCACGCCAACAACAAGGTAGTAGAGGACTAATATGGACATCCGCAAAGGATAAAACAGTCTTGTAATAATAGCTTGTGTGTCTCAGGTGGAGTTGAACGAGGAAGAGACGATCCTCATCATCCGCCGTCTGCACAAAGTGCTGCGTCCGTTCCTGCTGCGCCGGCTGAAGAAGGAGGTGGAAAGCCAGCTGCCTGACAAAGTGGAGTACATCATCAAGTGCGACATGAGCGGGCTGCAAAAAGTGCTTTACAAGTATGTTAACCCATACCTCACTTTAACTCTAAGAGCCACGTGCACGTTTGTAGATTTTTTTATTGAATATAGGCTTGCGTTTGTCCACAATCACGCCTGATGGAAAACGAAGATGAAGTCTACGTTGGAGCACGCTTACCTAGTAAATGCTCATTCACCCTAGATTTGAATGTAGGGGAATAAGCAGAAAGAAGGCAGTTGAGCGCGGTGTTGCGCGCGATATGAGATGTACATCTAAAACTAAAGAAATGCAATATTCACAATAATCTTAAAAGCGACCGCCACAAAAACCGTACTGAACAACCAAATTCGAAACAAATTTTATTTCAATTTGATTCTTTTTCTTATTTCTGCAATATAACGGTATATTGGTCCGTGGTCAACAGTCAACAACAATAACTTAGTAATTTATTTAATAAATATTTATGCTGCGACTGCTCAAAAGTGTATCTACCGGACGAATCGTTATTGCAGAAAGTATATTTAAATGTTGTATACAAAAACACTATTGAGAAATGTAAGAGAGGTAAATGACGCCAATAACTTGTGGACGAAATACCAAATTTTATGGGAAAATGTGTGACAAATGTGGTAATACGATCTTCGCAAAAAAAAATATTTTCAGCAATTTTATAGGAGAAGCATTAGCTGATTAAATATTTTTTTTTTTTAAACTCTTTTATTTTGCACTGATAGTGCCGTGCCGCTTACATGCTTAAGGCTGCGTTTCCACCAGAGATGTGCGAGGATGCGTTGCGAGCTATGTGTTTGTCATGAACCAATAGAAACACTTCATTCACTTAGGACCTTTTAAATGAAGTGTTTCTATTGGTTCATGACAAACACATCCTTCGCAACGCATCCTCGCACAGCTCCGGTGGGTGGATACGCAGCCTAAAGCTGGTCGTATTTTAAAAGCAACATTTCCTGTACGAAACACATTACGTGTTTAACTCATGGTCTGCACCGAGTTGCGGAAGAGGTGCGAGATAGTTTTAAAGATGTGGACGTGTTGATATCTACTCGTAATGTCAAAAAGATATTCTTAAAATCTCGCCCCTCACGCCTTTTTGAGGAAAAATATCCGTCATTTCCTTTACCTCAAGAGCCAATAATCACTAGATGGGGAACTTGGATAAATGCTGCTGTGTATTACGCTCAATAATATGAGCAAATACGTGATATCGTCTCCATACTAGGTAATGAATCGGCAGCTTTCAGAACTGCAAAAAAAAAAGTTTCCGAAAGAAAAAATTACAACAAGAGCTCAATTTTGTGTTCATGTTCAACTTTATGGATTACAGAATCTTTCCTCATTGTGGGCACAGTTCATTGTTAAGTAAATTGGAGTAAACTTTTACCGGTGCGGTGTTACACAAACATTGAAAGCCTTTCCTGATTATGAAACCTTACGAGAAATATCTGAAAATGTTACCCAACCGGAACGTCAACGTCATACCAATTACAAGGAGTTTTATAATAAGCTCCCTTGACATCGAGTTGAATTTAAACTTTCATTTAGTATACATAAATGGCTTTATAGTGATAAACGAAACACTACTCCCAGAGGATTGGTTGGTTGGATTGGTTTTGGTTTGGTGGACCGTTTTTTTTCTTCTCTATTACACAACTATCGATATCGATAAAAAAAATGTTTCTAAAACTAGTTTAATTGCGACAGTCTTTTGTTTTGCCAGGAACATTCCGACCTCTGATGATATGATATGATGATGAGATGACAGTCGCTCACTCTAGCTCTCGAACAAAAGTCAACTTTAGATATAAAACAACCTACTGCCTACGCCTGCCCGGGAGGCGCGCCGGCCAAACATACCTAAACTACGGAGTGAAACCCCCCTGCTTTCGCATTCACTATTTCTTTCTGTCAAACGGTATAATATGGTGACAGAAAAAGATGATGAATGATGATTGTTTAATTATTATTAATCTGCGATGCAGACAACCTGATACTTATTTTCTATGTTTCTGTTAGGCACATGCAGTCTAAAGGCGTGCTCCTGACGGACGGTTCGGAGAAAGGCAACAAGGGCAAAGGCGGCGCCAAGGCGCTTATGAACACGATCGTGCAGCTTCGTAAGCTGTGCAACCATCCGTTCATGTTCCAGCATATCGAGGAGAAGTTTTGCGATCACATCGGGAGCAGCGGCGGTGTCGTGACTGGGTGAGATAGCAACATAGACAGAAGTTTATTTTAATATCTACATAGTCAAAGATAACGGAACGCACATTCGATCGGTTAGTAACAAAAGCGCGGGGTTCAAATTTGTCTTTGCAGTCCTTATACTACGAAATTCAGTTTTCGAACTTCGTATCGTGCCGTTCCGTTCACGCTAATAATATTAAACTGAACAGTGAAAGGGACGGAACGATGCGAACGAAACGAAAAAACGAGTATAACTTTCTTAACATATATTAATTATTCAAAATGCTTCCACAGACCGGATCTATACCGGGCGTCGGGTAAATTCGAACTGCTCGACCGGATCCTACCGAAGCTGAAAGCGACGGGGCACAGAGTGCTTATCTTCTGTCAAATGACTCAATGTATGACCATCATTGAGGATTACCTCTCGTGGAGCTGTTTCCAGTACTTGAGGTGCGTATTATGTACCTTCTATTCATGCCTCGTTAGATTACGGAGTAGCTTTTACTTGGTCGTGCGAAATAATATGTAACTACCGTTGATGGCGACTGAACGCTATCATAAAGTTTAAGTCTTTATGATAGCGACCATTCGCCATCAACGGTAGTTACACATTAGCGATGTAAGCTCAGTGTTATAAAGCCGCGTCCGCTTCACGAGCCGCATAATAGAACAGTAAAACCTGTAAGTTATCGTCACCTCCAATAATCTTAAGTTCCGTGATATTTTAGCTACTGGTGGTACCGCTAGACCATTGTACAGCTGCTTATAATGCCATTCCGGTAACAGGTTGGATGGTATGACGAAAGCGGAAGACCGTGGTGAGCTGCTAAAGAAATTCAACGACGCAAACTCCGAGTATTTCATATTCCTGCTGTCCACGCGCGCGGGCGGTCTCGGCCTCAACTTGCAAAGCGCGGACACTGTCATTATCTTCGACAGCGACTGGAATCCGCATCAGGTTAACTAATCATTAAATAACTAGTTTTACGAAGATAACTGCCGATTGAATAGATTTTACACTATTAACCAATAAATCCAAGACACAGTTTTCTTGAAAAAAATCTAACCTCGTTATTAAATATTATTTTCAATTAACCTTAATATTTCAGTAGCTTTAAAATGAATATATATATATATATACATTTACAGTAGCCCGCGACTACATCTGGGAAGATTTTTTTTATCGCTATCCTGAGGGAACCATGCAAAATGCCTGTATGCATGCCGGGATAAAATTATCCCATATATTAATCCAGGGCCCAATTGCATAACAAAGTACAACTAATATATTACAAGCGGAACTCTCGCTTCAGTTATATTATCTAGAAAGGGAGTTCCGCTTGTAATTTAAGTTGTACTTTGTTATGCAATTGGGCCCAGGTTACGAGTTATGAACTGTGTGGCAAATTTTATCAGAATCTGTCAACCATTTTAACGTAACAGAGTAACAAACATCCGTACTTCCATCCATACAAATTATCGCGTTTATACTATTAGTAAGATTTTTCGATTGAGTTTGTTAATAAGTGATATTGATATCCCTGTTCAATATTACCATACAATACCTACCGGGAATCGCATTTTGCCAACTCATATAAAAGTATGTCAATTAATTGGTGTCAACTAGCCCATTGTGGCATACGTAACTTCGGTGACATTGATTTCCACAAAATATGAAATCAATACTTTTAGACATACCTACAAATTTTTTGTTGTTGACAAAACGATTGTATGTATGTACATGATTCAGTTTCCTTGACTGTATGTAAAATCTTTATTGTACATAAGACACAATAACTATGAATTAAAAATTTTAAAAACTCCCGACACATTTTGGTCACACATATTTTGAAAATAAAGTAAATGCCCATTCTGAGTCTAAGATCCCTTCCGCAGCTAACAAAAGAGCTGATAACTATGAAACAGCTAAAAAAAATTTGATGAAACGTGTCTAAGAGCCTATCGCCAAGAAACCTGCTTTCACATAAAAAAACGCATCCGAATCGGTTCACCCGTTTAAGAGCTATGATGCCACAGACAGACACACACACACACACACACACACACACACACACATAGCGGTAAAACTTATAACACCCCTCTTTTTGTGTTGGGGGTTAAAAATAATACTTACAAGAAAAGTACAACGGCGATGTTATCCCTATCCCTCTAGCTTCTTCTTCTTTCAAGCTTGCCTGGTTTTAATAGGAAATCTTAAAAAGATAGGCGAACAGTCATTTATGCATGGCGAGAATATAGTACATTGTGCATCTAGGGCCGTAAGTAGGGGATTACTAACGAGAGTCTATTAGAAGACCGACGCCAAAGGCGGAGGCTTTTAATGACTCGAGTTTGTAATCCCCTTACTGCCCGTGATACACACAATGATTTTCATCACATTGCGAGGAAAAAAATCCAAAAATAAAATTATTTTGTCTCTAAACACTTAAATTGAATAAAATAAAGGCTACCCGCCAATACAGATTGTCACTTTTTTCGAGTCATCTACCATAGATAATATAAACTGTGTTTAGTTTAGAATTCGAATGGTCATACGGCCAGATTCTGCCAACATGTTAAAAAAATATTTACTAAAATTATTGCAAAACTATTTGATATAAATTTAAAATATAAAAATAACGAATTTTCATGAAGCGTAGATAAAGCGATAAGCGTAGTTTTGTTTTGTTAAATTGGGTTATAGCTAAGTTTTAAAGATATAAATAAAACGTTGGCTGACTTGAAACCTCCTTAGTCTGAAATGACTTATTTGCAAATTTTAAAACTTAAGTTAGAACTCCCTTGGGTAAAAAAACTGTACGTAAATCCATAACTCCCTTAAGAACAATTTAGGCCATTGTCATTTAGTATACAGGCATGGAATAACGCCATTGACGAGCAAGTGTGGTGAAAAAGGAGTTGTCACTCTGTTATAATGATAGCATGCTTCTTCCGTAGGACTTGCAAGCCCAGGATCGCGCGCATCGTATCGGGCAGCGCAACGAAGTGCGAGTGCTGCGTCTCATGACCGTCAACTCGGTCGAGGAGAGGATCTTGGCTGCTGCGAGGTTTGTGATGTTTTCCTCCCAACTCCCTTGAAGCACAACGAATAGTTCTACCCCTAGAGAATTCACTATTTATCGTAGCGAATATTCAACGTATTGTATTATACTATCTGTTGCCCGTGACTCCGTCTGCGAAGAATAAGGGTATCAAAACTAGCCTACGACCTATTCTTAGACCTACCAATCAATTATAGACAAAAAAAAACATAAAAATAAGTCAAGCCGTTTTGGAGGAATTCAATAACAAACAAGATTTTTATATATTGGATACTAGCTTTTCCCGTGTTTATGAGATATTTTCCCGTGGTAAAAAGTAGCCTATGTCACTCTCCAGCCCTTCAACTATGTCCTTACAAAAAATCACGGCAATCCGTCACTCAGTTTTGACGTGAAAGAAGGACAAACAAACAAACGAATACACTTTCACATTTATAATATTAGTAGGTATGGATTGTATAGTATAAATATTTCTAAAAGAGATAGATAGAGGTCTTGACCATCGCTCTGGGTCGTTTCTGGTGTAAAGGTTGTCCATCGTGGTTCAGAGTTGCAATGCGGCTAGTGTGTTGGGCACATTTGCGCCTGGTGCGATCCGGGGCGATTTATTTGACTGACTTTATATTTTGACTTTTATTTTATAGTATTTTGTGTGTATTGACAATGTGTTTTATTTTGATTAAATGACTTTGTTTTTAAAGAGATTGTTCAGGGTTAACTTTTTATGAAAACTACAAACAGTACTGATGCTAAATCTAGTCTGATCAGAGAGTAAGAAAACACCAAATTTTCCTCGTTTTTAAAAGTAATTTGCGTACATACCTTAAAATGAAAAAGGTTCTAAATTCAATTGAATTAAACACAGACACGTATGTTTCATTGCATTTTGTATTTCGGACGAATACACAGGCCTGTGGCATGGTCAGAACCGTGCCTATCATTCCACCTATCCATGTACCAATGCTTAGAGCACGACAGCATAGGCATCATAGGAGTTAGATTAACCTACGCGATAGGTATTTAAAATAATGTTAGCCGTGAATTTAAACTTTTGTCAAATCAAACGGCTCACTGTTTCGGTCAATTGACTTCACCGTTTTGTGCAGATACAAGTTGAATATGGACGAAAAGGTCATCCAAGCTGGAATGTTCGACCAGAAGTCCACCGGCTCCGAGCGACAGCAGTTCCTGCAGAGCATTCTCCACCAGGACGGGGACGACGAGGAGGTACAGTTGCTTGTTCTCTTGGACCTGCAGGCTTATTGTCTAACGTTTCTGACGCTTGCCTTCGCAATCACTATTTCTTTCTGTCAAACGGTATTAAAGGATGACAGAAAGAGACGGCGAAAGCGAAGGCAAGCGACAGAAGCGTTAGACAATACGGCCTCTGGTCAACTGGCCAGTGCCAACAATGTGTACACCAAAAATATATGTGATCTTCCCACAAACGAGGATAAGCCAGTCGTTCTTAAGGGGAGGCCTTTGTTCAACAGCGGACGTCTTCTGGCTGCTCAATTGGGGATGTCCATTTTTTTGGAATGTATAGTAAATCAAAAACCATTTCGAGATATTTGCTTTTTAACTCGTTTTCTGTAGTTATTTAATTTTAATATTATGTAATGAATTTATCACATAAAAAATAAGCAATGACCTCCATTTGACATTGGTGTAAATTGCGTGACCGGTCCAAGTCGTACTTTATTCTGTGTGGTTTGAATTCGTCACAATTTACGCGTGGATTATATACTACGGAGTTTGATTTAGACCCACTGTCTGACATCTAGCACTTTGACAGCGCCAGTAAAGTGACACTAGTTACAGTGTACCACTACGCAAAAATAGTTAAAGGGGTTGCCTTATCGTACGCATTCAGATAGAATTAGAAATTTGGCCCTTAATTATTAATTTTGAAAAAAGTAGTGAACTAAATGACAAAATATTTAAATTAGTTTCTCATAATTGACTTTTCTATACAAAAAAATAAATAAAAACCACTGGTAATTTTTTTTAGACATTGTATTTGTATGACGGATGAGCCAATGCGTGTTTCTTATTACAAGGAGGAGAACGAGCTCCCCGATGATGACCTCATCAACGAGATGATAGCGCGCTCCGAGGACGAGCTCGAGATCTTCAAACAGATCGACATCGAGCGCCGGCAGAAGGAGACGCACTCGCGTCTGATCGAAGAGGCCGAGCTGCCCGACTGGCTCGTCAAGAACGACGATGAAGTTGTCTGCAATAAGGTAAGGCGTAATGATTTCTAATCCAATCGGCCGGTGACAAAGCAAAGGGCAAAGCGAAATTCTTAAACCTTTTTAATAAATAAAAAGCGGGATTCCTTTGTCGAAAGCGGACCATATTAAAAAAAACGTATAAAGTCGGTGGTTTTTATATCAGGGGTTCCCAAAGTTTTCTTGGCCAGGGACCACTTTTATATTATTCTTTTTAGCAGGGACCACTATGCTATGCAGGTGTATACATAATAAAAATAATAAACTGTAATAATCAAACTGAAACTTTAATAAAAAACTCAATGGGAAATTAAAATTTAAAATCATTCGCGGACCATATTTTGGCTTCTGCGGACCACTGGTAGTCCACGGACCAATGGTTGGGAACCACTGTTTTATATGAATTCTATCCAAATTACGTGTCTAAGACAATGGATGCCAAAAAAGCCATAGAGGAGTTATTTTAATGAAAATTCGCTATTTTACCAAAGCGGGACTTAGGTTGCTCCGCGCGGGACATTTTATTTCGGGTCAAAAATCGGGACGTCTGGTAACGCTGGTATGAAGCCCTAAGTTAAACTTAATGAAGTACCTAGCTAAATTAAAACTGGTGTAATTTATTTCTGAGTACCTTTGTAATATAATTTAATAATACCTCTTTCTAAATGGTAAAAACTTTTGTCTGGAAATTTTTAACCACAAATAGTTATAGTTCAGAAGCCAGTGTAATTTTTGTAACAGTAGGGACACTTTTAAAATAAATTAATACTTTAAAATGGATTATCAGATTATATTCTACTTTACGTAAGGAATTTGAGGAGCAATTTGACACAAGTGTAACATTTATTCTGGCAGAACGACAACTCTCGGCGCAAAAGTAGAGTTGAGATCAATATGTATATTAACCCTTTCAACGCCAACGACACATAAAGGTGTCACAAAGTACAGTGTAAAGTGATCTTGACACAATGACATAAGATTCAAAGCAGGTTTACGTTTTGTCGAGGCGCGGCGTTGAAAAGGTTAAATGGACACGATGATATTTAAAACACAAACATTAACAATGGCAACTGCTAAAATGGGTATATCGGTGTACCCATTTCTTAATTTATCTTGTTACACCCACTAGGGCCAGGGCTGGAGTTACGTGGACGAAGACGAGACCTTGGGGCGCGGCTCGCGACAGCGCAAAGAGGTGGATTATACAGATTCGCTGACAGAGAAGGAGTGGCTCAAGGCCATTGACGACGAGTTCGACGAGGAAGAAGAGGAAGACGACGACGACGAAGTGCTGGATAAGAAGAGGAAGAAGGGCCGCAAGCGACGGTTTGTTTAAACAACTTTAATCTTACAGTCACGAAAAAAATCTGCATGTTGATTAATGATGAATAGTCAACATTTTATTTCACACCATCATGAATAATCATCATCATCATTTCAGCCGTAGGACGTCCACTGCTGGACATAGGCCTCCCTCATTGATGCCCAATCATTACGATTGGAAGCGATTGGATGCAAATCCACCCTGAACCTGCGGCCTTCACCAAATCGTCCATCCATCTCGTTGGTGGACGTCCCACGCTGCGTCTCCATTCCAGAAGTTTTGGGCCCCAACGGCCATCTGTTCTACGTCAATCAATAATCAATTTTAGATTTATTTTCTAAACTCTTGAGTTTGTAATTTATACTGGGTTGGGTCATCTTCATGCTAGAATAGCCTTTAGCAGCCATCTCTTTCATTTATTTCCCAGCGGTGGCATTTTACTATGTTGCACTGAAAAAAAAAGTATTTATTAAAACATAATATACATTCTATCCTAGCCGTCAAGAGGACTCCGACGAAGAGGAAGCCAGCTCATCTAAAAAGAAGAGCAAATCTGAATCCAGCCAGCTCAAGAAACTCCTCAAAGGCATCATGAAGAAAGTTATTGATTTTACGGACGAGTAAGCACTTCTTATGTATTTATTGCTAACATTTATGTTCACCAGTTGTAAATCGTACTGAGATAACATCGAAAGTTTTTATACAAAATATGTGTATTCCTAAACAATTAACGTTTCAGGGCCGGGCGAGTTCTGTCCGAACCGTTCATGAAACTCCCTTCAAGACGCGAGCTTCCCGATTATTATGACGTCATAAAGAAACCTCTCGACATCAAGAAAATTATGAACAGGATTGAAGATGGCAAGGTAAGATAACTAACTAAAATTAGCTCTGATATAGTGCCACAAATTGAGTAACCATTTCTTCATACCGACTGCTTAGAAAAGTGGATATATTCGTATTTAGGACTTGTTTAAAATCTTAGGATATCTTGATTACGTCGGTTATTTCCCAGTAGCTCGAACTAATATATTTCAATACATTACAATCGCTCTTTACTGTCCACCACAAAGAAAACAATACAGAAAAACAAGTACATGGAAAAAATATAAATAAGGTAAGCAATAGCTGGCCTTATCGCTTTGGAGCGATCTCTTCCAGGCAACCTTTTAACAATAGAATGACAGCAAGGAATATATTACAAGTACTTAATTAGTTTTTGAGCACTATTATTTAAAGTTTTCATAATTCTATAAAGCAAATCATCATCAGTTCACCCATAGGACATCCACTGCTGGTCATAAGCCTCCCTCATTGATACCCAATCATTGCGGTTGGAGGCGGCTTGCATCCACCTTGAACCTGCGGCCTTTACCAAGTCAAATCAAATCTCGTTGTTGGACGTTCCACGCTGCGCTTTCCAATCCGTGGTATCCATTCGAGTACTTTACGGCCCCAACGGCCATCTGTTCTGCCTGCTAATAATATGGCCTGCACATCGCTATTTCAACAAGCTAATCCGTTAGGCTGTTATGGTATACCCTTGTTCTTTTACGGATCCCCTCATTCCTGATTCGATCCTGCAGAGAAACCCCGAGCACAGTCAATAGCTTGTTGAGCGACTCTGATAAAGTAAATAAACCTTCATGTTACATGTCCCAGTGTAGCTCGTTAGTGGCAGTTAGATCGCTTAATTTAAAAGCGAGATCTGAGTAGCGCCTGCCCTATGCCTCACAAGATCATTTTGTGCGCAGTACACCGAGATAGCGGACTTGGAGCGTGATTTCTTCACGCTGTGCGCCAACGCGCAGATATACAACGAGGAGGCTTCGCTTATCTACGCGGACTCTGTGCGCATGCGCAGCGCGTTCATCGAGGTGCGACGCCGCTACGAAGCCGGGCTCCAGTCCGAAGACTCGGACGACACTGAGAAGGGTGCGGAAGGTAAGGGTACTATCGCCAAGCCGTAAAAAACATCTATACACCTATTAGGCTGCGTTTCCACCAGAGATATGCGAGGATGCGTAGCGAGGGATGTGTTTGTCATGAACCAATAGAAACACTTCATTAACTTAGGACCTTTTAAATGAAGTGTTTCTATTGGTTCATGACAAACACATCCCTCGCAACGCATCCTCGCACAGCTCCGGTGGATACGCAGCCTTAAGGCAGTAACAATTAGTGTATACATAGTATATTCAGCGCGCTGGCTGAATAGATGTTTATGACCTCGACTGAAGAGTAAATCTTTGCTCTAATTTTCTAGCTCATAAACATAGAGAGATGCGTAAAAAGGAGGAGCAGCTAGAATATTGCCCAAAGAAACACTCATGTAAGGGTTCTCCTCGATCAAGAATTTTAATTTATTTAGAAACACTTTGATGTTTGTAACTTTTTCAGGAATATATTTAACCAAGATATAATTATGAATGAATGATATACAGGGTGTAACATTTAGATAGGTCAGTATGGGAAAGTCTGAAACTATAAGATATACGAAGATCTGTTCTTAGGAACCATGTCATTGATTTTAGTAACAAGAAAAACTGCATACATACATTTTAAAAAAACTTTTACTCAGCTCGGGAATCGAATCCGGACGTTTTGAAGAATAAAACTAACACTATTTCTAACTACGAAACATGATGTCTAAATTAATAAAATGCATTGTTTTCATATCCTTTCATTTATTTTAGTAGGTGTTCGAATGACTACCATTTTATTTCAATTCAACATTCTTATAGTTTCAGACTTTTCCATACTGACCGAACTAAATGTTACACCCTGTATATAGTATTTTCATTGATAAATATAAAATGACAGTATTTTTACTTTGTCAATAATTATGTTTTAGGACGTTGATTGTTTACTGCTAACAATATTGTTAATGTGCCACAGCTACCCCGGGGCCACCTGAAGAGGATGATTCCGACGGGGAATCCAACCGCTCCGTCAAAATGAAGATCAAACTGAAAGGCAAAAGTAAAGGTACGCCGGCGCGCAAGCGCAAGCCGCGCAAGTACATCTCCGACGACGAGGACTACGAAGAGGACTAGCCGGCTTCGCGAGACTTGCCGTCGCCTGATACCAAAATCAATCGGGAGAATGTTAAGCGGTTTTTTCTCATTACCATTTGAGCAAATGTTGTTAAAAAGGGTTTAGGCGCATAACGTCCCACTCGCATAATGTCCCTTTCGCGAAATGTCTCGTTCCTAAATCTCCCTTACGCAAAAGGTCCCGTTCGCAGAACGTCCCTGCACATAAATAAAGTCCCGTTCGCAAAACGTCCCTTTCGCGAAATGACCCGTTAGCAAAACGTCCCTTTCGCAAAATGACCCGTTCGATTGGCCATCTCTTATCCCATGAGAAGACTCCTAGTCTCTACTGAAATAAGCTTTTTCCAGGCGGGACATTTTGCGAATGGGTTATTTCGCAGACGGGATGTTTTACGAAAGTGGCGTTATGCAGTAGGGACTTCCAGCGAAAGGGGCTTTCTCAGAAGGGACGTTTTGCGAAATGGGTGGGACCTTTTGAGAAAAGGACGTTTTGCGAATGGGGTATTTTACATAAGGGACCTTTTGCAGAGAAGACGTTTTGCGAATGGGACGTAATTTTGGTGGAGGGACGTTTTGCGAGTGGGACGTTATGCGCCCATACCTTAAAAAGGATGATGCTTAACGTTAACTTTTTATGAAAACTTAAGACAGTACCGATGTTGAATAGTTTGATCTTCGTGCGACTCGTCCTTCGGTTGTTGTAATAATCGTCGAATGGTAATGAGGTTTAACCGAGCGGTCAAAACGCTCGAATATCCTTTCGGCTGTCTAAGCACTGATCAGTGCCAGAATCACAAGACATACAGATATATGTGAAATTTTGCGACAGACGACGGGATATTCACCCATTATCCTATTCCCAATATACTGGAATTCCTCTGATGCTGTGCCACCTTGTAATTCAATTACCGTCTAGCTGCACGTCTATCATAGACTCTAGTAGCCTTTGTCGCAGGCCCAAAGCGTCAAGACTGTCTTATGCCGCAAAAACTGATGGAAAAAATATATGAATCCTAGTTACGGTATTTCAGGCCCATGGTGAACACGAAACTGAAGCAAGTTTTTTTTTCGCGATAAACTAATTACAAATGAACTTGCGTTATGACTTTTATACTAGTTTCATCGCTTATTTAAGATTACATATAATTTTGAAACTGAAATTGAGAAACAGTTCTAAGCAACAAAAATGCTAAAAGTTGTATTTTTCTGTTTAATGTTTTCACTACCGGCGGACGTGATTCATATCAAAATTTGGTACCTATTCCCACCACTGCCTATACCGTACGGACATTTTATAGCAGAGGGGGTACCGGTAGTATCAGCTGAGGACAAAAAAGCCAGTACTTTGGGAATCTGATGGTCAAGAATTAAGATCTACTAGCTTAAAGCCTCGTTGCAACCCGCGCCCTTTTGTAATTGTAATAAATAAGTTACTAATAAGTACTATGTTATCTTAACAGCTCACAAATTACGATAAAATAAAAATATCCTATTACAATAGAGAATATTCGAGCAATAAACTTAATCGAACATAACCATTAATTATTTACCTACAATTGATTCAGTTTTAAAGTTCCATGAATTTATTTTATTGACTATGCTATTTTTATTTCAAGTGAACTGTTGGTGAGTGCGACTACCGTCAAAATGAAATCGCTACATTAAGGATAAATCTCAGGAAATTAAGTTATACACTATTAATTATTTAACTACCATAGCTAAGGATAATAAATGTAGTTTTACTAGTGTATTATGTTACGTGCTATGGTGCGCATACATTAAAATTATATTAATATTAAAATGAATTAAAACGATACTAGACGCCGTTGTAGCACTATGATATGACGTTTTTTCTATAATTTTTCGGATTTTAAGTATACAACTTAATTAAGAATATTTTCTTCATTAGATATGTTGCGATAGGTATAATAAATATGTAATTGATAGTGTAGTTATGAAATATTGCGTGCTTGGGCATCATTAAATTAATACCTGTCATAGCCACTGGTTTTATTTTATACAATTACCGTAGCCAACCTCTCGATCTTCACGTCTCTCGTCTTCTTACACAGCTAAATAAATTCTTCCCATCCGTTAAAAGAAGGTTAAAGCTGTTTCATTGCGGCTAATGCTGCAAGTATGCAAAATTGCAAATCCAACCAGCAACGTTTTTGCTGTCTGCAGTTTTTACGGCTCGGCCACGACTTCGCGCGTTTAGCGGCGTGGCGAGCGTTTTATCAGTTCATTGCGTGTGCCGCCAGGTAACCCCTGTACGGCGAGCGACTCGGCCGCGCAATGGACACAGAAATCGCTCGCCGCGCCGTTAACCTTTTCGACGCCAACGACACATATATCAGCACCGCAGGTTTTACGCCAACGACATATATCAGTCATGGCGTGCAGAGCGATATCTACCTACATGCATTTCTGTAGGGTTCAACTTCGCGTTTGACTCCGATGTCATGGCGAATAAGTGAGAGCTGTTGTATTTGACAGAGCGTTGAAAAGGTTAAACGCGCGAAGTCGTGGCCGAGCCGTTCAGGCTGCGGCGGACCAGATGCGTGAGCGCGTCATGTACCAGTCGTAATGAGTGAAGCTGTAAGAAAGATGGCACACTATGTGCACGCAGCTTGTGCACCATCTCTCTTACAATTTAATTTATTACAACTGGTGCGTTTGCGTGACGTAACACGCACACACATCTGGTCTGCGCCGGCTTTTATGATTTTCGCTTTGAAGTTACCTCCTTTTTTAAGGATTATACTGTATGTCTTCAGATAAAGTTAATTCTATTATTAGTCTGACAAAAAAAAACAAACACTACAACAACCATTAGTTGAAAGGTAAGATTAAGCTAACGTAACACGTGACATGTTACACACATTGTCCACTAGTGGCGAAGGGTACTAACAACCCGATTCCCCCCGGGTTGACTAAACTTTCGAAGTAACCAAACGCTTCTCTTCCAACTGCACTTTCAAGAAGAGGATCAATGGGATTTTTAAGTTGTTTTTGCTCCTGCTTTACTTGCAAAAATTTTCACGCCCCGCCACTGTTGTCCACCATTAAATAATGCTTGAAGCTTACTCAGGTCGTAGCCGGGTGAGGGCCTGGCCACATGACTACGGCACGGCGTCGTAAACGTGAAACGGCTCGGCGCTGTGCAGTTTTACGTTGCTGCGCCGTGCAGTTTTACGACGCCGCACCGTGGTCATGTAGCCAGGCCTTTAGGGTTCCGTACCCAGAGTAAAAACGGGACCCTATTACTAAGACTCCACTGTATGTCTGTCTGTCTGTAACAAGGCTGTATCTCATTCATGAACCGTGATAGCTAGACAGTTGAAATTTTCACAGTTAGTGTATTTCTATTGCTGTTAAAACAACAAATACTAAAAATAAAATAAAGTTAAAAATTAAAGTGGGTTGTCATACAAGAAACGTGTTTTTATTCAGCGTTTTTAACTCGATCTTTATAATGGCGTTAACTAAATTTTCAACGATTATGTAGCAGCGACTTATTTCTGGAAGTTGTAAATCGTGAAAAAAAAACTTAAATAAAATAAGAAGAATGTAGAAATAATACAAATTTTCGTTATTTCATGCGTCTTCTTAGTAATAAGTTAATAACAAGAGCAGAATACGTCTGATGGGACGACGCGGTCACGGATGAGTCAAGCCAAACCCATTTTATCATTTAATTTTCTTCCCACATGCAGCATTAAAGTCCGCCCACTTGTAATGTATCCCGTGGACATTAAGCATGTGTTTGTTAAGACTGGAACTGTGCGAGAGCCGCTGCGCGCACGCAGGGCACGGGTAAGGTTTGTCTCGTGAATGCACGCGCCGATGCCGTAATAAGTCGCCGTTCGTGTAGAAACAACTGCCGCACACGCCGCATTTGAATGATTTGTCGCCAGCATGCCTGGAGGAAATAGATTCCGGGTTAATTTAGACAATAAAAGGCAAATTAGTTCAAGTGCTATCCTGGGCGATATTGAAGTTAGTACCCTAATTGGAATCAGCATAATGTGTATAATTCAATATCAACCAGGACGGTGTTTGAATCAATTCACTTTTTTTAACCGCTGATATGACTACATTATTATAATGTATAAGGCTCAATTTGTACAAAAGTTTTTTCAGTCTGTTAAAAAAAACGTCCAAATAGCACATTGATACCCGAGTATTTATGCACATGATAGTGCTTTTAAAATGCAGAAGTTTAAATATTTTGTTCTTTTTATGTTTTACTGAAATTATTGACTTGCATGATGACATAGTTAATATAAACAATATGTTAAAGCTTAAAGTTAAGTTACAAATCAAAATTAACTAACTAAACATACAAAAACTTTTAATTTCAATTTTAAAGTTTCTTACCTTTTGAGATGAACTATCAAATTTCTTTTAGTATTGGTTTTGAATCCACACAAATGGCACTCAACTTTCTTTTCCGAGCTGTGTTTTAGTCTATGATTTTGGAGCTCTGATACTGTCACAAATGTATCCCCACAGCCTTCACAGCTATAATTACGAATGTTATAATGCCGGTACATATGGTCTTGAAGGCTCTGCTTTGTCTTAAGGATTTTGTGACAAATATCACAACTGTAGTTTCCATTCTCATGGACCAGTAAGTGTTTTTTCAAAGAGAAAGTGTGTTTAAATTGTTTACCACAAATTGAACATGTGTAAGACTTATTGTTGCTGTGAGTTTTGCGGTGGGCAGTGAGACTGGATGCCTGTGTAAAACTCTTTCCACATTCACACTGATAGGGTCTGACTCCATCATGCCTATGCATGTGATTCACTAATGTTTGGCTGTGGGGTGTAGAGTATGCACATCTTGTGCAATTATAACGACGGGTTGCTCCACAACCACTCACCCTTCCAACATGTTTTCGTTTCTGATGCATACTTACATAGTGCTTAGTAAGTGACTGCTTTGTTCTGAGAACTTTGTTACATATGGTACATTTAAAACCACTATGGTCTTTTAAAATTAGAGCAAAGTCTTTCAGTGACATACATTCTGTTTTGTCACTTTCTGGATTTAAACTGGTTGTTTCACTAAGCGTTTCATGTTCATTACAATCCTCAGGAAAGTCAGACTGATCCTCAGTACTTATGTCTTGCTTTATGGACTTTATGTCACAGGTCTTAGTTTCATTCCTAAATCTAGACTGTTCACAATAAATTGCAAATTTTTCTTCAAATGTTATGCACTTCAAACGGAAACTATTTGCCACGTCTAATTCCTTAATACAATTCCTGCATATAAAATTTGGCAAATATTTTTCTAAACTAATATTTATACGAAAACATACCAATATTTTGCTTAGGATTTCTTTAGATTCTTCTTGGTCAGAAAATAAATAAACAGAGTCTTTTGTTTCAAACAAACATATTCGGCACAAATCCACGGAGAGCGGAGACAAAATATCCATAATTGCTCTAAAAATTTATGACAGTAATAATTTATAAAAGAGAAACAAAATAATTCAACCAAACAAGTGGTAAACAACAAGCAGATGTCAATTAATTGCACGCACAGATTACTAAATGGTACGACCTACGACACAGTAGTTATAACTATAGTAAAGGTCACCACAGACTGCAGTGCGGGGCTTGCGCGCGACGCCGACGGAGCGGCTCCAGCGCGTTGTATAATGGTTGTATAACACTGAATCATATACTCTGCACCGAAAGCACGCCCCCACTATGGTTTGTGGTGCCCTTTAACCCGTCGAGCGAGCGAGCGTCGTGTGTGCCTAAACTAACTGTCAAAATTTGCAAATTTTTGTTTCTAGTTTCGATCACCTTTTAACATAGGGTACTTAGAAAAAATTACCCAAAAATGTCGCCGATCGCGCGACGGGTTAAATAATGCCTCCGATTTACATTTTGGCAGTTGCAGTCTCGCTTGCCGTACTACATTGAATTTTTGTTTGTAGCATTGTTCTTAATTAATTACTAAGATTACGCATCATATTTTGAATACTTTTTTAGTATTTATTTGAATGATAGTTTCATGAAATTTTGAAACGAAAATGTTGACTTTTGGACATAAAGTAGTAGTATTTTATTTAGTCCACAAAATGTTTGCATCAGTCCATTGACCTACTATCGTAGTTTCATCCCTAAGATCGGGACCAGGGGGGTTACTACGAAATTCGAAGTTCGAAGTTCGGATCGTGCGGTCCCTCTCACTCTCGTAATAAATATCATTAGCGTGAGCGGAACGGCATGAAACGAAGTTCGAATTTCGCGCTTCGTAGTATAGGGCCAGAACCAGACCACAGACTGGTCGCCACACCATTGCTATTCGACGGCAGGGCTCCTATTTCTAGCCTAATTAATTGCCCTTCGGACATCTATAGATAATTTATTGAATCAGGCGTTACTTTGCGGAGGTCCATATCAATGAACTAAAACAATTACTTTGCTCACCCGCAAATGTGGGTCAGAATCAGAGAGGTGAGCATTTTAGGTTTTCAAATATCTGAGAAATTAAGTTTTCTTTTGAAGAAAACTGACAAGTGGAGTCTGTTGTGTCATTTGTTATGAACCTTTTCTGTGAAGAGGCACGCACAAAAGTATATATTTTAGAAATTATACCAGTTAATAAGAATAATGCCAGGGCTAAAAGTCATTTCGGGAACACTTAAATATTATTTTAATAATAATATAACCAACGAATTTAAGATTCACCTTCAAGAAATTATAATTAACCTGTTCCTAAATCGTAAAATGTTGTTATTCTGTATATTTTTATAATTAAAACACTTATTTTTCAAATTACTCTTCATAAATTTTCAATTGGTGTAAATTTCGCTCCAAAATTTCAATTTACTGTATACATTTTTGCACTACGATAAATATTAATAATATAAATACAAAAGTTTAAACGCATTTCTTGTTGTATATGTAGGATTTAACTATAGCATTACTTATTAGTGATTTATTTGCCATTTTTGTGATGTTCCCGAAAATGATGGGAGTGTTCCCGAAATGACAATGAGGTTCTCTAAATGAACGCAACGTCCAGTTTTTGGCATATTTTATGCATGAAATTAATTAACATTTACAGTATTATATACCTTTATTTGTACTTAAGGAATGGGAAACATGAGTAACAAAATTAAAACTTAAAATCTAATAATAATAAACTTTGTAGTTTCAATCAACAAACATTACATGCCTGGAACATATGCTAATTGCACACTATTTTAGTTGGGTTGTCAAAGCCTCGCCAAATAATAGACGTTTACAAACTTTCGGAGTAACATATTAATTCATCAACTTTGCGAGTAGGCGTATCAGCACTCTTTTGTGATGCTCTTTCTTCGCGTCTTCTGCTTCTCTGTACTTTTTTTCACAGCTGATCTATAATTCTTTACATTTTCTGTATTTTATGTTTCTGTTTTTTGACAGTTCTGTAACCCTGCGCTTTATCTTTTTGAACCTGTTTTCTTCCTCGACACGCGATTATCGTTGTCTATCTCATTTTCAAAATCTGGGGGACTGTTAGCTAAATTTTTGCCATCATCTTTTTGTCTAACGACCGCTTTAGCCTAGTTGGTAGTGACCCTGCCTACGAAGCAAGAGGTCCTGGGTTCAAATCCCGGTAAGGGCATTTATTTGTGTGATGAGCACGAATATTTGTTCCTGAGTTATGGATGTTTTCTATGTATTTGTATAAGTATGTTTATCGTCGTCTAGTACCCATAGTACAAGCTATGCTTAGTTTGGGACTAGGTCGATTTGTGTAAGATTGTCCCCTAATATTTATTTATTTTATCTATACTTTTGAGAATTTATTCTTCAAACTTTATCTGTTTCCTCTTCTGTTGTTCAGTTATATCACTAAGAGTCTTAACTTTATTTTCAGCTTTCTTTCTTTGGTAACCCCTATCTTTCAATCTCTTCATCTCTATTTGTTTAAAGAAAGAAAGAAAGAAGACATTTATTCACTTTTACAAGACACACATATACAAGAAAGTACACACAATTTCACACAAATGAAAATGAAAAAAAAACGAATATAACAAACCTGTAGGTGTAATTTTATTTAAAAACTTGCTCTTCCTTGCGTTAGCCTTTTCACGATGTTTTTTTTATAAGCTTCCTCCTCCTCGTCCTCTTTTGATCGTTTTTTTGACTTCCTTTTCTCTTCATTTTTATCGTTTTCCATGTTACCAAATGTACTAAATGGATACCAAAAACCAAAATTGTGCATGGTTATGCGTTTAAAAGCATTAGAGCATCATTTTGCCCAAAAATTGTCATTTCAGGAACGCTCGCGTCATTTCGGGAACGCCCGCGTCATTTCGGGAACGCCCGTCATGTACAAGAACGTTTCCAAAATGACCGTTCCCGAAATGACTATTCGATAAATATTTTCAAGTCACGCTTGACGCTGCCATGTGCCATACTGGTTTTAGATGTTAGGAACAAGTGAGCTGTAATATTTATAAGAATTTTGCAAAAAGTATGCAAATTTTGGAAAAACTAATCAACAAACAGCGTTCCCGTAGTGACAGGGAATTAAAGTACGCTTCACATATACCAAATTAAAAGGCACTTACCAACAAAATCAATTATTTTTTTCCGTAAACATGACACACGCCTTTTACTTTGACTTGTGAACTTCACACTGTTGCTCGCTAATGGCACCTAGAGTGTGTTGTTTTAATTACATCGACCAATATCCACCGCGTTCACGGAATGATTTGATAAACGTCAGACAGCATTTGAACACCCAAAATATGAAGAAATTAAACTGGTATCAATGTAATTTATACGTATATTGTTAATTTGATGATTTTCAAACATAATATTAAAATATGACAATTTTAAGTCGTAATTGTAAACATTTCTGACTTGTTTGAACTATGAAACATGGTATAAGGACGCATTCCCGGAATGACTATTTAGACCTTATTTGTCTGAAATCAAATAAAACATTATTATAGGAAACTAAATATGCTAAGTGCCTTTTAATTATGCACAAATCCTTTATTTTAGAATAATTATTTTTGTAATATCATGTTATTTTATTAAGAAAAACATTGTCAGAACTTCAGAAGCACAATGCTCACCTCTCTGATTTTGACCCGTATGATGAGCATAAAAAATATAGTCTCAGAATTGTATACCATCTATAGATACCTAACAAACCTTACCTACCTACTTTTGAGGAATAAAAATGATTTCTGACGAATTCCCGACGAAAGCGAAAGGATGTCTCTATAGTGGTGTGACCACGAGGCCCTTGTTATATTGACCGCGCTGGGCTCGCTCCGTCGGCTCCCCGCGCTCCCGGTTTGTTGAGGAGTTTAGAGATTTTACATTGATCCTGTGGGAAGATTAGGATAAAAGTAGCCTACGTCAAACTATCTATATACACCAAATTTCATTAGTGCGTTCAGCCATTTTAGCATTAGGCGTAACACGCACGGACACGAGTGAATTAACTTTGTGTTGTTTACTCTGTCCCCGGTTGTCGAGGAGACAAAATTTGTGTAAGGGTATGCGTGCACGAGCAACTTTTGTCTCCGCGACTATTTTATCAAGTCTATGGGTTAGTATGGAAGTGCGTCACGTAGCGTCGCGACTCCCGGGATACAAATACACATAACACAAAAAAATCTCCTTGCGACTAAGTTGCTCTTGCGCGCATAACCTAACCATACTAAGGGTGGTATAAAAAAGTTGATTTAGGGTGAGGCCATACGAGCGTAATTTTGTGAGCTGTGAGCGGCAGAATTTCGGTTGCGCCATACATTGTCACGTGATGGCCCGCATATTGTATGGCGCGGACCAAAATTCTGCCGCTCACGACACAAAATTACGCTCGTGTGGCCTCCCTCACCCATACCCACATACTTACTTTCGCATTTATAACATTAGTAGAATGACCTACTGGGGGGTTACTACGAAATTCGAAGTTCGGATCGTGCGGTCCCTCTCACTCTCGTAATAAATACCATTAGCGTGAGCGGAACGGCATGAAACGAAGTTCGAATTTCGCGCTTCGTAGTATAGGGCCTGGGCTGCCCAGTTTTGCTTGGGAATAAAGTGAATACAAAAAAGAGCTTAGTTCAATGGCATTTATTATTTGTTTACATGCCACTAAGCTTCTGCTTGGGTTTGCAGTCTCTTGATGTAAGAGGCCTTCTTCTGTTTGATTCTGTTCTTTCTCTCCTCGACCGTCAGCTTGCGCTTGTTCCAGCGCTTCTGTTTGGCCGGGTCCTTCTTTTCTTCCTTCTTTTTGTGAGATGGGTCAGCACGGATGGCTTCGTGGGCTTTCTTGTAGATGGTTTCAATCTAAACAAAAAGGTTTGTAAGTCACATGACAAAATATAATCTATCTACTGTGTATATATTCAGAATCTCGGAAATGGCTCCAACAATTTTGATGAAATTTGGTATGTGGGGGTTTTCGGGGATGAAAAATTGTTCTAGCTTGGTCTTATCTCTGGGAAAATTAACCTTATTTGTTTAAAACAAGTTCATGTAGCAACATGAGATAGATATTTTTGAACAACACCATCCAAAAACATTTTTAATCGCAAATATTTTTGTCTAACTTCGACACTGTTATCAATTAGTTTGTTTAACAGTAATTTGGTTAGACGTTGACAATTATTTCCAAACATGAAATAATTCAGCATATCAACTTACAGCATCAGCATTAACACCAAATTTGATGTATTTGCCAAACTGTCTCTTGAAGGAGTCATCATCTTCCTGCTCCAAGTTGCGCATGTAATCAGCCACATGAAGACCGAAGATGTGTGCTCTGTACAAAGAAAAAACAATTATAAAATGATAATACACAAAATATGCGATTGCTTGACAGAAAATATTCAAATGTAAGCAAAATCGGTTTGAAGATTAAAAAAACTCAACCTTACAACAACCAAAAACTTTGTTTATTATTATTGCTCCCATAGAGCTGTCCAAATAATTAAGAATTTTATTATTCGGTGGATGAAGGGAGCAGTCGCAAAGAAATGAGTAGATGGTGAAGTAGGCTTACCTATGAACTTCAGCATTAAATTTCTTTGCTTCCGCATCATAGCCAGGGAATCTCTTGATGGAGTGGGGGACATTGAGGCCACCATCGACGGCGCCCTTCATCGCTCCGAAGACACGCGCGCCAGTGGTTGTGCGAGCAAGACCAACATCCAGGTAACATCTGCAACAGACATGCTACACATTACAACACAAATATTTCAAAAACTATTCATACTAAAGTTACATAGCAATCAGTAATTACGATCAACATATTTTTTTAGCATTTGTACGTTGCTCTCTGTCCGCCCGTAATATTGTCATCATCTAGACTGCTAACGGAAATAATAAACAAAATGATAGATCTCACCTGAATGCACCAGGTCCATTGTCCACAGGTTCCACATTAAATTCATCACCGGTGATTTCTGTGGTTCCAATGTAAAGGGAGTCAAGGCCTAGCCTCTGCAACAGTCGTCGAGCCAGCAACAGACCAGTGCAGTAGGCAGCAGCGTAATTTGTGAGACCGACCTAACAACATATAATTGTGGCTAAGCACATGAAAGAATCTTGTAACTTTAAACTTTGAATTGAAATCGATCAGTATTGAACATATAGCAACAGGGTTTTATGAGTTTGTACGTCTCTTCAGACCGCCCGTTCAAAATCATCATGAAATCAAGCAGTATAGTGAAATGATAGTATTTTTTTAACTACCTTGATTCCGTAACGTGGCAGTTCGTGCGAGTACGCCGCGCACACGATGTGGTCTCCCTCAATGCGGGAGTACGCAACCTGGCAGGTGACATCCTTGTTGGACAAGCGGACGATCAGGCGGTACTTGGGTGTGTTGTACTTGTTCTTGTCCTAAAAGAGCAAAACAGTAAAATCAAACAATCACAATTAACCATCAATTTTGAAAAAAAAAACAAGCCTTAAACACATACCTGCACGGTGAGGCGTTTACGGGCATAGTAGTCAGTTTTTCCTTCACGACGCCTCTTGAACTTGACTTGGAATCTCTTGAAGTACTGCTTGTTCTTCACGACTTTCACGAAACCCTATAAAAACCCTTGAAGTCAAATGTTTGTTCGCAACATAACCTAACTTAGTAAGGTAGATAGATAGATCAGAGACACTTCATAATCACTATGTGTTTCGGTCGAGAACAAAACATTACTGAAGTACAATAAAACATTGGACAACAGGTCAATTCTGCATCTTCCGCAACCTCAGATGACGCGCATGTGTCGGTGTTTCATCATTTAGGTTATAATTGCTAATGTTTTACAATAAAGGATTAACACATCAAGCTTCAGCATATACTTAAGTAAATCTTGATTAAACGCAAGGCAAATGCATAATAACTTTAAAATTACTGCAATAATAAAATGGAATCTGCCTGCACCCATATCGTGCAATACTAAATCAAGTTTTATTTCAATAATCACAGAGAGATAGAAAACAATATTACACGATACTAGAAACAATAAACAGTAATTCGCGCTTAGAACAATATTTCTGTAAAAGCCACTCACCATTTTTAATTTAACTAAAAGTCCGCGACAGTGGTATCCGCGTTACGAACACCACAAGAAAAGAAAGCTTACGTCCAACGCCACTGACAATAATGTCTAAAGTTGCCACATGAATGTTAGTCAGCCATAGAAAGAAGTTGCCAAATCGCAATGCCATAGACAAACGTGATACGAGTAACTAAAAAAAACGCTAAAAATCGCTACCAGGCGCTGTCTGGCTTCACAAGCGTACTCCGAAAACCAGGCTGAAAACAAAATGTTATTTTATAAATGATTTCTGTTTCATTGTGAAAAACAAAATAAAATAACGTTACTAGGTTCCTTTCAGGTAAATTTGGGATTAAGATAAAAAAGCAAGCTAATGGAAATGAAGTTAAACATTTACATGATTTACACCATACTTTTATAATTACTTCGATCAAATAATATCTGAAGTATATATGATCCAAGTATAATTTACGTGAAAAAACCTGAAAATAAAGAAGGAAAGAAGGATATTGGTACTTAAATTCACATTTTTTATACGTACTGCAACTATATCAGTGCCAGATCAGTGCAGTCGAGAATGGCAATTTCAAGAGTTTTTTTTGGTATGGAAACATTTACATTTAATTGTCATTCTTCGTTATGGCTTCCTCCTATTCATATCCTGAATTATTTTTGGCGGGTTTTATATTTACCTTGCCGTTTCTTTATGAAAAAAGTGATGTTTTTCGATATTACTTAAAGTTTTTCCTTTATTACGTATTTGTTCTAACGGTTTGCACTATTTTGTTACCCGTGGTACTATTATATCCGCGCGACGTAACTAACTTAGTGTAAGATATCGATTATTTTTTTTATTCTTGAATGTCAATCTATAATTAAAGTATTGGAAAGAACCGTATTCTAATATCTCGTGGTGCAGTGTTGCTTCCAGGTTTTGCCGTTACGCCTCCTATATAGTGGGAATAGAATGGGAGTTGAGAGGTCTTGAGCATTGGGAAAGTGACCAGTGTTACATTGTGATTTCTAATCATCAGAGCTCCCTGGATATCCTAGGTAAAAAAAAATATAATTTAAAAAGAAAAATGTTTAACTACCAGATACAGTTAAGCTTGTAAATAAAAAGAGTAGTTACCAAAAAAAAACTACAGAGCTGTGATTTTGCCAAAAGTTATTACATATCAAATATTTGTGAAATTCCAGACGTTACTTTACGGAGTTCCATATTAATGAACTACTTACAACATTCTTACCTTGCTTCTCTGCTACCAACCATGCACCATAGAGCAGCTATGTCTGAGCGACACATATTTTAATTAATTAACATGCAGAACCCAACCTCCTCCCCTTTCAATTAAAATAATAGATATGTTACATACGCCCAACAAAGAGCAAAAAAAATGCTAATATTCTAATGCATTTTGAACCCTCTAAGAGTTCATTACCAGAGATTAGTTACCAAACCATGTGAGCACACCTCTTTTACCCGAACAATATTAATGTCAAACTAACCAGTAAACATATAAAGAAATCCTAAACAAACCAACAATTTTCTCAACACTATTTTCTCAGCAACCTTGTTATTTTCAGTTTTAATATTTTTTAACCAACTGTAGAGAGAGAGATAAGTGTTTATTAAATTTAATCAAAGTTCACAAAACTAGATTGAACCCATAACAAAGGCAATGAGTAGAAATTAACTTGGTCATGTGTAATTGACTGAATACAGTTGTACCTACATAATTATTTCCAACTGCTCTAATACATTGAAACGCAACCCCTTTTTGCAAATTGTGCATCAAAACTTTACTAAATAATATTTCTCTTTGTAGGGATGTTTGAGATGTGGCCTCGAATGAAGCGCTGCACAGTGGTTGCTAAAAGACCATTGATGTTCACCGGTGCATTCGGATTTGGTGCCTGGTTGTCTGGTCTTGTCTTCATTGATCGGTTGAAGACGGATCGCGCTCGGCGGCTCATGAGGGAGGCTACTGAGCGGGTTGTTCAAGAAAAGGTATGTAATAATGGAGTTAGTTATCTATTTGATTTTCTTGGGACAGACGGATTAGCCTCACATGACTCCAAAATTATATAACTAATTAAACAATTACTTATTGTATTCTTACCTGAGATTTAATTTGATTCCTAGTGAATAAATAAAATAATTCAAAGATTTCTTGTAATGCATATTTATTAAAGAAAATAGCAATATTTTTGTCATATTTTCTGTGGTCAGTCTATTTCTTTTTATCAAAAATATACTTAAATTAAAATGTTATCTCTACAAATTCAAATATGATTTCAGGAAATTAATATTTTTAAAGACGCTAATCCGTCCATTCTCTGGTTAACATAGCAATACATGGTGGTATGACTTGAACCATATTATTCTGTTATACATTTGACTGTGGTATCCTAATTTAATAACACAATTTTGTTTAGACTAAACTCTGGATATTCCCTGAAGGGGCAAGGTTCAACAAAGGCTGTATCCAGCCATTCAAAAAAGGAGCATTCTACCTAGCCATTGATGCCCAAATACCAATAATGCCTGTTGTATTCAGCCAGTACTATTTCCTAGATAGCGACACTAAAACATTTGAGCCAGGTGAGTTTAGCCAGTAAATTAAAATCAAACTAATTCAATCATACCGTTATTTCAAAGTTACAGTCACTAATTTTGGTAGCGAAACTATAAATACAAATACAATATAGCAAAACAGCTGTTGCCCGCGACTCCATCCGCGAAGAATAGGGGTAGGTATGCAAAATAGCCTACGACCAATTCTCAGACCTACCGAATATAAAGAAAAATGTTTCATTAAAATCGGTCAAGCCGTTTCGGAGGAGTTCGGTTACAACCACCGTGACACGAGATTTTTATACATTAGATTATAGTGCGCTAGCACTGTAATATTTATTGTGAGCAGCTCGCAATTATAATGGTTTGGATTAATATTGCTTGTAGTTCATTTTTTTCCACTAATTTATTTTAACATGCATCTTGTTCAATGAAGGGAAAGTAGTGATCACCACCTTGCCGCCTATACCAACCAAAGGAATGACCCGCGACGACATAGAAGTGCTCTCAGACATGGCGCGCCAGAAAATGATTGAGGTTTTCAACGAGAGCTCTAAGGATCTGGTGATGCAGAAAAAAATCGCAATATAATTTAGCCATTGGGAACTGAATCATGGGAGTCAGAAAAAAATGGGATCCAAACTGTAATGTATTAATGTTTTTTTAGGTCTATGACTTTTTAATGTTTTTTATTGTTTAAGTGGTTTAATTGTTTATTGAATAGTGTATTTATTCTAGTCAAAAAGAATCCAAAGAAAAACTAGCTTATACTATTACCAAAGCACTAATTTAGTCGTTTGTTGTTTTATACTTGTTAAGTAATGTTAACTTACTTAAGTACTTGATTATTTATTAACTCAAATTGGCACTATTTGTCGTAGTGTTATTAGTTAAATTAATTTTAAGGCTACCGATACTAACTGTTTGTGTGTTTAATGATCTCAGTAACACTTACCTAGTATTTTTAAGTAAAAAAATACACTTCCACATGTTTTAGTTAGTGCGAGGTGAGTCTTCAAGACGAACTTGTACAGTTCCCGACACTCTTTGCTAAGTAGTGAGAAACTGAGGAATGATTACAAAGGGTGTTGCCGAATGTACCGATGCCATTTATATGATATTCAGTATGAAACACGACTGCATTGTACATATTAGGGTGACGGACATGTTAAGCACAGTAGTTCCCCAGTAATGGACAGCAAAGAGTCAATGCCTTATAGCCTACCATTCATGGACTTCACCAGTTATATATGTGAGCATAGTGTTGATAATTTAAAAATGTAGTGTGTCCGTTTCTTGAAATTTGGGTTTACGGAAGAAAATGTCCATAATTGGTCCTTGTCCATTACTGGTGCTGTCACCCTATAGGTATAGTTAGCCATATACAAAAACCGAGTAGCGAACAGAAATCACGTATAAGTAAGTACTTACGAATAGGTCATAGAGGTAACGCCACCAGAGTTGAGGCCACGCACACAACCACATCTCATGTAATGACAGCGTGATTTTGACGTTGTGTTGACGTTTAACGACAACACAACGTTAAAATCCCGCTGTCATTACAAGAGATGTGGTTGTGTGCATGGCCTCAACTCTGGTGGCGTTACCTATACCTTCTGTCTACTCCCGATCTAAAACATTCCTGAACTATGTAGTACTATACCGTGGGACCGCTAAGGTGGAAGCGCACGCTCTAGGCGCGAAATTCAAACTTTTTACAGTTTTTAATTTATTGTGGGTAAACGGTGTGACTGTTTAACTTCATATGACATTTGCGCTTGTAAAACAGTGTTCTTTATATTATTGTGTAAAGTTTTTTAAGAATTAAGCTATTAGCTTGAAATACAAGTTGTCAAAACGTTGAAAGTCCGAATTTCTATGTTTGACAACTTTTATATCAAGCTAACAGTTTTATTCTTAAAAAGCTTTACACAATAATATAAAGAACACTATTTTACAACCGCAAGTACCATATGAAGTTAAACAGTTACACCGTTTACCCAAAATAAATTAAAACCTGTAAAAATTTTGAATTTCGCGCCTAGAGCGTGCCGTTCCACCTTAAGTTGTTGTTAACATCTCATTGCCGATGTTCAGTCAGTCGTCATAATTATGCAAGTTTTGGTACAGTCAGCATCAAAGGTAGCAGTACATACGTAACTGGTCTCGTTAAGCGACATATAAAAAAAAATAGCTACTTACTTATATTATAACCTTGACCTTAGTCGATGGGGATTATCACGGAATAGAAAAAACTAATTTTTTATGTTCTGTGGGGATTATCATAATCTCTTAAGTACGACGCAAACGTCATAGCTACTGGCACCAAAGTGTGCCAGTTACTTGCATGCGTATTACTGCTTACTGGCCTGTTGGCTAGCAAGGGATGTGGTTGCAATTAGGCTGTGTTTTGATCAAGACTGCTAAGTATTGGCCAGTGAGGTTGTGAGAAAGAACGTCAATCGAATATGTACTCATTATTTTAAATAACAGGGTTCTTTAAGGACAAGTACTTTTATTACATGAAATTCGCTGAATATCTCTTGATACCTTTGCATAACTATAACCATAAGCTTAGCGTTTATTTTACGAAATTTATTACGTTATTATACTGTACTTAAAGTAAATTGATTAAATAGTGCGTAGCGTTAAGTCAGGTAATTTTAACGTGACTCGGGCATTACTATACGGAGGTCCATATCAATGAGCTACATGTACCTTTTCTCTGCGCACTTTGGTAGCGGAATATAGCAAGGTTCGTAGTTCGTTTGTTGACTTCTACATGTTATAATTCTACAGTGTAGTGTTATAGTGTAGAATCTACACAACTGGGCCTTCTAAATCCCATATACTAATCTAATATTGAATCCACCCTTCTTTCTTCTACGCTAAATCAAAGTTTTCATCGCTAGATGCGATCCCTCAGCAATAACACATTAATAAATTTTATATTGGTAAGGGAATTTTCGTATGTGCTATGGATCATGATCCACCGGGCCGTAAGCCACGCTTTGAAGTCCCTGGCCAATGCCAAGTCAAGTCACCAGCTATCGCGGCTCACACAAGAACGCTAGTTAAACTCAGCCTTTTTCTAATGTATTATCAATTAATTAAGACTTGGGGTTACGTGTACAACTTGTTTATTGCCATATACATTAAACAGTAGGTAATGAATTGTGACAATAGTATAAAACTTTAAACTATCTAGATCTACACAGGCCTTCCTTTTTAGCATACAATATTGATATAAGTTAAACAGGTCCTATAATAAACGTAGTAATGTAGTGGATAAACCGCATAGACGAGTATAAATACTGAATTAAAGCTCATTTAGATTCAACAACTTTATTGCACATTTCATGCAATAAAATAGAGGAAATAAAAAGTTGCTCAATGTAAACATTAACGTGCATTCGGGCACCCGTTATAAATGGAAGCCAGTAGCAAAGCTGTTTGGCTTTGATGGATGGTGCTGCCCTACCACACTCCGACTGACAGACTGACTATTAGTTTTCCATTTTATTTGTTATTTTATTACTTTCTAATGTATTTGTCTTTGTATAGTATATAGAATATGGTGTAAATAAATTATATTTTACTATCATGTAAACATTAACGTTAGGTTCAGACTGAGCAAGTTTTTATTTCCACAATTTTATTGTATGGAATGTGCAAGAAACCTGTATAATTTAAATGGGCCTTTTAAAGTCAACTGACTCTTCCACACTCTCTGTCACGCCAGTAGAAACCTGTATGCTTCCAGCGTTTTTATCCTTCTACAGAGACCTAATTTACAGCCTGGTAATAAATAAGTGCTGGTGTTAGGTTGTACGAACACCGAAATAAAATCGTTTCATGTTCATTGAAAATAAAAACAGCAATAAACATTGTAAATGTGAAATGTTCTCGAACAAACTACATACTATTACGACTGTAGTGTCATTGAATACTTAAATTCAACTCTAAATAGTAACAAAAGACATTACGCTCATCACTATGGTACAATATTATATATTGGACCAAAATTAATGCCAGTGTTTGACAATGTAATGATTTTAATGCGGTGTTAGTGGTTATCAGTAGGTAATGTACAAATGAAACGTACATCATGGAATATTCGTAGCCCCACTTGCACGTATGCTTTTCTTGATCGCAAGCACTGTACCTAGTGTTCTACGGATTTAGAATATAAATAGATTAAGCTTAAAAGATTGATAATTCACATCAGCGTTCGTACAAGTGGGCGTTTTAGATTCGAAGAAGTGTAATAAATAAAATAACAATAGAAGTAAGTAGCAATAATTTATGAAGTGTACTGTATATAAATAGGGCTATGAGCCTACGACATCACACCAACCCACTGGCTGTTTTTCACTTTTGACACTTGTATAAGTACTGCTTTTATCATGGCCAGCAAGGAATGTCTAGTATTATAAATAACAAGTACAGAACATTAGGTCTTATAAATTCGAAGCTTATAACGTAACTAACTGAACTTATATTATGACTTTTAGTAGAACTGTAACTTGAATCACTAAAAGTAAGTCTTTTCCATCTAAAAGCAGATAACATAGTAAAAAGTAATAATAACATTATTTTTCTAATATTGCCCTCGTGAAGTAATATTGTAGATACAGTTTAAATAAGATTAAACATTTATATTAATTTCATTTGTAACTGTTTTCCCATTTCAATTACTTAGATGTATTGCACTGGGGCAATTTACTTTTATCACAATATTGATTATTTTATAAATATACATGCTTTATTGACTTAGTGAATGACGTTATTATATGTATATAACCTGTTATTTGTCTATAGTACCACCTTATGTGTTATCTTCTTCATATCTCATAATTATCTATATAAATCACCTAAATAGTCAACAGAAAATTGATATAGCTTGTACCAATTTGTCTCATATTCAATAATAAATATTCTATGAAACTGTTTTGCATTATTACCAATACTTAATCATTCCAGGTGTCCCCCCAGCCTTCATTTTCTTCAGTCCCTTCGTCTGGAACAAAGTCTAATTTACTACTTAATGATACATTTTCAGCTAGAACTATAGGGGTTACAGCTGGTTTCTCTATAACTGGTGTCATGTCAGCAAAGAAATCAAAATCATCACCACTTTTCTTTATACTCTCGAACTTCTGATTCTTAATGTCTAATTCTGAAATATCTATTATATTTTTCTTTGCCTCTATCGCTGCTTTTTGTAGAAGTGAAGTTTTAGATATTGTTTTATGGTTTGTGACACTGTTATCTACAGCTAATGGAATATCTTCGAAATGTGCTTTTATTTCCGGGCTTATGAATGTGGCATGCTTGGTGTTACTGGTGTTGTCCCAATCACTCCAATCTTCTTCACTGGCATCTCTAACTCCTATGTTAGGTTCATTTCTCAAGCTTTCTGCTTCCACTGATTCACCACCAACTGGAGAAGGTCTTTCATTTAATGTAATGGTTTCAAATGATCCTGTTTTCTCATGGTTTTGTTTGAATATCTCTTCTGAACATGTCAAGTCTCTCAGTGCTTTTTGTTGTACAAACATTTCTTTGTGTGCCCTTCCAGACACAAGAGTGAGTGGACTGGTTTTTGAATTGGGTCTTCCATCTGTGAAGAATTTGGACCTTTTGCCCCCAATAACTGTTCCAGCACCTAATATCGGCACCAGCTCACTTAAACATATGAGAGTGCATGCTACCAAGTTATCATCTGTGTCCTTGATGCCTAGGAGCAGCTGAAACAGATTACAGAATTAAAACATTGGTTGATTGAGTACAATAACTAGACTCCTAGATCATTGTACAAGTTAATTTACCTCTGGAAGTATATGCTGAGATAATTCTTCATGTGAAAACACATGAACATATTTAGAGAAGTGTGTTAGTAATAACATTCTTATTTGGCTATCTCTTACTCCAAACAGTTGCATAAGTCTTGGTTTGACATGTTCTTTAAATATACTTAAGCTGAAAAACCCTGAATATTCAGAATTTGGAGTTCTTTCTGGAAAAAAAAAATAAACAAGTAAAGTTGTGTTACTTGTGTGCTGATAAGTAATCAAGCCTGGAAATATGAAGTTATTATTACCATGTTTTGGTTTCAGAATGAAAGGGATAACATCTTTTCTTGCTGTTTGGTCCAGCATAGTTAATCTCGACAGCAATAAACCCCCAAGTTGCTTTGCCACAGTTTCCTCATGATAGCATTTCAGGTTTTCTAGAATAGTGGCAAAGAACTCGCATCTCTCTTCTTCACTTTTGAGGGGTAGAAAGTTCAGAAACTTGTAAATTGATATAAATTCATGATTGAAGAAACTATGGTGTAATACTTCAGAAAGAGTGGGCCTTAGGTCAGGTTCACTGTGCTGAAGAGAATCTCTGCAGTATTGTTTGAATTCCTTTAAATGTGGTACTTGGTCTGAAACAGAAAAGAACAAAAAGTTATAGAATTGAAATATATAAATATGTTATAAATTTCACTTTTGCATTCAGCATGTAGATTACAAATCATTAATTCTATTAATTTCCTACATACCATCCTCATGACCTGTGAAGACATCCTCCACTAGAGCAGCAAATCCATATTGATCCACCGTTTTTGTTATTTTATGAGAGTCTTCATTTGGGTCAATGGCCTTGTCATATCTAAGAATTTACATTGATCATGTAATAAATTTAATACCTCAATTAAATATCAGGTAAAATCAAATTAGACATAAAACAAATTAGAACAAAATATCCATTACAGCCTATTTAGTTAAGGTTTGCAGTTCAGCTTTGTTTCTGTTTACTTACATCATATTAAAAAAAAATTATTAAAGTAGCTGAGCTGCAAAGACTACAGTAAAGGTGTACAAACCTATGGATCCGAGCATGCTTCAAGTATGCACCAGTAAGCTCTTGGAAGGAGCAGAGGTATTGCAAGCCACCTAGTTTCCACTGTCCATCGCCAGTCACATATATTGCTTGCATACTCACATTGTTATGGGACATACCAGCCTTTAATGAAAAATGAAATTCACCCTTTAGCACCAATTTAATAAATATTTGACTACACAACCAATACAAGTTTTGGTAAGCTTACCTGTTCATGTAGAAAAACTAAAGCTCGGAGAATATTGTTCAGCCCAATGCATATCTGGAGAGGTGTAAGCACACCAAGCACTTGGGAGAGTGGTTGTACAAACTCGGTAGCTAAATAAATAGTCGATCTTTGCTGCCATGCTGAGATAAAACGCACAATACAAGGGTGGCGATATTTCAGCAAATTCTATAAGAAAAAAACATTAAGGTTTTCCATTAACTAAATCGATCAACTAGGAACGCTAGAACAATTTCAGGTCTGGCTAGCACGTAAACTGATCAATTACTACATAAATACTTGTAACAACAGATGTTTACTTACGTTAGAGAATTTTTCTAGGGGAGTTGACACAGCCCATAGCGGGCCTAAAACCGCTTCCCCTTTGAAAACAGACACAGAACCATCACTTTTCAAGCTAAAATAACTACAACTGTCGTTTATCGTTGCTCTGTATTGTGCCCAAAAATCTGTAACCTCTGTTGGCTTTTCTTCTATTTCTAAGCCATTGAGATGAGATCCTTCGTTGCCCATCATGCGGGTATTTTTTAGTTTTCTTAAGGATTTATCATTGATTGATATAAAAATCAACTAGTTGTTAATTGTGGAATTCCTTGCAATCACTAGAATGTAAAGTAGGTCCAAAAAATAAGTAAAGTATTATAATAACCTTGACTTGATTATCTGTCAGTGGAGTGGCATTGACGTATGGCATACGCGACAAAGATAATAACAAGTTTGAGTAGACCTTTTTTTGAAAACTATCTTGCCACCGATTTGAACTGTTATCAGACTACCTTAAAGAGAGTTTTGCGTTTATGGCCAAACGAACCGGGAGCCGGGAACTGACTTCAAATATACGGTGACACACCCCGGCAGCACGGCATACCGTATTTGATTCAGTGTTATTGACCGCGCTGGGCACGCTCCGTCGGGGCCCCGCGCTCTCGGTTTGTTGTGACGTTTATTTTTTTAGATTAAACAAGATTAAACATGTATTTTATACAAAAATACCCTCTTGCTAAATTGACATCTATTGCACCAGTGTAAACTCGGCCTGTACAATCTAGTTACAACCTGTGGTTGAATGAATGACAATTTTGACAAAACATTCATTCATCGTTCTATTTAGTTCACTCACCTGACTGACAGTGATTTTTCCAGTTTGCTTGCTGTGCTCGGGTGTGGGGATAAAATTATAGCAGGATTTGAGGTCTGAGGCAGTAAAAATGGCTTCAGCATTACTTAAAAAAGCAATTCTGAGTAACCCAAGCTCAGTTCGTAAGGCGGCTGGAATATTTTGCAATGCTGCACGGAACCGTAAGACTATTTCCATTGAATTGATTATACTGTACTTGTTGTGATTGTTACGTCACACCTCTTTTTCTTAGATTGGAACTATCAGTACAAGCCTGGTCCATACCCGGTAACCCCAGAACAGCGTGCTGCGGCGGCTAAGAAGTATGGGTTAAGCATAGAAGAGTACCAACCATACCCTGAACATATGGGTTACGGTGACTACCCAAAAATGCCTGACATTGGTGCAGATTCCAAAGACCCTTTCTACCCTTACGATCAACCTGAATTAAAGAGGAACTTCAACGAACCCGTAAGGCATACGCTGTATTTATGATGTTAGAGTTTGTAATTGTAATGAAATGAGTATTACTAAATTAAAACAACCTATTTGTTTACCTCTGTTGTAGATGCACGCAAGAGCTGAAATATTCGGCGAAGACCGTTATGACATTAGTATGAAGCCTCGTTTCCCAGTGTGGTACCAGGCTTTGTGGTTCTTTGGAGTTCTGGGAGGTTGCTTTACACTGTACTTCTACTTGGACAACTACAAGATGGGAAGGCCCGTTACTATTAAGCAGTACCCCCAAGAGGGCACTTTCTATACTTTTTCGAAGTAAACAGAGTGTTGTACAAAATTTTGTTAGATGTTTAATGGAGAACTAGCTTGATTAAATTAATTCAAAAGAAATATTGTCTTATTTCATTTTATAATATTTATAATTCTTCAACTTGACCAATCTAACAAGCTAAGGAACCAGAAGTATTGTTCACCCACAGTTTATCTCTATTCCCACTAGTTCAGTTTAGTTGACTAAACTAGTGAGATTTTTTTTCTCGGTAAATCAGTCAACTGAACTAGTGGATAGGTAGGTAGGTTAGGTTAGATAGGTATCTGCAGCTGCCCAAAGGGCAAAATACCCAATTTAGAAACTTCAAAATGAATAAATCCCTGTTTGTTTTTGAGGGAGAACTGTTTCTCGTACTCGAGTATGAGAAACAGTTCTCCCTCAAAAACAAACAGGGATTTATTCATTTATACTCCCAGTACCTGGGCGACCGAGCTCTGCTCGGGCAGAAACTCGGTACCAAGCGTTTTCCCAGAGATAAGACCAAGCTAGATCAATTTTTCATCCCCGAAAACCCCCAAATACCAAATTTCATCGAAATCGTTGGAACCGTTTCCGAGATCCTGATTATATACACCGGAGGGGTGAGGGGGGGTGGGAGGGGATGCGGGGGGAGGGAGCGCGGGGGCATTAAAGGGGGGATGAAAATTTCATTGATTTTGCCGTAGGATGCACCGTTTTCAAGATATTTGACAAAAACACCGGAGGAGGGGGGGTGAGTCACGTTAAACTATCGTCCGTAAACCGACTTTACAGACAACCGGCTTTTCCTGTTCTGTGCTCCCAATAGGGAACGTGCACATAGACGGTGCTGCCAACTGGTGCCATAAGGGTGCCATCAATTTGAATGTTTTACCTTGATAAGTTTGTTTTACTGTCCGCATAGTGTCTCTTCTGTCGCATTAGTGCTGCCGCCTATAGTTACTGCACGTTCCCTATAATACTTTTTCTAACAAAAAAGCAACTTTTTCCCACAAAAAAGTAACTTTTTCTCACAAAAAAGTAACTTTTTCTCACAAAAAAGTAACTTTTTCTCACAAAAGAAAAAACTTGACGTTTTCTCATAAAAAATAAACTTAAAAAAAAAACTAAAAATCTTGAAAAAAAACGTGGTATCGAACCGAGGTCGGCTGAATCCGCGACCACCCGATTTCTAATGTGCCATTATGATCTGCTCGAAGTCGGCGAAATTTAGCTTTATATTCTAATGCAAACAAAAATAGCCGGAAAACACGAGTAAAAGCGATTTTCTGAAAATGAAACATAGCTAGATCAGTTTTTCATCCCCGAAAACCCCCACATACCAAATTTCATCGAAATCGTTGGAGCCGTTTCCGAGATCCTGATTATATATATATATACATATATACAAGAATTGCTCGTTTAAAGGTATTAGATGACTATTTGTCTACTTCCTGTATATAAACATAAGGATGTGTGGTTTGCTAAAAATGTAATTGTCAAAATACTTAATATCAACTTTATTCAACCAAAACTAAAAAGTTGGGTACACTGTAATACAACTCAATATAATTAAGGATCCGACATCTTAATTTTTTCCAAATAATGCCCCACTGAGATATCTCCATGGACCAGCTGCAGTTAATGATTCATTATGACATCCTGCTTTATAAATTCTCGTCTTCTTTCTGTTAATTTTGGAGATTTCACAACATAGTCAAAAAACTTTATCTATGCAGGAAATGTATACAGGAATAAATTTTCCACAATCGCACATACTAATGCGAGATGAGAAACAGTTCTCCCTGGTGGTTCCATTAATGGGACAAAAAAATGGGGTTAAAAACTTGCTGCTGGTTTGACATCAAATAGATTTCAAAAAATATAAAAAGAATGCTTAGAATTGCGCATGGATCCATGTCTTAAGCATACAAGGGGTTAAGACTCTTACCTATCTGACTAAGCCATCTAGTATATTGTTGCTTTATGCATCTGCATATGCTTCCCAATAAGTTATGTATCACAACATTAGGTACACAATAAAAAAGTAAAGGAATGCCGCATTCTTTTCTCTGCCTGGTTTTATTAATTTGGGGTAACCAACCAAGGCTAGGGAAACCATATGAAGCTGAAGTTCTCTAGTGCAGTCACGGAATGAAAATATTTGTCACTTTCCAACTCTATGTCAACGAGTGAAGGTCGAAAAGTGACAAACCTTTTCATTCCGCTACATACCTATCACGCGCCGGACCACACCACACCGCGCGCAGTATGGGGTTCCATATTAATGTGGCAAATATTATATATTGATACCTTAGTTCACACTCATACTAATTACAATGAACCGCACATACAAATTAGCACTATGTCCTGTCCTAGTGCACAAAACTACTATTTAATTGTGCAGCTCATTGTAATTAAATTAGTACGAGTGTGAACTAAGGTATCAATATTAAGTTAAGATTAAAGCCTACTAAAGCTCCAGGTTAGCTTGAAAAGATCCCTTTTAGGGATAAGTTCGCCTTTGTACTCTTTCTGTTTTGATGTTTTTTTTGTATATTTTTGGTGTTTTATGTACAATAAAGTATTTATTTACATACATACATATATAAACTGTCACAGTTTTAAGATCTATCTGAAAATTTTAGGCCACAACAGAAAGATCTCTTTCAAGACAGATGTTATATTTTACCTCTGTTTGCTTGTTATGGCCATTAATAATAATAATAATAATTAAATTTATTTCAGACAAAGTCCATATTATTTTGTTAGTTACAACAAATTAAATCTTTCTAGTACCAACAGTCTCTAAGCTAAGCTAACCCTAAAAAAGGAAGCTGTAAGAGAAGACAATTCATCTATCTACCTAAATGCCAGTTTTGATTGTTGAATCAAACAAAAGCAAGCTAAAATGTTAAATTTAGCTGTCTTGCCTACATTGCAAAGGTTCCACTATTGGAAATATATTTTAGGAAAGTACAGAGGAGGGCAGATGAAAAATAAGACTAATTTTATTGTTTAGTTTATGTTTACTTATCCATAGTTTGATTTGATCTATTCTAAAGTTGATTACTTATATATACTAGTAAAGTATTCATCTTCTAGATCATAGAGATCGGCAGCAATATCATCTCGCAAAGACATCAGTTTCTGATCACATTCCTGTTGCTTTGTCCTAAATAGCTTTGAGTTCTGAGTGATTGCTTCATTCACTGAAGGGAAATCGTTTAGTATCAGGTACTGTTTGATATCTGACACCAGTTTCATAAGTGATTCTCCAGCTCTTACTGTAAACAAATAAAGCAAAATGTGTAAGTAACTCACTTCTGACAATTTTCTCTCTCAAAATGATCAAGAAGTAATGTGCAGTGTTTTTAAATTATTTTTAGCCTACTTGAGTTGTTTTAAAAAAAAAAACGGTATATGCATTAACAACAAAATCATGATCATAATTCTATGTGATCAATAGAAGAATCAATTAAGTTTTGTTTTAATTAAAGCCCTTAACTATGTACATTTTTTTAACCTTTTGAACACCAGTGTCGGCTCTAGACCATAATAGGTAATACAAAAATTAACTTACCTACATCTGCATAAGAATCAATTTTGTTCATAACATAAACATGTGTGGCGTTCAAGAGTTTAAAACAACTCACTTGTGCAGTATTATTAGCTAAACAATGATTTGTCAATCACTAAAAAAAATAATAATAAATAAATAAATATCACGGGGCAATTCACACATATTGACCCAGTCCCAAAGTAATCTAAGCAAAGCTTGTGTTATGAGTACTAGGCAACGGATAAACATACTTATATAGATAGATACATACTTAAATACATATTAGACACCCAAGACCCAAGAGCAAATATTCATATTTTTCATACAAATATCTGCCCCAACACGGGAATTGAACCCGGGACCTCAAGCTTCGTAATCAGGTTCTCTAACCACTAGGCCATCTGGTTGTCTAAAACAAATGCAAAACTTTTTGGAGCACAGTAGCAATAATTCCTACCAATATTAGCAGCTCGGACTTGCATTTCAAAAGTGTCTTGCTCAATTTGAGTCATCCTATTGAGTTGGGACTCATTTTCTCCCTTGGCAAGCTTGATGATTTCTGAAAAGAATTTATTTAAAATTTTTAGTACAAAAAATTAAATAATTGGTTAAGAATTAAGACCCATACCATTAATCACATGAAATTAACTATATATTAGTGTGAAATGTTCAATATTTTAATAAAATTGTTAGTTATAGTGTGAATAACAGTTATTATGTTATTAACCTTTCATAGCTGGTAAGGCTTGCACATTTGTATCCGTTGTATGCCTAGTATAGGCATAGTATGACAGTACAGGTACATAGTACAGGTACAGATACAGCACTAGGCATACAAAAGGTTAATGAATCATAGTTAATTACCATATTAATATGAAAAAGATAGTTATCTTGATAGAATATGTTGAAAATATTTTAAATATTAGCACTCCCTCACTGGCAGACAAACAATTGTTTTTATCCTGGTAAGAAGTGTTGCCACTAGGCACTGCTCTCTAATAATTACAAATAAAATCTTCTTACAGAGGGGAAGCTCTATTGAATTCCGAAAGCAATACATAAGAACCTTGATGAACACAAGTTGCAATGCAATCAATAAAATAGCTAGTAAGGTTAATAATTACATGACACATACCTTCAAAATTCTCCAACATACTTTTAACATCTTCTTTCAGGCGTGTGGTGTACGATTTTAATAACGCTTCCTTGTTTTGAGGCAAGTTTCTATGCATGTTTTACAAGTGCTTCAATTTCAGTCTTGAATGTATGGCTCTTGCAGCAAAGCACTCGGCATAAGTCAATTATTTTGTGACTTAAATATAATGCCTCTGAACACAGCAATTATAATTTACAATATAATATAATAAAATGCCTAGTATGAGTGGACTTTATATTAAAAAAATTAAGTAACTAGACAAACAATAATCTGAAAAATTACGGTCAGTACTGTAAGTAATGTCATGTTGTCATTGTTATCTGTCAAGTCAATAGACAATAATATTTTGCTTGAAATCTGTGCTTGTAATTGCCACCTTTAAAAAATTAGGGTACGGTTTCACAATTTTATCAATCTAAAATTTAAACGAGTACATTTTTCTTTCGAAGATCTCAGAAACGGCTCTATCGATTTCGATGAAGTTTAGTACATGTGGGTTTTCGTGGGCGAACAATAATTGGTCTAGCTTGGTATTATCTCAAGGAAAACACGTACTTATAATTATTACCCCGAGTGAAGTGCGGTCGCGCGGTCGCCCTGGTATTATTTTTACACGACTACGGCAAAGCCAAAAGGAAGTGTAATGATTTTAACAGTCTATGTTTGTGTGTACGGATGTTCCACCGTAGCGTCGAGACTACTCATCCGATTTTAATAAATAGGGTATCAATCGATTCGTTATTATGCTCCGGGTGACATAGGATACCTTTTTATTTAAAAAAATATTGGTTGGATTTTACAGTAAAAAAACTGAGCGATTTTAAAAAAAAAATAGCGTACGGCGGCGTGTGAGGCATTATTAGATAGGTCTAAGAAAATGATGTTGAGGTTTCTTAGTAGGTTTTTGGTTTAAGATAAGTTTTAAGGAGCTATTAGCTCCGAAAGTCGTCAAAATTCACAAAGTTATCTGACATCAATTTCAATTGAGCGGCAACACTACATTCGTTTTGTAGCAATACTAAGATAAACGTACTAATGCTCGACACCTCAATGCCTAAGTAGGAAGGTCCAACTTCGAGAAAGAGGTCAATCGACGAATTTGACTTGGTTGGGCAGCGTTCGGGAAGCTCCGCAATATCTCGTCTTCCAATATACCGCAGTTTGTTGCCTGTCAGTGATGACATATGTATGGCAGTGAGCGTGGCCGCTAACGATGGGCTTTATAAGAAAGCTCAAGGTTACTCAGAGGGCGATGGAGAGGGCTATGCTCAGAGTTTTTCTGTGGGATCACACCAGAAATGATGAAATCCACGCAAGAGTTAAAGTCACTCTAAGAATCGCCAGACTCAAGTGGCAGTGGGCCGGGCAGGGCACATTGCTCGTAGAGATGGCCGGTGGGGCCAAAAGGTTTTCGAATGGTGTCCACGGACCGGAAGACCCAGTGTAGGTAGGCCTCCAACAAGATGGAGCGACCACCTGGGTAAGGTTGCGTTGCGAAAATAAAACCACAAAATAATATAAAAAAAAAAATAGTTTAAAAAGCTGAAACCCGACTACGGAAAAAAACGCGCTCTGAAAAGTATGAAATAAGAAAAATTTGAGGTAGGTACTCCACAATTAAATATGGTCTTCCTTGACCACAAATATGAACCTCCGCAAATTAACGCCTGATTCAATCAAGCAAGAAAAAATTCTTGTCCGAAATTCTTATACAGACTTCAGAGGAGAGCCGTGGTCGCATGCCACCTTAAAATGAACTGTTAAGTACCTAAGCAACCCTTAAGGCAAGGTGGCATGCAACCAGGCTCTCCTCTGAAGTCTGTATAAGAATTTCGGACAAGAATTTTTTCTTGCTTGATTGAATCAGGCGTTATAGTCTGGTCAACATCTACCTTTTTGCATAAAACTTTTGTATATTCACCGAAAATTACGACCAAGAGGTCATTCGATTCGGAATATTATGTAGAAAGTTTAAGGAAAGGTCCCAAAAGGGGCCGATAAAAATTAAAAAAGTTATAAGCAATTTATTAAAAAAAAAAATAGGAATTTGTTGTTTTTTTATTATCTCAAAAACTATCACAGATATTAAAAATTTGAAAAAAGATCTGAAAAGAACAGGAAATTTCCAAAAAAAAGTCATACCTCATAGAACCGTATCTATAATATTTATAACTTTTACAGAGCCCTGAAAATAGAGGTAAAAGCGGGTGGTCTGGCTTCCGCGCGCGATTCGTCACTCGGACACGGTAACAAAAAAAAACATTTTAACATATTAAATATGAAATATTAAAGAATAAAAAAATTTGAGTACTTTTGGGATACATAAATAAACAATAATCCGCCGGCAAAAAATTTTTATCCCCATTTTTTCATTAGTTATGCATTTGTTAACCAACAACTTTTTCTCAATTGAATGTTAACATAAAAAATCCGATTATTATTGAACTACAACCGTAGGATTTTTTTCACTTCGTGGAGTTATTCTTAAGAGACAAAAATAGATCCCCGCTGGAAAAAATCAAAAATTTTAATTTTCCATTTATTTATTAACAATCTAAAATGTGAAAAAAATTAAAAACTGAATAAAGATAGGTAAAATTTATTTTTATTTTTATTACTCAAATGTTTTGATTTGAAACGGTTAAAAGTTACTTAAAAATATTTTTTTTTACTTTTTAACCACCATTATTTAAATAATTGTTATAAACAAATGCGTTATTTATAAGATTAAAAAAATATTTTTTTTCCTAATCTATTTGTTGATTTAAATTATGACTTTAAGAAAAAAATTATTCCTTTATAACAAATTATTTTTAAATAAACAATTATAAAATTGAAAAAAAAAATTTTTTTTCCAAAATCCTTAAAAACGATACAATTTATGATTTTTAGAGAAAAAACGGTTCCTTAATATTCATATTTAGTGGTAAAAAACGAGACAAGAAATGCGTGTTCATGCAGTTCCTCCACCTCCACACTGTACGAACACACACAAATCACACAAACACAACTATCACCACCACCAAGCTACACTGACGCGTTTCGAACTCAACCAGAGCTCATCCTCGGAGTTACCACAACCGTATGCTATGCTACCAAATGTTAAACTCAACATGGACCTCCGCAAAGTAACGCCTGATTCAATAAATTATTTAAAGCATTTATTTATAACAATTATTTAAATAATGGTGGTTAAAAAGAAATATTTTTAAGTAACTTTTAACCGTTTCAAATCAAAACATTTGAGTAATAAAAATAAAAATAAATTTTACCTATCTTTATTCAGTTTTTAATTTTTTTTACATTTTAGATTGTTAATAAATAAATAATAATAATAATAATAATAATAATAATAATAATAATTTATTTCAGACATTAAATATCCATAATGTGTTAGTAACAATTGTAACCTTAAACCTATGTTAGTAAATACATCAAGCTAAGACACAAAGAAAAATAAAAATAAAATACTAATACGCTCCAACAATACACTAAAAAACCCTACTCAGCTCTCGCTGAGAGATGCAAGGCATCCCATGCCTGCAGGAATGGGCCATCAGTCCTCTCTGCAACAGTGGCCAAGATGCTATTGGCGCTGCCACGCACGCGCCGCAACAATGACGCTACACGCTTACGCATAATGGCGTGAAAGCCATCTGTCTGCGCCTCAGCGAACATTCCCGACGCACTACAATGGCGCGGCAGCCCCAACAACATCCTAAACGCATTGTTGTACTGGACTCGCAAGGCGCTGTAAGCCGTTCGAGTAAAGTTAATCCACAGGCTGCAAGTGTAAAATGATTGACAGTACGCCCTGAAAAGGGTAATCTTTACGTTCTTGGTACACTTTGCAAACCTGCGAATCAACATATTACTCCTGACTGCCAGCGCCCTGCGCTCCCGCTCCAGATCCACATTATCCTTGAGAGATGCATTGACCCAGTGCCCCAGGTATTTAAATTCCATGACACGCTTCAGAGGAGTGCCGTTGAGATTAATAGGTGGTACCTGATCGGCCAGACTTGCTCCTTTTGCCTCAAATATTAGCAACTCACTCTTCGCTGTATTATAACTGAGGCCATGTGTCTCTGCATACTGCTCACATATAGCTACTAATGTCCTGAGGGCACTGATTGAAGGGCTCAGCAACACCATGTCATCCGCATTGTTGTATGTATGTTGGTAGCACTCAAACTATACTAGAGATATTAAGATTGTGTGTGCTATCTATGATCTATAATGTTATTATCTAGGACAATAAAGATGGTCGTCGAATAACAAGATGTTTCCTTCATGGCTGCTCCCATAATTAATATTAAGACCATCACATGGCGCTGCGAGAAAATTTGGAAAAGCAAGAAAACAAGAAAATAAGAAGAGATCTTCAAGAAAAATAATACAAGGTATCGTTAACATTGATAATTTTGCACCAAGATGCCGGAGACGGAGGTTGGCGTCGGGAATGGCGTCATGGGATTAAAACCCCCAGAAAAACTTCGACTGCTTTCGGCAGAGGAATTTAAAAAATGGAAGCAGAGGTTTGAGATTTATTTAAAAGCTAGTGGAGCAAATACTAAAAGCGATGACGTGCAGATTGCCTTGCTGTTGCACTGCATGGGGGAAGAATGTATTGATATCTACAATACATTTAATCTCGAAGGATCGGAAAAATACACAGATATTATTGGATTGTTCACAAAACATTTTATTCCGGTAGAGAATGAAAGCGTAAACTCGCATGTATTTTTCACCAGAAACCAATTTGAAGGTGAAACCTTTGATACCTACTTGACAGAACTTAAGAAATTAGCCAAAAATTGTGCTTTCGGAGATCTCACTGATAGAATGATAAGGGACAGATTAGTGGCTGGGATCCTAGACAAAAGACTGAAAGACAGACTTTTAAGAGAAATAGACTTGACCTTAAACAAAACTGTAGCTATATGCAAAGCGGCAGAGTTGGCATCAGACCAAATAAAGAAAATCGAAGGAAACAGAACAGACATACAAACAATAAGGAAGACACATGAACCCAGACCTACAATGAGACATGAGGACAGACCTACAACTAGACAAGAGGCTGGTCCGAGCATAAGAAGAAATGAAGAGTTTAATAGGGGTCGGGGCAGAGGCCGAGGACGAGGTAAAGCAGTCTACGGGGCAACGAGAGGGCCAGGAAGGATGCATGCGGAGTGCTCCAGGTGCGGTTTCTCTCATGACAAGAACAAGTGTCCAGCATACGGTAAGAAGTGTGAAAAGTGTGGTAAGATGGGACATTTTTTCAAGAAGTGTTTTTGGAACAAGGTTAGTTCGGTACAAGCAGAGGTATATGACAGACAAAGTAGTGATTTAGAAGAATTAACTGTGTCACACCTTAAAGTGTCAAGTATTAACAAGGAAAAAAGTTGGTATGAATATGTAATTTGTGTAGAAAACAATAAAAGTATTAAATTTAAAATAGATACAGGCGCACAGTGTAATGTCATACCTAGAAAAATATGTCAAGATATGGGTTATTACAAATTTGAAAAGTCTGATCTGGTACTGACTAATTATAATGGGGACAAAATTGGTACTGTTGGTCAAATTGATATAAAGTGTAAAATTAAAAATAATGAACAAATAATAAATTTTCAGGTGTGTAAACAAAATTGTGTACCAATTTTGGGCCTGCCCACTATTGAGAAGCTATGCCTAGTGAAAAGATGTGTATATGAAACTACAGTAAGTAAAAACTTTGAAAATGATTTGATAAATAACTATAAAGAAGTGTTCACAGGTATCGGAGAAATTAAAAATTTTAAATATAAAATTCAATTAAAAGAGGGTGCACAAGGGAAGATAGAGCCATGCAGACATGTTCCATTTAAATTAAGAGACAGCTTAAAAAGTGAACTTGAGTATTTAGAGAAAAATGGGATAATTTCTAAAGTAGAAACTCCAACAGATTTTGTAAGCTCGCTTGTTATAACTAGAAAACCAGATAAATCATTAAGGATATGTTTAGATCCACAGTATTTAAATACTCAAATTCAAAGAGAGCAAATGCAAATACCTACCTTAGAAGAGATAACAGCAAAATTAAAAGGTAGTAAACATTTCAGCACTTTAGATGCAAATAAAGGATTTTTTCAAATAGCATTGTCACATGACAGCAGAGAGTTGACAACCTTTAATACTCCATTTGGGAGGTATTATTTTAATAGATTACCTTTTGGTTTGTGCTCAAGTCCAGAAGTGTTTCAAAGAGTGTTCAGTAGTATATTTAAAGATATACCAAATGTTGAGATTTATATTGATGATATACTTATTCATGCTAAGACAGAGAAGGAACATAATGACATATTAAAGGCAGTATTAGATAGAGCTAAAGAATATGGGGTAAAATTCAATAAAAATAAGTGTAATTTTAATAAAAAAGAGGTAAAATATTTAGGGCACATACTCACAACAGAAGGAGTTCAGATAGATAAAGATAGAGTAAAAGCAATTATTGAAATGAAAGAGCCAAATAATCACAAAGAATTGTTACGTTTTTTGGGCCTAATAAATTATATTTCGAGATTTATACCTAATGTGTCAGAAGAGACGGCACCACTGCGTCAATTAAATAAAAAAGATACACCATTTATATGGGCAAAGTCACAACAACAGGCATATGACAGAATAAAGAAATTAATTAGCGAACCACCTGTACTAGCATATTTTCAATTAGATAAACAGATAACATTAAGCGTAGATGCGTCAAAGGATGGTTTAGGATGTGTACTATTACAAGAAGGGCAACCAATCGCATATGGTTCAAGAGCATTAACTAACACTGAGAAAATGTACAGTCAGATAGAAAAAGAAAGCTTAGCTATATTATATGGGTGTACTAAGTTTTATCAATATGTTTATGGACAAGAGTTTATTGTGGAATCTGACCACAAACCATTAGTGTCAATTTTTGCGAAACCATTAAATAAATGTCCAGCTAGATTACAAAAGATTAAAATGGCTTTACAACCCTTTAGTTTCATAGTAGTATATAAACCTGGGAAGGAATTATTAGTGGCAGATCATTTATCGCGCTCGTTTTTAAATGACACATCTCAAACATATGAGTTAGATGTTGAGGCTCATGTAGCTATGGTTTTAAATAGTGTTCAGATAACAGATAAAAAATTAAAAGAATTAATTGATGAAACCAGTCAGGATAGAGAACTACAGAGTGTTTTAAAATATATAATAAATGGGTGGCCTGAAAATAAATTTGAAATTGACAAGGAAGCTAAGATATACTATAGTTATAGAGATGAGTTGAGTGAATATAGAGGATTAATATTTAAAGGGGAACAATTAATAATACCTAGAACCAAAAGGTCTGAAATGCTTGGGTTTATTCACTATGCACACTTAGGTGTAGAGAAATGCAAGTCATTAGCTAGAAAAACAGTATTTTGGCCAAATATGTCAAAAGAAATAGAAGATTTGGTACAAAATTGTGATGCATGTAAAAGTTTTCAGAATAATAATAGAAAAGAACCCTTGATAAATAAAGAAATTCCAGACAGACCCTGGCAAGTAGTAGCTACAGATATATTCTTTTTATATGGGGAACCATATGTACTAGTAGTGGACGCATACAGTAAATATGTAGAAATAAATAAATTGCAGGATTTACATGCCACATCAATAATAGATTGTTTAAAAGAAATTTTTGCTCGACATGGTTTACCAGATATATTGTATTCAGATTCAGGATCTCAATTTACTAGTTGTGAATTTAAGAAATTTAATAAAATATGGCATTTTGAACATAAAATTGTAAGCCCTAAGCATCATCAAGGTAATGGATTAGCGGAACGTTATATACAGACAACAAAACAAATGTTAAAAAAACTGATATATACAAACAGAGATATACAATTAGGTTTGCTTATGTATAGAAATACACCTGCATTAAATGGAGATAAGACTCCTTGTGAGCTGTTGTTTAATAGAAAGGTTAAAAATTTGTTACCATTTGTGGAAAATGATAAAAATAATTATAATCAAAATACATATAAATATAACCATAAGAACAACCTCATATCAAAACAATTGTATCAGAAAAACTATTTTGACAGGAAAGTGAGACCTTTACCTAAGTTAAACGAGGGAGATGTTGTAAAAATACAGGATGAGTCAAATAAGAGACCTCACCAGAGTGGAATTATTGTTGGGAAGGCGGAGGGTCCACGTTCCTATAAAATAGTTAATGAAAGAGGGAATAACATTATAAGAAATAGATCTATGTTGATAAAGGGAGGAAAATATAATGTAAAGGAAGATATATGGGATAATATAATTGATGAATGTATAAACTTAAATAATAATAATAGTGCATCAGAAAATATTCCCATATCAATTTCTGAAGATAAAGTAGAGACTGAATATGTAACTAGGTCAGGTAGAATAAGTAAAAAACCATCTCATTTCAAAGATTTTGTAATTCAGTAAATGATTTGTAATTAAATGTCATTCAGTAAGATTGTGTTATACAGTAACAGTTACATACCTATTTAGTTTGAAGTTATGTTATGATTATGAGTAGTAGCTTACATTATGTTTTTCTCTATGTCGAAGGAAGGGATGTTGTATGTATGTTGGTAGCACTCAAACTATACTAGAGATATTAAGATTGTGTGTGCTATCTATGATCTATAATGTTATTATCTAGGACAATAAAGATGGTCGTCGAATAACAAGATGTTTCCTTCATGGCTGCTCCCATAATTAATATTAAGACCATCACACCGCATAACTGATATTATTTATGAAATAAATGGAAAATTAAAATTTTTGATTTTTTCCAACGGGGATCTATTTTTGTGTCTCTTAAGAATAACTCCACGAAGTGAAAAAAATCCTACGGTTGTAGTTCAATAATAATCGGATTTTTTATGTTAACATTCAATTGAGAAAAAGTTGTTGGTTAACAAATGCATAACTAATGAAAAAATGGGGATAAAAATTTTTTGCCGGCGGATTATTGTTTATTTATGTATCCCAAAAGTACTCAAATTTTTTTATTCTTTAGTATTCATATTTAATATGTTAAAATGATTTTTTTTGTTACCGTGTCCGAGTGACGAATCGCGCGCGGAAGCCAGACCACCCGCTTTTACCTCTATTTTCAGGGCTCTGTAAAAGTTATAAATATTATAGATACGGTTCTATGAGGTATGACTTTTTTTTGGAAATTTCCTGTTCTTTTCAGATCTTTTTTCAAATTTTGAATATCTGTGATAGTTTTTGAGATAATAAAAAAACAACAAATTCCTATTATTTTTTTTAATAAATTGCTTATAACTTTTTTAATTTTTATCGGCCCCTTTTGGGACCTTTCCTTAAACTTTCTACATAATATTCCGAATCGAATGACACCTTGATCGTAATTTTCGGTGAATATACAAAAGTTTTATGCAAAAAGGTAGATGTTGACCAGACTATTAATTTGCAGAGGTTCATATTTGTGGTCAAGGAAGACCATATTTAATTGTGGAGTACCTACTTCAAATTTTTCTTATTTCATACTTTTCAGAGCGCGTTTTTTTCCGTAGTCTGGTTTCATTAAATATTGGGTAGGTATATAATGTTTGAATCATCATTACTAATCAATGTATCTACAATGTATCGGCTTTTGGCATATTATCGTGTTTGATTGATCCTGAATTATAAATTATCGCCACTAAACCAAAAACCCGATTCCGGATGCTATTTATCGACATTCATTTTGATTACGAGATTCAGTACAACTGCTATAGAGTTAGTGATAGATCCACACTATAGCTTAGGAGGAATTTTTGGAAGTCGCGCATATATGAAAATATTAATAGAAATTGGATAGATGTATATTAAATAGGAAATAGATTGTAGCGGAAAATCTAATATTTAAAAAGCTTGTCAAGGTGTTTGTGGTCGCAGTTTCCCGAAATGGCTTGACCGATTCTTATGATTTATTTTTTTATAATTCGATTTCTTTGATCTATACTAATATTATAAAGAGGAAAGATTTGATTGTTTGTTTGCATTGAATAGGCTCCGAAACTACTGGACCGATTTCAAAAATTCTTTTGCCGTTAGAAGGCTACGTTATCACTGAGTGACATAGGCTACTTTTTACCGAGGGAAAATACCTTTTCTACGGGAAAGTTAATTTATCGCGGCGAAGCTGCGGACGGAAGGCTAGTAATTTATATGACAGAACAACGTTTTCCGGGTCAGCTAGTAAAAATCTAATTTTGTTGATTTAATAAATTACCACCCTAATTGGGATCATCATCATCATCATTTCAGCTGAAAGACATCCACTGCTGAACATAGGCCTCCCCCAAGGCTCGCCAAACAGATCGGCCCTGCGCTATCCGCATCCAATGCTTTCCCGCCAGGTCGTCGCTCCATCTTGTTGGAGGCCAACCTACACTGCGTCTTCCGGTCCGCGGACGCCTCTCAAGAACCTTTCGGCTCCATCGGCCGTCAGTTCTACGAGCGATGTGCCCTGTCCACTGCCATTTAAGTCTAGATTCTTCGAGCTATGTCCGTGACTTAAGTTATTGCGCGAATCTCATCATTTCTAATGCGATCCCGCAGTGAAACTCCAAGCATAGCCCTCTGAGTGACTTTGAGCTTTCTTATGAGGCCCATCGTTAGCGGCCACGTCTCAGTGCAATAAGTCATCGCTGGTAACACACCCAGACTTTTGACTTGAGACACTGCGGTCAGATATTGCGGAGCTTCCCGAACGCTGCCCAGTCGAGTCTAATTCGTCGATTGGCCTCTTTCTCGAAGTTGAACCTACCTAATTGTATTGTCTGTCCCAGGTAGATATAGTCGTCAACAACTTCGAGCAAAGTCTCTCCGATTACGACGGGAGTTGGTATAGTCGGGGTAAGAAAAGGTTCGTCACTTTTCGACCTTAACTCGTTGACATAGAGTCGAAAAGTGACGAACCTTTTCTTACCCCGACTATACATGGGCGTTCGACATGACCTTCTAATTGGGATATTGGGAACTAATTAAATTAATTTAATGTACATGGTTGTCGTTTATTGAACAATGTTATAAAACATGACATACACTTTTCGTGGATTTGTTCATCACGATTTTAAAGTTTAGTTTGAGCGGTAAATCGAGAATATTCCTTGAGCCTTAGGGCGTTGATGTTGATGAAGCCAGTGCTGTCCTCGGGGGAGAAACCGCCGGCGACGTCCATAGACACCAGCTCTTTGTTGTACAGACTCGTTGCGCTCTTCCTGGCTAGTATGGAAACTGAAAAAAAAGCAAAATTGATTTAACTAATAGGGTAGATAACACCATAAAACAATAATTCCAAGTCGCAAGTCTGATAAAGAACACTTTATTTTAAGCCCTCAAAACGACATTAATTTTCAATCCATGACAAAATTAGATTATTAGTTGCTTTAAAACGAATAAATAGTCGATTAAGTTGGGAAAGAAGTGACATCATATTGCCATACAAAATCTACAGAAGAATCGTTTTCTGACAGCTCATAAATAAAATAGATTCGTCATTTTATTGGTGGTGTCTCCATCCTCCATCCCTATTGGCCGCAAAGGATAATACGGACCCTAAGGCAGTTTGTCCATCTCCGCCTTCACCAATGATGGATTAACGACGGCGAAATGGCGACATCTAAACACGTGTATTAGGCCTTATGGAGGACTGTGCGCCCGCTAGAACTCTACCCGAGATTGTGATGGGAATACAAAAATATATCTAGTTATGTCGACACAGTGCTGTCGCATGGCGCCAATCACCCATTTTTTGTTTTGCCCAGTAGAAGAACTATTATAAAAAAAGTACTTTTTACATTATAGTTACCCAATTTATGAGCTTTATAATACGCACCGTTTCCCTTGAACAGTTTGACAGTTACTGTTCCGGTGACTGACGCCTGCGATAATTGCAAACATTTAGACGTGTAATTTGCCTCTGGTGAGAACCAGAAACCATTGTAGACAAAGTCGGCCATCTTGTCTTGCAGGTACTTCTTAAGCCTGTAATGATGATAGAGATAATAATAATTATCAAGAATTAAATATCACAAAATATTCTCATGAACTAGGTGCATATAGAGGCAAGACCGGCGCAGAGCAGATGCGTGTGCGTGTCACGCACCAGTTGTAATGAATGAAACTGTAAGAAAGATGGCACACCATGTGCACGCATCTAGTGCGCCATCTTTCTTACAGTTTAATTTATTACAACTGGTGCGTGTGCGTGGCGTGATACGTACACGCATCTGGTCTGCGCCGCCCGGCCTTAAATCAAGAGGACTGCCATTGCGACATGACTGCGCTGTTGATAAGCAGACGTGAAATGCCTTACGAATTTTAACCACGCTGTATAGACATTGACATTCCTCTTGATTTAATCGTATGGTAAATCGGTAAGCTTGAATCTGATATAATATGACAGTGAACATCTATCACACACAACCAAACCATGTATTTTGAGGTAATAGATACATTTCAAATAAATTCCTATGTACATATATGTCTAAACGAGGTCTGTACTTTACAACATATAAATAAATAATAATTGAAAGTACCTGAGGACTTCTCTGTCCAGAGAGTAGGCTTCAAGATCGAGATGAGCGACGTGTAGTATGGTGCCGGCCGGAGTTTCATATAGACCTCGAGACTAAATGATAAACATTAGTGGAAGAAATCTTAAATAACATAGTTTTGTCTGTACTCACTCAGCTATAGGTAGGGTAAAACACCCAGTGCCCAGCCTTTTGATAATATCGCCCAGTAGTCGGCCTCTGCCTATCTTTCGCACGAGTGGGAAGAGCACGAGAGATACCTGTTACTATATGTACATGACTTAATAAATAAATAAATAAATCTTTTGTACTCTTCGGACTCATTATATACGGCCAACTACCGGTGCCTGGCTGACTACAGTGACTACCGAGTATTTTACCATTATGTGTACATAAAATATGAGAACGTTTGATTATTCAAAAAATATTCTCTAGACTTTTTGTCTATTAATTTAGTAGCGAGAAAATCTTTTTGAGACATACTCGTATCAACGCGCCGATATCAAACATAAACCGAATGCATAGATTTAGAATTCATTCAAATTAATTTAGACTTATTTAATGTGTGGTTCAAGCTTTACTTTATATTACTTTATACACACACTCAGACACATGAACACATGTTGCATGTTAATGAATAGGTTAATTTAGAACAATTAGTCATGTTATTTAATTTTCATACTTTATTTTACTTAACACTAATGTAAATCTTGTTTATCCGCACTAGCAGACTACCAAGATACAGGCTTAGCCTAGTTTGGAGTCTGATGGACAACTACCCTTATGTAAAAAGTGTTTTTGTGAAATAAATCATTATTATTATTATTATTATTATTATCATTATTTACCTTTAAACCCAGAAAACGGTTTTCGACGATGTCGATGCGGCCAATGCCGTGATGTCCTCCCAGCTTGTTCAGGGTCTCCACAAGAGCCAACGGATCAGAAACGAGTAGAGCTTTCTCTTGTCCGCTGGGGATTTGTACCGATACCGGCAAACCTAAAAATAGAACACGGCTATGGCGAAATCTTTCAGCTTTTTATTTGTGTACTTACTACTTTTGTGCATTTGCCGATCATATTAGTTGATGCAAGATTGAAGTAATGCCAGCACGCACACTGTTACTATTTGGCTTTACCCACGAGTACCTGTTTCCTACATGAACAGGAGAACGTTTTTTGAAATCACATTACCTTGGAATGGTGTATTCATCAGTAAATTTTTTCCACTTTGTAATGCTATTTTCGAGTGATGTGAGGAGCGGGAGGCAATCGGAACTATCCATAGGTAACACCGAACTTACTAAGGATAGTTTGAGTTGATTCAGTTCAGTATTCATTTGCGATAGTCCCACCCTACCATATAAAATGATGATGATGTACGTTTAGTATTAACAACTGTAAGCGTTGTGGTTAGATTTTACCTTTCTCGAACGTAATATCGATGGTAGCCGGGTAGTCCTCAGTCTGCTGAAGGTCCCGAGTCATTTTATAAATGCCGTTCGGAGGAATGGCTGCCGGGTCCTCGAGCACACCCGATTCATAGCTGCAACAAATTTTGTCCCAGCAAGTGAAAAAGGGGTAAGATTGTGTTGTCACACGTCAGACAAATCTGATAAACTTTTAAAAACAATAGTTTTTTTTGAGATTCTACAAGGTCTGTGAAGAAATACCGGAGATGAATAAGGGTAATTGACACCATTCACCGATAATTAAACGATAACGTCGATAACACAGCTCGAATATACAACTATTTCATTTTAACCCGGAAAAACAGATTAATTTTACATTAACTATAAAATATGATTTTTAGTAGCTTTGAAATAAATAAATTAGTCGATTGAATTGGCCAACAAGTGAAATCAATCACAGTTCATACAATTGATTGCCCCGTTTCCTGGTTGGTCATACTAATTTTTCATATCAGTACGACTACAAGGATACACTCATTATACTTACATGTCTTCCTAGTCGATGGTTTCGATAGCCTATTTTTGTGCGCTGCAACCACTTTGGAATTGTAGGTAAGGTACAGTTGAAATACGTCATTCAACTAGGTATAGTCAGGGTAAGAAGAGGTTCGTCACTTTTCGACCTTAACTCGTTGACATAGAGTCGAAATGTGACGAACCTTTTCTTACCCCGACTATACACAAACACAACACACAGGAATAAAATTAAAATTGCCTTTTAAATTTGTGATTTCATTAAAATAAAATAGTACCTTATATGCATGATGTTTTCGTCGGTAGACCAAGGTTCCTTGGGAGTGGCGGATACGGGAATGTTCTGCTGCTTTGCGAACTCTATCAGGTCGCTGCGACCTTGGAATCTTTCGAAGAACTCCGGAATGCGCCATGGGGCAATAATCTATCATTGGAGAAATAAACTTGAAAGCTTTTGGTTTATTATCTATACCAGTTATGTTTGTGTTTATTTGTATAAGTAGGGTTTAATATGTGGAACTGCTGAACCGTACTTCAAAATTAATTAACTAATACAAAGGTATATTAATCCTGATACAGCTTATTTTTTATTCAAGGTAGGTAAGCGCAAAATTTCTACGGAACGCAGAAGAGTTTGCGGTTATCAGCTAGTGGTAGATATATTATAATTGGTATCCCTCCCTGTCTATCATACGATATTCCTCGTTAGGTAGTGCGATGTTACTTTGGAAGTTTATTATATTACGATAGAGTTCCACAGTAGGGGAGAGTGGGTAACAATGGATCACTTTTTTTTTTAAGGTCCACAAATCCCAAGTTTATGCCTAAATAATTAATCTATGATAATTAACCACAAGATACGTCCCTAATCTACAAAAACAAGTGCAATTATTGGCAAAAACGGCATAAACTTACAAGTTATAACAAGTTTAAAAAAAAATGGGAAATGATCCAGTGTGACCCGTGGATGGGTCACTTTGGATCTTTTGATGGGTGACAGGGAATCGCTTGGGGTACACTGGATCTATTAAAAAAAGTTCAATAAAATACTACTTTTCTACATAATTATTTATTTATTTATATTATAAGACAGCCTTCTATCACAGTCTTATAAATCCGAGACATAACATTTTCTAAGTTATCGAAAAATAAACCAATACTGTGGCGGTTGAAAGATGTCGCTCGACTCAAGCTGCAGCCCTCGAGAGTTCGCAATGATAATCTGTTATCTCTTTTTCTAAGATTATATAGATATTTGATACGTGCTAGTTTAGTTTCATGCCACTTTTCTGGAACTTTTTTGTTATTCAACATTGCTACTTCATAAATCAGATTGCGAACGTCTGTGATAGTAAGTCCATAGAACATTTGACTGCACTTAAGAATATAATCAACTATCTCCTTTTCTTCCGCGTCAGTAAATATCTTATGAACTGCATAATTAGGTGTTAGCCTCACTGGTTTTGCAGGATCAGGGTTTTTTGTACTCTTGACATGGTATCGATATAACGTTGTATATGGAATAGCAGTCGATTTAGCCACAGATCTTATTGTTCGGCCATTAGATATAAGTTTTAAGGCGTTACTCATCTGTTCAGTGTGAAGACCGATACTGGTTTTTTGTACCCGATTGCGAGGTATTGTTACCTACGAAGAAGTACAAAACCATTTTAATTTCACGCTATTTATGTAATTTCCACTTGGGTCACACTGGATCACAGTCCACTGTGACCCAAATGAAAATTATTCACTGTGACCCATAGGCCGTTACGACAGAAAAAAAATATTCAAAAAATAACTACTTATACCCAAGCCAAAATTACATTGCCCACAACGGATTTAACAAATAACAAGTTCAAAACATACAAACATCATTTATATTTATTAAAGGGTTGGGAATACGACAAATTTCTAAATTACGTAAAAAAGTACTTTCGTACTTACTTACTGGCCTGCGTGTGACAGCACGTGATTCCGCTCGGCGAGCGCGGCGGCGACTGGCGCGTGAGAGGGGGGTATCGACGAGCAGTAGCCACGCGTTTGCTTGTGTGCGTAAAGCATCACACGTAAGAATTATAGCAAATAATCCACTGTGACCCGTGATCCGCTGTTACCCACTCTCCCCTAGTTGTTCAGAATTGTATCGTTTATTACCTTAATGGCTCGGCCACGACATCGCACGACCGGCGGCAGGGGCGAGCATTTTCTCTATTCATTGCGAAGCCGAGACGCTCGCCGCACAGTGAATATCTGGCGACACACGCAATGAACTGATAGAACGCTTGCCGCTGCCGCCGATCGCGCGAAGTCATGGCCGAGCTGTAAGTAAAACTAACTAACTTATTAAGTTTTCTCACCTTTCCTTCTGGCCAAAGAGAATATACGCTCAGTTCGAAGCGAACTTGGTCGTTGCCCTTGCCAGTAGCACCGTGAGAAATAAACCTGTTTCATGAAGAACATAATATTATAATCGGTAAACAATTGATAGGTAAATGGGGATAATGGGTGTAAAGTGTAAACTATTCAACTACCACGGCTGTGTACATAACGCAATGACGTAAAACCCGGTCAAGTGCGAGTCGGAAAAACCCGTACTAGGGGTTACGTATGAATGAATTTAATAGCGAGCAAAAATTTTTTTTTTATATATAGGTATCCTCTACGTAGGTTCTATTAAAAACAAAATTATGTTTGGTGGATCAGTGATTTTGAGATTTTTTCTTTACTTGCTGTTTAGGTACAACACATGTAAAGTAAAAATAAAACTAGGTCCTACGTTATTCTCGCAGAAATTGAAATCAGCAATTTTTTTTGAAAATCCAATTTCAGAGGATGATTTTCTTTGATTACCTACGTGCGAACTGCGAACCTTAATTTTTTCACAGCTCCAAGGCACTACAGACTGGAGTAATTATTTGAGGTTAAGTGATTTTTTAAGGGTTCAGTTTTCTTTTTGAGACCTTGATCTTGAAATGAAGGGTAACCTAAACTAACCACCATATTAAGATTGGTAAGCGCCGAAATAGACTTGTTTCATGACTAAAAGTATGTTTTGAATGTATTGGTGTGATAGACCTCACTCTGTAACACACGGCTTAGCCCTAATTAGTATTGGGTCCCGTAGACGTTTCTTAGGATGCGGAAAAGTAAAGTAAGTGAACAACTTTTGACTACACATACTTGGCGCCTAGCTTCTTGGCAGCGTTCACGATCCCCACAGAGATGCACGGGCGGGCCAGGGAAGTGCCCAGGTAGTACCGGCTCTCGTAGACCAACCCCATTTGGACAGCCGGAAGCATATAGTTGGAGACGAATTCATTGCGCAAATCTTCTACGATCACCTAATTACAAAATATATGTACCAATGAAAACACTTGACAAAGTAAATCAATGGATATCCTACTGGGTAATCCTAATAATTATTATTAAATGCAAAAGTTTATGAGTGTATGTATTAGTTACTCCTTTACTAAAAGGGCTGGATGGATTTAGATGAAAGGGTCTAGCAGGCTAAGCGAACAAGAAGTGCCCCAACGACGGATTTGGTCATTCTTTCAGGTGGTGTACTGGCAAGTCCTAAGAACACCTCTATGCTTAATATCAGTCCTCGATCTTCTTTTGTTTTTGAGTTATTCAAGATAATGTAAAATAATCAGCGTATCATTGAAAGTGGCATATTTTGTAAACTATGTATTCGAGTTAGATTAACCGAACAAAATTATATTTGACAATAATAAAATAGGCTACAAAATGCATATTTTTAACCCGCATCACGTCCTTATACTTCAATATGTAAAAAATAATTTTTATATTCTTCTGATTTTTTTTTTACTTCTCGCGGAGGTACACCTTCAGAAAAAATATGCATGAGTAGCCACTAGTACCCGCTACATACACATAATATAAATAAAGTACTAGTGCAGAGTGTAGATAAGTTGTATGTAGATATAATATAATCTCTTCTAATAAACCTATTTATAATGCATCGACGATGACTTGTCAACGTTGATAACATTAGACACATAATATTATCTGCACTTGTTTTATTTGCATTTTGTGTTAGAAAATGGATAACATTGAGTGTAAGTCTTGTGAAAAAACATTAAAAAATATTGATGGCAAGAAAAAATGAATAAAAACTGGGCATGAGGCTGATTTATATAGAAAATGCACAAATAATTCCATTTAAGTATTTCAAAGAGAGTTCCGCTAATATTATTAATTTTGAATGATTACGCAATCTACCTGAATCTACCTAATGTTGACATGTCATCGTCAATGCATTATAAATAGGTTTATTAGAAGAGATTATATATCTACATAGTAATACTAACTTATCTACACTCTGCACTAGTAGGTACTTTATTTATATATGCTCGTAACTACTTGTTCGATAATGTTTTTTTTTGACTGACGCACGGAGATTTATGCAAATATTTTTATGTGTGTACTAGTGGCTACTCATGCATATTTTTTCTGAAGGTGTACGTACCTCCGCGAGAAGTAAAAAAAAACAGAAGAATATTAAAATTATTTTTTAATACTGAAGTATAAGGACATGGTGCGGGTTAAAAATATGCATTTTGTAGCCTATTTTATTATTGCCAAATATAATTTTGTTCGGTTAATCTAACTCGGAGTTTTCAAAATATGCCACTTTCAATGATACGCTGATTATTTTACATTATCTTGATTGAATAACTCGAAAACAAAAGATCGAGGACTGATATTAAGCATAGTGTTCTTAGGACTTGACAGTACACCACCTGAAAGAATGACCAAATCCGTCTAGTAGAGGAGACGTGGAAGATCGACCTTCACCGATCTGATAACTCGATGAGACCTATTTTTTATTAAATATAATTTATAAACAAATATGCCTATGATAACTAGCCTATCGAAAAGTGTTCATAGATTTTTTTTTGTTTTATTGTGGAATGCCTTTAGCCATCTTCCAGCTCCATCATCAGACCCTGGTTGCCATCGGGGATCAAAGTACTCGTCAAGACGAATCAAACGAGTCCAAACTCAATGGGGTAATTCGTAATTTCATTAATCCAGTATGGCCAAAGGCACTCCACAATAAAATGACACGACCCCATCGAGTTTGGACTCGTTTGATTCGTCTTGACAAGTACTTTGATCCCAGATGGTAACCAGGGTCTGATGATGGAGCTGGAAGATGGCTAAAGGCACTCCACAATAAAACAAAAAAAAAGCTATGAACACTTTTCGATAGGCAAGTTATCATAGGCATATTTGTTTATAAATTATATTTGATAAAAAATATGTCTCATCGAGTTATCAGATCGGTGAAGGTCGATCTTCAACGGCTCTTAGACCAGTCGTTGGGGGCACTTCTTGTTCGCTTAGCCTGGCCCTTTTGGTATGCAGAATGCCAGATCTCTGGATACAGGCTACTTTTAATCCCAATATCCCTACGCGATCGAGATAAAATCTCGTAATCTGAACCGCTGAATTTAGAGGCGTGAAATTTGGCATGGGTGTTTTTACATGCAAAGACCACAATGTATTATTTCGGAATTTCTTGAATTTCAATCCAAATGCAAAATAATGGTTAACAAAGCCGCAGGTAAAGGCTAGTTTATAATAATAAAATAAACGGAAAGTACTCACATCCTTGGCTCCGATACCTTTTGCCTTTTGTGTGGCTTTCGCGAAGTCTTCATCTTGACCAACATCAGCCATGTAGCATACGACATCATAATTTTTTTGGATAAGCCTAACAAAATTAAATGAATTATTTGTAAATTCTAAATCAATTTAAGACAGGAATCATGACCGTTATAATATAAATAAAATTCCGTAAATAAATTACCATTTGAGTATGCAGCTGGTATCGAGACCTCCCGAATAAGCTAAGATAATGAGATCTTTCCCCATTGTGTGACTGGATCGAAATGAGTCTGTTTCTCGCGTACGAAGAGGTCAGTCACAAGACCGGACAATGATAACCCCACAACAACAAAACAAGATGAGCTGCTTCAACTGTTGCGTAAGAAGAAATAAAACACCAGCAAAGGACGATTAAATAATTTAATAAAAGTTTCAACACTTGAATACTGATAATGAAGTATGCTTACTATTATAAAGTTGTCTATATTATTATGAAAAAAATTAGTTACAATATTTTATATTGATACATCATGAACATTGTAATGAACATACAACTTTGTCAGACGTGCAATTTCACAGGAATCTGTAAAGTTAACATAAAAGGTAATTGTCGTTAAAAATTAATTTAAATTACAACATTCACAGTAATAACGCGGGGAGTCCTTTTGGCATAAGACATAATTACTTCAACGTTTCTTAAACTTAAATTAAATACCATTTTAAATTATGTAGGATCGAAATGAATTAAATTAAAATAAATGTGGAAGATTTATAAAACGCAAAATTTAACAAAATCTCGCGTAAGAATTACCAATATGGTAAAGTTCTTTTTAATATTGTTAAAATATGTAACATAATTCGAAAAGAAAAATTCTCCAGGATTGCTCACAAACCATACTGAGCTATGACTATGAATTATGACGTCTGACAACTATGTATATCTTGAAAGGCAATATCAGTGTGATACAATAACATTCCTAAATAGTTATATTGTTTAATATTATGGGGCTGACAGGGCAAACATACCAGTACAGTACTGAACTAACCCAACAGCCAACGGTAGCACACCGGCAACACAAAAATACAGGTAATCCCACCAAAACACTATAAAATATTAATTATGATTATACGATACGACAAACTACACTCAAAATATATGGATGAATCAACTTTTTTGTCCAAGTGACACTTCATACTCTTCATAGAAAAATGCTCAGGTTGTCCAAGGGACAAAATTTGTGTAACCATAGCAACGGGTGGCACTAAAAAATTGATTCACCCATATGTGTATATCTAACGTGCTGAAAAAAGATGCTAAGTCCGTTACTAAAATTATACATAATGTTAGACCGAAAAAACATCTAACAAAATATTATCACAACAAGTCGCTAAACAGGTTATTCTAAATATATAACTCTATTATTGGAATAAATTCCTCCATTAAAATACTATTGCTTAGTTAGTTGCTGTGCATTTGAGCCTTATAAATAACGACATGTGTATATGAGTGTATGTGAATAGCTTTATTGGTGCTATATGCGATGGATGAAAGACGAAACTACTACACACATAGAAAGTTGGAATGTAGACAAACAATAGAAGTCACTTATAGCCGAAGATTCAATGGCTTGATTTCGTACCTGTCTTCTTTTTTAACTACATATGAGATCCATTCCATGACTCAAGAGAACTGCCAGGACGCTCAAAAACGCACCGCGAATTTGGAACTTAAACGAAAGTGTCAGTCATAACTGCACTTCATTGCCATCCATTAAACCTGGCAGTTGAATTGAAACGCAGGTATTTTACTAAATTCCTATATATTAAGCACCGTTTAGACCTCCAAGAAAGACTGTGCAAGTTGCATTACATTGAGGCGCTGGATTGACCACTTCAAACTAGTTCGCTTTACTGCTTCGCAATCTAATGCAACTTGCATTTTTTTTTCTTGCACATCTAAACTGGGCTTTGCATCGTGGTCTTCATTTAATTGTATGAGGAACACCCGTATAAACATTGCCTGTTGACTGAGCAGTTGAGATGGGCACAAAATCACGCGGTCGAATTTCAGACTATAAAGGGCACGACCTTACGATAATATCAACAACTCTCATTCAGATAAAGAGTAACGGTTATATAATTATTACTAGCGAAATTTAAACTACGGATTAAACAGTGACAAGAATTATATTTTAACACTGATGGGGCCGAAACGCGTTTGTTAAATGCGTTTATCTAGCATTTGGCATTAACACATGAAAGCGATCTTCACATCTACAACGGGTGTTTCTAGAAGGCTGCAGCGGCATTTTTCGTTTTTTTTTATAAGTGCACATTATGATACCATTCGTGACCATACACGAACAGTTAAGGAACTAATACTATCTCGTTTGCGACGCGACAGCTGCAGAGCACTTATGACGGGAGTTGACTTGAGATCTATGCATTACATTTTTTCTACCACTTTTTGTGGGGGAGGGGGAAGTGAAAACTTAATGCCTTATACGTGCAGCGCACGTTTACACCAATGACAAAGTTTGTCACCTTTCTACAAACTCAAACCAAAACAAACACCGTCATACAAATGCGAAGCACGCATACAAAAAAAACATTTCTCATGACATTTCGGTATCTTTTTTGGTAGAGAGGAAAGCACGCGTTCCCTACTCCAGTCATAAGTGCTTCGTAGTGCAGCGTATGCTATTTCTCGCTATAAATTAGACGCCGAAGCACTGCTACCGTTATCAAACCCAAAACAATTCACATTCATCAGATTCAGTCCTTATAATGAAACCACCCTTAATGATTGCTATAAGAATTCACTTAGAACTAAAGAAAGAACTTAAATTTAGCAACTAAAATTAGCATGCAATTTTTCATGTTTACATTGCTAAGCGATAAAATAAAACATTTTTAAACCATTATATTTAGAAGCAAAACTAAATAATTTTATAAAATTTTAATAAATATAAGCAGAATTGTGATTTCATCATTATCGTGATCGAATAGTGGTCAGTTATCAATAACGATGTTGGCAAAAACTATTGATAAATTCCCCTCAATTTTTGCTCCACCGCAGTCGAGTAAAGAAGGGTAACAATAATTATTCGTAATATAAGTTCTTAACAATGCAGAAGTTTTGTCATTGCAGTAAAAGCTATAAAACTGGTCAGTAAATAACGAAATATTTAATAAAATAAAATTTTTAAAAACTTAACAATTCTTGCGACCTTAAGAGTTAATCAAGCCCGAAAGAGAATAATTAAAGCTCCTATGCTTAGGTGACACGGTGTCGATAGTACGTGGTACTCACTAACCGACGATTAAACGATTATATTAAATTAATTCGCTAACATTAAAACTCCTAGCTTTTAAACGGTTATGGAATGCCTTCAAGCGAACTAGGGCAATACACGTAATAAATTCGACTTATCACTGTAAATACTTGAAGACTAAATCTCTCGAAACGGGCGAAAGGGACACTTGGCAACTCGTCAGCCTACCGGCCTGCAATCAATTTGTATTCTGACCCCGTGCCACCTAGTCCACGTGGAGGCATCACTTTTGTAACGGTCTGCAATACATCATTTTGCATCACGCTATTACTCAGGTGCATCTAGCTTTCCACTATACTAAATCATCGGAGAACTACACAGAAAATATTACAACACCAATGGCAGACTGTTACAAGGCTGATGGTGTATTTTGTACATGATAGTTATTTTTTATTTTACTAAGTTTCAAATTAATCGCGATTTATTGCTGTCCGTTCTCACTTAAGCGAAGTCGCTATTAAAAAAATTTCACGATACAATATGAAGTGTGATTGAAATTTTTTGTGACACCTCCATAATATACACAATGGAAACGATACAGCGGCGTAACAGCTACAACTGCTTACCGAGAGGCATACTAGTCCCGGAACGGCATCAACGAGCCGTTACTTATGAATTGGGGTTGTTAGTGAAAGATTTAGGCGGTGAGAGAGTTAAGGTCGGACAGGAAGTTGTCGGGGGTGAGGATGTGGGAGGAGCCGATGATCACTTCCCAGTTCTTGAGAGCGGCGGTCACTTCGTAGCCGCAACGGATCTCCGAGAAGCACACGCCTAGAAAATTGAGTTCAAAATATCACATTATTTTTACCAGGTGCGTGACATACCTATACTGCCGTGCTAAGCCATAAGGGCCTATGTCCGTTTTAACGGTTTCGAGAAAAACGTGTTTTTATGTTTTTGTTTCTTAGTATTTGAGTGAAAAATAACCCTTTCTTAGCTATTTTTAAGGCACTTCTAATAAAAATACGACTTCTTCGTTAGCTACTTTATTCCTTATAAGCTAAGGAATCAAACGAAAAAAAAAAACAGAATTTGGTCATTTTCGGACATAGGCCCTTTTGGCTTAGCACGGCAGTATAAGATAATGATAAGCTACTGCGTACTCGCAAATAAAAGTACGTAACACGTCAAAGCAATTACAAATTACCTGAAATAATTTAGTTCATCTTTATCTATCCTGTCGCAAAACAAAATTAATTACTCTGGTGCCTCAACAAAAAACCGGTCAAGTGGGAGTCGGACTCGCGCACCAAGAAAACCGTCAGGGGTAAAAATATTTATAACCATAAAATCCCCAACTTCGACTCAAGCTTGACCGGTTGTTATTATTTTGTTGTCGCAATATTATTTAACTCTATTAGTATGTATTCAGAGTGTGAGGTTTGTACGTTTAAACGTTTCTTGTACAGGAACTTGTAGTTTTATATTTTATTTTTGTTATTCGCTGTTGTAGCGGCACACGACATATTAAGTAGATACAACCCTGTGACAGTTGGACAGCGTAGCGACTGTGTAATAGGGATTCGTTTGTCTCCCTTCAGGTACGGAACCCTAAATACAGCTCAACACAAAAAAAAACTTAAACTTCTGTTCCGTCTCACCTTGCCGAAACGGCTTGTCCCAGGAACAATATAATTTTGAACGATTCATAAAATTGTTAAGAAAATTAAAGTATTTAGACTATTCACTTACCACCAACGACGAAGACGATAAGCCGCGGCACGTTCTTTACGGTTTGCTGTGCTTTGTCCTTATGCCAGTGTCCGTAGCGAACGCTGCAACACGCATAAAATAAGTTGTAAAAAATATATTTTTTTTTTATGTTAGTGAGGCCAGACAAACGAACTAGTGGGTCACCTGATGTTAAATGAACACCATTGTCCATAGACACTCGCAGCGCTTTACGCGATACCAGTGCGTTGTTGGCCCTGCAGAAAATTGTACACTCGCCTCTTAAAGGCACCCAGGTCGCAACTCGATGGGAAGACCCCAGCGGGAAGCTTTTCTAGAAAAAGCCTTGTTGGCCTAGTGATTTGACCTATGGTCTCTCAAGCAGAGGGTCGTGGGTTCGAGTCCTGGCTCGCACCTCTGAGTTTTTCGGAATTTATGTGCAAAATTACATTTGTTTGTAATTTGCAATGAGCTTTACGGTGAAGGAAAACATCGTGAGGAAACCTGCATACACCAGAGAAGAAATTCAATGATGTATGTAAATGAACTAAAACAATTACTTTGCTCACCCGCGACCTTACAATAGTTACGTTTATGCAAGAAATGTGTGTTCATGCAGTTCCTCCACCTCCACACTGTACGAACACACACAAATCACATAAACACAACTATCACCACCACCAAGCTACACTGACGCGTTTCGAACTCAACCAGAGCTCATCCTCGGATTCCTTGCATAAACGTAACTATTGTAAGGTCGCGGGTGAGCAAAGTAATTGTTTTAGTTCATTAATATGGACCTCCGCAAAGTAACGCCTGATTCAATAGATGTATGTAAAGTTCCTAATCCGCACTAGGCCCGCGTGGGAACTACGGTCCAGCCCAAGCCCTCTCATTCTGAGAGGAGGCCTGTGCCCTGTAATGGAACGTTTACAGGCTGGGATGATGATGATGATGATGAATATTTTCTACAATACAAGCTTTTTTTGAACAGTCAGCAGCAGAAGTGGATGAGCGTCTCTGGTGCACAAAATTATCTATACACGACTCTATCTCTAAGGTGATAAGAGTGTGTGATTGTGAGCACCACAAACGCTCATCCACTTCTAGGTACTTCAGACTGTAAGCGCATTGTCATACAACCTTTTTTTTCATTATTTCAAGCCAACGGCAGTGGGTAACATTCATTTTGCAATATATAGAAAGTAAATGGCATTTGCATATGAAAACAGCAAATTTATTCATGACAGTAATTTGAACTGGATCTGAAGCAGTTACTCGGAGCTGCAGGGAAGGTAAACGATACGCATGCTAGCCATCCTGAGTGTTCTTTTTTCTAGTATGACACCATAGAAGATATTTCCTACTGAACAATTAAAAAAGAAACTGCCCTGTGACACATAGCAGATATTTCCTACTGAACAATTAAAAAAGAAACTGCCCTGTGACACATAGCAGATATTTCCTACTGAACAATTAAAAAAGAAACTGCCCTGTGACACATAGCAGATATTTCCTACTGAACAATTAAAAAAGAAACTGCCCTGTGACACATAGCAGATATTTCCTACTGAACAATTAAAAAAGAAACTGCCCTGTGACACATAGCAGATATTTCCTACTGAACAATTAAAAAAGAAACTGCCCTGTGACACATAGCAGATATTTCCTACTGAACAATTAAAAAACCGGCCAAGTGCGAGTCAGACTCGCGCACGATGGGTTCCATACAATCTAATATATAAAAATCTCGTGTCACCTTTGATCAATTATAACTGTAGATCCACAGTCGCGCGCCCGAAAATGTCCGAGCCAAATGAGCGCCACTTTGATAAAAGTGGCCTTCTTTTTTCTCAGTACGTTGCGTGAAATTGTCAAGTTTAGCTGACAAGTGTCAACCGAAATTCGACTGTAATGAAGTAAAGACTAGGTTCAAATTTCTGTGTAGGTGATGATTTTAATTATTATGCAAACAAATAAAAAAGTTCGGACATTCTTTGAAGGGGATTTTGTTCGGCAATGTGTATCTTCAGTTATAATTGATCAAAGCGTGTCACGGTGTTTGTTACCGAACTCCTCCGAAACGGCTTGGCCGATTTTTATGAAACTTTTTTCTCTACACTCGGTAGGTCTGAGAATAGGTCGTAGGCTATTTTTTATCCCCCCCCCCCCCATTATTCGCGGACGGAGTCGCGGGCAACAGCTAGTTATCTATAAAAATCACGTTTGTTGTATGGGAGCCCCTTTAAATATTTATTTTATTCCATTTTTTAGTATTTGTTGGTATAGCGGCAACCGAAATACATCATCTGTGAAAATTTCAACTCTCTGTGGACAGACGGACGAACGGACAGCGGAGCCTCAGTAATAGGGTCCCGTTTTTACCCTTTGGGTTCGGAACCCTAAAAAGAAACTCTGCGTAGAGACTATGTTATGGGGTAACTCATGCTGGCTGTTTAAGAATTCCGTTTTCGGTCAAGAAGCAGCGTTTTTACGGTGTTCATGCGATCAATACACTCTAATATTTAGCCTTTGAATGAAGATGTCTAATCTATATTTCAGTGTAAATTTACCTGGTTGGTGCCTGATAGCCTGAGGTCTGGGCACGTCCGGCGAGGTATGGGAAGTGACGTTGGTCCAATTTGTCTTCAATAGCGTCCTCGATGATATCCTACAAACAAGGTTGAGGGTTAATTAGTGATTTGAAATAGACATAACGTATGGTTGGAGTCAAAATCCAAAGTAGCTGGTCACTTCAACTATATGGCAACACCATGGACTTAATACCTAACCTGGACTGAGTACTAACTTTTATTAGTCAATCAAAAGTGATCCATATTACCAAGCCATACAGTTTAATAATGGAAACTAGAGACAGCGGTCCGAGAGATAACAACAAACTAGGGAAACTATAGAATTGTGTCCCACTCGCACCAGTACTTGATCACCCTAATTAGAAGGAGATGCAACTCTGGTTTTTTTTTCGGCCTCACTTTTTTGTCGCAGTACTCAAGTCCAGGTTAGGTATTAAGTCCATGGGCAATACATACCTCGGCGGGAAATGGAGTTGCCAGTCTCATAACTATTATGTATTAGGCAGGCAACCCCTTACTTCCCGGCCTTTGTACTATTTTAACCCTTAATGAGGATCCATTTATTGGAGCATAATCAAAAGCAGCTATCGAATACATAAATGACAAAGGATATTTTCGAAGCTAGTAGTATTTCTAATAATTACAATGGATATTGTAACTTATTACTAAAGCAATAAGGTTGAATTTCCAAATTAATGCATGTGGTCGGTAAATCGCCACCACCTTACTACGAGTTTCGCTACATCGGAGGACCACGCTGCTATGGCTTTGTAAGAGCCATATCACACTGGCGATTTGCGACCGTATTAGAAGCGGAGTGAACGCACGGGTATCACGATATTCGTCAGATACGTTATTGGTCAGTTACTATTTTGGATACATTCGCTTATCATACGATTATACGATCGCCCAGTTTATTGCCAGATTTGTTTAGAAGCCACAAAATGAATAAGCAATTGGATTTATCTGTTAAATAAATGATCTGACGATTAGCTAAACTGACGACTCAAACTGCATCTGACCAAAAACGTACAGTAAAATTACATAAAGTTTACCACTGACAGATGGTTTGCCTTCATTTCATATTCAACTTTAAGGACCTACAAATAAAGCCAATTTTAGAATACTGTTACCCACGTTAGCAGATTTTGTAATAGCTACTTTATTTGTATGGTGTTAAAGTTGGAAATGAAATGAAGGCAAGCCATCTGTCAGTGGTAAACTAAAAGTAAACGTATTGTAACTGACGGATATCGTGATATCCGAACGCGCGGTGTTCGCCGCGGGAGCGCAACGGATTCTCCGCGAAAGCGCAACGTATTTAGACATGAGTACGCGGCGCGTTCGTTCGTTCGTGATATGGCTTTAAGTAATCATTCATGGACGGGAATGTACCGAACGTTATTAAGAAACTGATGACCGCTTTATGGACTCGATAAATGTCTGCGTGTGCTTACTGACTGGTTCGAGCAATTTACCAAAATCGTAATTTCCTTGTAGTAAAATTTCCGTTCGCATTTTTCCCCAAATGCTTTTTTCTCACTATGGTTTTTTACTGAAGCTTATTTTTCCCAACTTTAATCGACACAGAAACATAGGTAGGTTTAGGTTATGTTAAGTTTTCTTCGGCCCGAAGGGCCAAAAGCACACAGAAGAAGGAGCTCCGCATCGTCGACACTGTTTCTGTGTCAATTCAAATTGGGAAAAAACGCTAATGTGTAAATAAGCTTCAGTAGAAAACGATGGAGAGAAAAAAAGCATTTAGGAAAATCTGCGAACGGAAATTTTGCTACAAGGAAATTACGATTTTGGGGAAATGATCTACCCAGTCTGCTTACTGTGTACTAGGAGCCGTGCATAAATAACGTCACACGAATTACGATTATTTTAGACTCCCCCCTTGTCACACTTATTACTATGAAAATCGCAATTATTTTGCTCTCGTGTCATAAAACGCCAGACCCCCCCATCTTCCCTAAATGAGTGACATATTTAATGGATAGTCCACTAGTTAATAGACACTAGAAAACTTGCCTTCATGACGGGAGTCCATCGCGACATTTGGTAGGTCTGCTCGGTTATTCTCTCCTTTCTCGTAACTTGGTACTGCTTTTTCCTGTTGCCCTGTGTGGTAATAATAGGTTAATTCAATATTTGTACATTAATTTATAGCACCTCATCCTTTCAACAGAGAGGCCACGATCTCGATATTCTTTTGTTTTGCAACTTAACATGAACATTTAACAAGTTGCTAAAAACAGAAGCCTTGATACAATTTTTTTGTTTCTGGAAACAGAGATAAAACTTTCGAGGGTATTTAATTTATAATGAAAGAAATCACATATGTCTGCCCTTACCTGACCTCTATCTGTAGTCAGGGTTACTAAGCCTGGGCTATTCGTTCGTTATTTATTTTTTTCTTTTACATTTAGGAGATCACGACGGCAAAAAGTTTTGAGGAAACGACCATATATACAAATTCGTCCCAGTTTTGTAGCGTTCATCTCTCAGAGGGCGATGTAGAGGGCTATGCTCGGAGTTTCTCTGCGGGATTGTATTACAAACGACAAAATCCACGCAAGAACTAAAGTCACCGACATAGCTCGAAGAATCGCCAGGCTCAAGTGGCAGTGGGCAAAGCAAATCGCTCGTAGAATCGCTTGTTTCGGCCGATGGGGCAAAAAGGTAGGCCTCCAACAAGATGGATGCTGGATGGTTGGATGCGCATGTCGCAGAACCGATCTGTTTGGCGAACCTTGGGGAGGCTTACGTTCAGCAGTGGACGGTCTTTCGGCTGAAATGATGATGATGATGATGAAGACCTATAAAGAAAGAGACCGCTTACATCAACGACGACGTTGAGTCCGAGGTTAGCGAGGTTGAGGAGCGTCTGTTTGTCAGAGGCTTCAAGCTGAGCGTGCGACACCAGCTTGTTGAGATTCTCTTCGGATATTCCATTCTTGGACATGATGTAGAGCGCGATTATACGCATCTTGTTGTTGTTGTCCACAGACTGCAAGACAATAATTGATTGGTTCAGGCGTTAGTTTAAAAAAAGTGCAAAAAATCGCAGTGTTCGAAAGTTTGTATTGTTTGAGAGTTTGATCTGTGGAAGTGGAAATTCGAAAATATGTATGTGTCTTACACACGTACTTTGCACGTGGTAGCGGAGGAGCAAGGTAAAAGGTTGCAATTCATTGCAGTATAATGTTACTGGTTGATTGAATAGAGGATTTAAAAATTCGCAGCATAGTATTTATTATAAATAAAAAGGTAGCCGGCATATCGTCAGGTGTAGTGCAAATCCACTTATCTAAATACCATATGTAAATACAGCGTAACTGCATTACATGTAGTTTTACATGGGATGATTTTAACTTCATATTTGTTTTATTTTAACGAATATGGAGTTAAAAGAGGAAATTGTCTCAATTTGTCAAATATGCGAAATTATCCTATGCCCGTTGAGCGGATTTGCACTATCCCCGACTACATGGGGAGGTGACACCATAAACTCAAATAAAAAGAAACGCTTTATTTTAGCCCTGAAAACCAGAATAATTTTCAATTCAGTGCATGATTAGATTTATACATGTATTGAAAAAAAAATTCTCAATTGAATTGACACAGACATAGCCTTAGAAAATCTATGAGATAATCGCGTTTTGAGCAGTCATAAAAAGTACGTTCGTTGATTTGTTGTGTAAACTACCTTATGTTGCCAGAACACCAAATATTCAAATAGTCACGGTGTTTGTTACCGAACTCCTCCGAGACGGCTGGGCCGATTTTTATGAAACATTATTCTCTGTATTCGGTAGGTCTGAGAATAGGTCGTAGGCTATTTTTTATCTTCGCAGACGGAGTCGCGGGCAACAGCTAGTCTAATATATAAAAATCTCGTGTCACGGTGTTTGTTACCGAACTCTTCCGAAACGGCTTGACCGATTTTTATGAAACTTTTTTCACTGTATTCGGTAGGTCTGAGAATAGGTCGTAGGCTATTTTTTATAACCCTAGGTGATATATATATATATATATATCAGGGTTATAAAAAATAGCCTATATATATATTATGGCAAAACAACGTTTGCGGGGTCAGCTAGTCTTTTTATAGAATATTTTTTGGTAATATCGGCCCATGGCTATTAGCATACCCCAGGTTGACGGGAGCAAATCTGTACTGACGTTTAGTTAGTGCGAGGACAAATTAAACTCATTTTATTAGTTGATATCGATAGAAAAGACGTACTGTTGTGTAGTTCTAAGATTTTTTATAATCACATACCTACACAAAAATAAACTTTTTGAAGAATTATATTGTTCTATATCTGAATCATATTTAATCATATCAGCTTTCTATGAAGGTAAACGATATTTTTTCTTGCGAAACCTTTATAACCGGTTTAAAAGCAAAAAGGTTGTCAATTCATCGGAATTTTTTTTTGAGAATTTATTAATTTGAGAATTTGTTATACTGAATTCAATTCAATGTGATTTTAATTTTAATGGATGTCAAAAGTGATTCTACTCCAGAGTTAATGTCAGGTATCGGTTGTTTTAAATAAAAGGTATTCAAACTTGGGCATTGGCAATGATAATGATGATTAAAAATTGTTTTTTATCGACGTCAATAAACTTAGTCGATATTTAATGAATCACTAGCACTGGTACATTTTTGCTTCTGTCAATCCGGGGTTTGGCTATTAGACACCGATGAGTCATAAACAGCAATTGTTGAATATTAACTAATAACAGGAAAATCATGGAAATAATTAATTATAGACAGAAAAAAAAAGTCAGGGAATCCTGACCCTACTAATAATACAAGTGAAAGTTTGTAAGCGTGTGTATGTGTGTTTCTCTTACATGCTAAGACGCACGCATTTTGATTAAATCACTACATAGTATAAAACAAAGTCGCTTCACGCTGTCTGTCTGTCTGTCCCTATGTATGCTTAGATCTTTAAAACTACGCAACGGATTTTGATGCGTTTTTTTTTAATAGATAGAGTGATTCAAGAGGATGGTTTATGTGCATGATAAATGTATAATTGCAGCCGTGCGAAGCCAGGGCGGGTCGCTAGTTTAGTATATGTATACATATTTCCGACCCCGCACCAAGTCTGATGATATGAAATTTTGCACAGATGTTCTTCATACAACATAAATTAAGACCTATAAAGTCTATACTCCATTTATTTTAAAATTTGAAACGTAACGGTAAAATTTGCACACGTTTTAAAGTGAACCAACGAAACTATTTAAAATACACATATAACTATTTACAATACTTCTATAATGAAAACATAATAAATACCGCTAATAAATGTACATGTAGGTATTTTTAGCCCATTTGAGTTCGAAATACCGAGAAACGTGTGTTACAATTTGACCGTTAATTCAAACCTTAAATTAAACGAAGTATAGTGAATAATAAAATAACACAATCAACAAAAATATTAAAACTTCCATGCCTGGTCTACTAGGTTCACAGGGCTCGCAGAAGCTGCAAGCAATATAATCACGTTGGGATTCATTTATATGTGGACATACAACAATGTAAAAATAGCATTGCAAAATTAACATTTTCCTGGGATTCAGTCATCAATATAGTTGTTGCTAGCCAATTGTATAAAACTATAACGCTTTCAGATTTGGCACAATGCCTCAGTCAGTAGTTTTCGATTTTTATTATGTACTTTCATATTCAATTTCGAAGTTTAAAAAGTGTTTCAAATAATACGACAGCTTAGCTTAGCCAGAAAGCGCCTGGGCACGGCAGTGCAAGAAAACCGAATATCGTCCGTTCATAGTAGATTTGAAAACCACTCATATTAATTCCCTCAAATCTTAGTTATAATAATAATAATAATCATTTATTTCAAATCCAAAGACCCATACAATTTAAATGTCACATTTGATAAAAAATAAGGTTAAGATTAAGATTAGACAATTCAATAAATAATTACAGTAAAACTGCATATAGCAGATTTTCAATTTTAGCCGATGATAAATATCAGTTCTAATCATAGTCACCAACATAATACAAATGTCTAAATAAATATACTAGTTCAAAAGAGTCAAACTCTAGAATCATATCAGTCATATCCATATCATATCTATCACTAATAGGAAGATGCTGTTCCTAACATCAAAAGCATAGCTGATAATTACAAAAAAATAAAATTAAAGGAAATTCGCAATGATGTTTAAAAATGGCACAGTTCAATGCATACACAAAGAAAAACATGAAGCTAGCAAAAACACTTTTATAAACACACATTGATGATCAGATCACTGGCGTAATTTACGAAGTATGAAAACTTAATAAATCATAAGAAAAGACAACTATGTTATATGTACCTGGTCAAGTAGAACCGGCACAATGCTTCGCATGTGATCTTTGATCTTCTCGCCCTCGGCATCAGTTCCCATGGCAAGATCCTGCAAACAACATCAAGTGAAAACCTAGCTCTTTCATTCATTACAAATTGAAGGTATGGAATATTTAATCTACGTAACGGATTCCAACTATAATTATTATCTCGTCAAACGAAGATATTTAAAACCGAGAAGACCATAAAAATGGATGTTCATTAGATTGGTGAAGGCCATAGTTCTGTGTCCATGTTAGCTTGGACATCTTTACCACTTAGACTGCTAAGGTTCCATAACCTCAAGTACTGATCACTAGCTCCAAGCAGATACTAGTAGGTTATGATTATGTTGGTATGTATTTATAAAAAAAAAGAATGTTAATTCACAAAATGAAAACAGAATGAGATACAAAAAACAAATACAATTTTGTGAAAAGGTGAGGACTCAGCAAAGTTGCTGGTTTTCAATCCTTATCCGATACGACGAAGGTGGTAGTGTGGCTGTCAACTCAAAGACGTCACACTACCCAAACAGATATAGCTATAAGTCCAAAAATAGCAGCAGATCCCTGACCAAAATAGACAACAACTTAAAATTGATCCACTATACATAGATAAGATAATATTTTGTAATAGACAATGTATTTTAAGAAGAATAAGGGTATTTACCTGTTCAACTTTGCACAGCTTGTCAACGTAGCCCTGGTAGGCTTTCATGCAATCTTCAGCAAGGCGAAGGTGGGTCGCATACTTTGATAATTCCTTTTGGTATTGGGGCATTTTCTTGATCATCTGAGACAAGTCTCGCATAGACTGCTTATCACCTAATAAAAAAAATAAAAACATTAGAAAAATTATGCTATAATTCAAATAACTGTTATTGTTGTGCATTCAGACAGGTAATGTTTGTCCCTAAACTGTTGTAGTCTCTCTTCTTAAAATGTAATTTTACCGAAGCAGTGAATTTTTAACGACCGCTTTAGCCTAGTTGGTAGTGACCCTGCCTATGAAACAAGAGGTCCTGGGTTCAAATCCTGGTAAAAGCATTTATTTGTGTGATGAGCACGAATATTTTTTCCTGAGTTATGGATGTTTTCTATGTATTTAAGTATTTATTTATCTATATAAGTATGTTTATCGTCGTCTAGTACCCATAGTAAAAGTTTTGCTTAGTTTGGGACTAGGTCGATATGTGTAAGATTGTCCCCTAATATTTATTTATTTATTTAATTCATTATGTAAATACTATGAAGTATCGATTTCCCTTTATAGACAAATCAATTAATTTCTATGTAATTTCCTTTCTTTCATCTTAATAGTCTTTTAAACTTGTCATTGGCCGTCCTACGCTGGCATATGTTGCAAAGAAAATAATAATCAATAAATAGAAAATTTAACTACCTCCACCCATGCGCTTGGATTCAGTGAACTTCTTCAAGTTCTTGGTGACGGAATTAGATACAACAGCAATGTGCTGGTGACGCAGTTCAACCCACAACTCGTCATTCTCGTCAAGAAGTACTTCCTTCATTTGACCTTGCGACGCCTCGTACCTGAAATGACAAAACAGGTAATAGTAAAATCTTGTCATAACCTATAGCTTAAAATTTACTGTAACTGAAGTATTACGGTCCAGCTACGGTTACGCGTAACCGTTTCCGCGAATGATTTCACTGCCCACAGCGTACGCTAGGTAACCACGGCGCGGCAAGTATCTCAGCCGCGCCATGAGTAAGGAAAATTGTCGCCAAGCCACCGATCGCGCGTAGTCATGGTTAGAACTAACATATAACTTACTTGTATACGTCGTTCTCAATAGGCAGCAGATCGTAAGCCATCGCTTGAAGCGTCAGCTCGTGCAACAACGGGGATACGCAGTCAAAGCCGCGATCCAGAACGAGCAGTTGCGACCGAGCTTTCTCCGGGCCTTCGCCCATTGTCGGCTCGTCAGCCTAAAAATATAATTCGGTACATAAATGCTTTGTACATCGGTGACTTTCCCATTCAAAGCGTTTACGGCTCAGTGGAAGTTAACAAACGAGCGAAAACCTTGAACGCAAAAGGCGTGGGCGCAGATAACGCCGCTAGGACAAGTTACAATTAGTTGTTCTACTAGTATTAGATTATGCAGCTGATAGATTCTGTAGGATGAAATTGAACTTACTTTGTAGGCGTCCAGTTTCTGCTGAATAAGCTGTGCGAGTTCGACATTGCGCTCCCAGTCGCTAAGAAAAAACAGTTTATTTAAGAGCGGCAGTTGGAGTAAACCAGGGAGTCATATTGAAGTATTGTACATCTTGTCGAAAATAAGTTCTTTGAGAGAAAGTTAGAGGCAGCCTATAATTGAACTACTCGGATTTGTACAATTCAAGATTTTCTCTTCTGTTAAAAAACCGGCTCGCGGGAACATGCAAAACTGATTGGCTCAGACAAACTCTATTTTTTCCGAAAAAAAAACTTGGGCTTGGTTCACCAAAATACATGTCTATATTGTCTACAGAACAAACTATGAATGTAGGTATAACATACAAACAAACTTTCAAAGGCAATTAAGGGGGTGGGTGTTCTTTAAAGATGGTATGCGAAGTAGGTCACCCAAAAGTCCTGTGTATCATAATATTTTATAAATAAGTCTAAATCTCGTACGTGCGATATCTGACAGAGGGATATTCTCCAAGGGTGGCGCAGAGAGTTGCAATCTGCTCAGCGATGCGCTCCATGCTTGCATTGCGCTTCGAAGCTTGACTTGGGTTGTACATGTGTTGGAAGGTGTCCGGAGAGTCCAACGAGAAAATCTAAGAAACAAATTGTGGTTAAATGTATATTCAAAGGTGCAAACGGCATAAATATGGTTCCTACATAGTACAGTGTTTGACTACATATTCACCTGACTTTCATAAGGCAAGAAGGCAATGTTGATTTCCTTCAGCGTTTTGATTTTTCTTGCAGCTGGAGACTTGCACAGTTCATTGAACAATTCCTCAGGGCATACTATACATGGCAGCGTGTAAAGTAATTTTAAAGTTTGTACATCAATTCAACGGAACCATTTTTGTGGCATGCCTAATTAATCTAAAGTACTAAACTTTTTACAGTTAAAAACCAACTTCAAATTGAGGAGATTTTAATATTGCACAATTCATGGATTGCCTCTAATAAAAAGATTATGACTGCCACAAACTTTAAAAAATATGATAATTTGCTGTTGAGAATTTGTATAAATAAAATAAAAATACAGTTTTTTAGAACCTCATGTTTATTGAAGCTGGTTAAATAAAAAAAAATGAATGTCACACAAACCTGCTGTTCATATGGAACAAATGCAATGTTGATTTCCTTTAATGTTTTGATATATTTAGCTACTCGACTACGTGATAACTTATCAAACAGTACATCAGGGCAAGCTGGAAAATGAAAATAAATTGAAAATGCAAAATAAAACAAATTAGCATAACTGGTGTTATTACAAGCTCAATAATAAAAAGTGATAACAAAAACCTAATAAAACAAAAGTGAAACGCATACCTTCTGTGAAGAATACATGAGCTGCTTTGTACTTGATGCGGTTTCCAACGGAGAAGTCATTGATCAAGGCATGGACTGAATTCTCCAGTGGAGTGATGAGGTAGATGCCATCCATTGTGCAAAGCGGTTCTCTCTTCTTGTGAATATCTTCCACCACTGCCAAATTGAATTATCGTTGATACAAGAAGTCAAACAATCAATGGTTGTGGTCACACATTCACTATGCTACCAAACCAAGGTTTGTGGAACACATGTTTAAAACATTCAGGTCATACAAAACATTCACATTAGGCATGACTTAAATGTGTTTTAAGTTTTTTGTGATATTGACTTTGATCAATTATAACTGTAGATGCACAGTCGCGCGCCCGAATATGTCCGAGCCAAATGAGCTCCACTTTGATAAAAGTGGTCGACTTTTTTCTCAGTACGTTGTTGTCAATGCAAGCGTAACGATGCCCACGTGCGTCTTTAAAAAGTGCAAAAATCACTCGAAAAAACGGAACAAATCTAATGGAATATCATACTTTCGGTGAGTATCTGTTGTTTTTTCTATTAAATTCTAAGAATCAGAGAGAAATATTGATTTAAATTAATTTTAAAGCCATTTCTAAATTGCTAATTAAAAGATTAACGTTGTCAGAATTCCACAACATTGACATATGCCTTGTCTTTGTCACACGCACAGGAAAGCTTATCAGTAAAACGAAACAGATAAACAACAGAACATAGAACAAAAGTGTAGTGAAGTTGCCATCACCCTATTTTTTTATTTCTAGAATTTTATGTGTTTTTGTGTGAAGTTTTGATTTCCTGGATGTGTATACGTATGTCATGTATGTGTGTATGTGTTACTGGTAAACGTGTGCGATAGTTTGACAAATTGAAAATAAAAATTAATAAAGTTATTATATTAAAAACAAATTTTATTCATAAATAATGAAATTTGTTTGATTTTTTTTTGTTTTATTATAATACTACCCACCATTACAAAAAAAATATACAATGTGACTTCAAATACATAATATTAGGGAGAAAATTATACTACAATATTTTAGACTATCGCGGTCATTACTAATTTCACGAGTTAAAATCGGGTTTTGTTCCGCGTACCTTGATTTTGAAGAAGCCCGATATTTCGGCACAGTTGCATGCGCCATGATCACGAGACGACACTGTGTCAAGGTACGCGGAACAAAACCCGATTTTAACTCATGAAAATTATACTTTCTGGATCTTCTCATGATTACGAACAACTTTAAGTACTCCCCTACGCTCCCCAAGGAACCTAAATGGCAAATTTCAGCTTTCTACGACCAGTAAAACAAATAATCGATCCTGTTGAACTGAATAATATAAATCCCGTTTTTCCATATCCCGTGGGAATATCCAAAAATCCTAAAAATATTTTTTCGCTATTATAATTACCTACTTTTATGCCCAATTTGAAGAGTAGTAATTATAATATACATAGTTACGGAGATACATAGGAATCCCGTTGAACTGAATATATAAATCCCGTATTTTCCTTATCCCGTGGGAATTTCCAAAAATCCTTCCTTGTTGGATGCCTACATTGTATAAGGTACACATTTGCAAAATTTCAAGTCTCTAGATGCAGCGTTTTGGGCTGTGCGTTATATACAACAGTCAGTTAGTCAGTTTATCATTTTATACTTATATCTCGAAAACGGTAAACATTTGGAGTAAAAAAAATAGCTTCAAAATTATCTAAATGACGTCCCCATTCATCCTGTAAAGTGTTGGCGTTAACCTTAATTTCACCCTGTTTTTTATTGCATTAATTGACAGAAACTTTTTATAAAGAAAGTCCTCTCCTAAAGTCGGAATGCATTCTTTGTTCTACAACATCATTTCGTCCGCCAAACAAACGTCAAACTCGTCAAAGCAATCTTACAACGTCGCCTTCAATGTAGCAAGTGAAATTAATCACTCTGCCGTTTCTGATAAGGCTTACATTCATATCCGACCAAACGTGTGGAAATTGTGGAGTTTAGCTGTCAAGTGTCAAGCGTTGTGGAGTTTTGCCGCTACCGAAATTCGACTGTAATGAAGTATAGACTAGGTTCAAATTTCGTCACGTATTCACGTATTTGGGATCAGTTTTCTCTACGCACACGTAAATAAATTTTTAACTGTGAAGTAGCGAAATTCAATTGTAATTAAGTAAAGACTAGGTTCAAATTTCGTCACTTATTCTTTTCACACAAAGTAATTACTTTGTGTAGGTGATGATTTTATTTGTTACGCAAACAAATAAATAGTTCGGACATTCTTTCAAGGGGATTTTGTTCGGCAATGTGTATCTTCAGTTATAATTGATCAAAGGATATTGATATGGCTTTTATCCAGTAGACATAAGTAAAAAGTGCCTTGGCAACTTTTAGCCCAAGTTGTTAACTTTATGTGTGCAAGAAAGACAACTGTGGTTTCTCATACAATCAGAGAATCATTATCACATTCACAATTTCTTTCTGTCAAATGGCACATAACAAGAGTAGAAAAGAGAAGGTGAATATGATCATGGGCACCCTTGCATAGGACAACACTACCGGTGAATGTACAAGGTAGGTCTTAAGATCTTAGGACTTATAATAAAAATCATTTATTTTTTGATAATTATGTCCATTGAAATTATAGCAGTATTATGTACGCCTATGTTAGTTACTAAAAATACTAAATTAAAATTAATAAACAGAGTAATAAGTACAGATACAGAAATAGAATTCAAAATACAGATTTCTCATAGAAACTTTTCAGTTTTCCAAGATACAAAGTAACTTTAATTACAGTATGTCTATGGGTCATCAAAATCTTTTACATTTAAGGGCCTACCGTGTTTTTGGCGCATTTATTGCATTCATTTAATCTCGTGCTGTATCATTACAAGTAAAGCTATACTCTTGAAATTCATGTGTAAGATATTTGAGGACAAGTGTTTATTGTAACACAATTACTTATAGTTTGCTCGATAGAAAAAAAAACCAGTCTTCTCTAATAAATAAAATAAATTCGTAGTACGACGCTAATACTGCACGGCAGGACATGACTTTTTGAATGTTAATAAAACAAGATGTTTTCTAGGGTGTAGTATTGCTACATTTTTAAAATAATAATAATAGTATTAGTAATAAGATGAATATTCCCAAAAACACGCGCAGTCCAACCAACCTATCTTGAGCCATCGTGCATCCCCCACGCCTGAAATCGCCCACCCAAAATCGATTAGCGCGAAAAGCTCGGTAGACCCTTAAACACTAAGTAGGACTATAACATAGTCACTTACATGTAATGCCTTCTGCGGAGATATCATGCATCTTGCAGCACGCAGAGACCATGCGCATTGAAAGTTGATCAACAATGAGGATCCTCCAGTCCATGCGCTGGGACTCCTTCCCTTTGGGTCCGCGGTAGCGGATCACCTCATTCATAATTTCTGCAAAATTAAAAAAAAAAACACTAAATTTGCTTGTTAATTTTACATAATTTCACACATTACAAGATGTAACAAAACATGTCTTTTGATTTGGTTTGAAGATTTGATAACTGCATCTTTATGTGGACAAGGTATCTTAAGTTGTAACAAATAATAAAGATTGTAACATGATTTTGTGTAATAGTAATAATTAACTTGTCTACTAAACAAATCTGTTATATATTTTGCATAGGATAGGCAAAAGGGTAATTTAATAAAAAAAAATTATTTGTAGACTAACAGTTTCATAGTTTTTATAAATGTTAAATTATCTCAACAAACATCATCGGGGATAGTGCTAATCTGTTTAACTGGCATTGGATAATTCTGCATATGTGACAAATTTAACCAATTTCCAATGTTTACTCCCAATAGGTAGACGTTAGATATGAATATGTACCAGTAGTTCTATATGGTACTACTGGGATTTTTCCTTTAAAATGAATATCCCATTAGTTCCATATGGAACTGAAAAATATGAACTCTTGGGATATCCCCCACATAGGCGGTATTTACATATGAAGGGTACATGGACAGAACATGTCTAGTCACCTAAACAACTTTTTGAGTTATAGTGGTTAAAAAGTTAGATATAGTGAACAATTACTATGGTAACCATTTCTTTAAAAGTAAATAAATATATATATTATTTTCATACCATCATCATCATCATTGCAGCCTATATTTCCCACGCGGGCCCAGTGCGGATTGAGAACTTCACACACACCATATCATATCATATTTTCAGATATTCATATTTAATCCAATGGTAAGTTATAGTAACTTTACAAGCTCTACATGTCAACATTAAAATCTAATTTTTCAAAAAAGGTGACTAGACGTGTTCTCTCCATGTACCCTTCATATGGTACCTAAGCAATTTTACACTATCCTCAACAATATGAGTATTTAATAAACCTAGCACTGTAGCTTTATTCAATATCCAAAATATATGACGCAAGTGCATACTGTGTCATCTTATCAACACAAAACTTCATTCTTCATTCTAATCTACAGGTGGAATTTCGGCAAACAATGTTCAGGCTAGTAAACCTATTGAATGATGTGAATGCACAAAAGTTTTGGTTCGCGAATCTAGGAGCCTTAAGATCGCGTCTGTCTGTGGTGTGATTACTGACGTATAGCCACCCTCCTCATCCCACTGACCAAGTGACGTAAGAAAATCAATACTTATTCTAGTACAAGACAACAAAAATAGCTTCTATATGACGAATAATCTAATAGCTACATACAATTACGTAGGTGTTAGGGACAACAATTAATATTAACGAGAATAATTAATATTGCAAGGACAATTTTATTTATTGTAGCGTTTGCATAGTGCGAACTATGCGTTAGCTACTACAATGTTAAAAAGCACAATGGTATCTAAATTCTGGTATTTGATGATTGAATATTATTTATTTCATAATCAAATTATAGAATAACAAATAAGAATTGGGTTGCAAGCGATTAGTCATCGATAAGAGATTGGTAGTGCGAAACTAAATTTCAAGAGAGACTGGAAAATCATTTGATATACAGAAACATAAAACCCACATTTAACCGTTATTTTACTTGAAGTTTCGAAATATTTTTAACGTAAAAAGGTAAAAAAATAATAATATTATCACTTACTTTGTCCGACAAGAGCTTTCAGCGCCATTTTGGATCACAGACTACCTATCTCTACTCTACCTACATATAGGCTGACTGAGGTGACAGAATGGAGTGAGTACAGAGAATAAACCTACTTGACCTCAACGCCGAGCTGTCAAGTGCTTAAAGTGCGCTGTCGAATATCAAAACACTAAATGTTTTCGTGCTTCCTGCCTGGCCTGCGAAAATCGAATCATTTCAAATGGTGGATTCTATCACTGTTTATTATAAAACGTGATGACATAAATAAGTAATTGACACAAGTTTCTTTAAAGATTCAGATACTGCATTTATTTTCGAAACGATAGCACTATCGTAATTAAGCAAAAATATTATTGCATACGTAATTATTAATTGAGTAAAAATATGAATAAATTCTTGCTTTATTTCAACTTTAAAACAGAAAGAATTATATCTAAGAGATCGTAGCACACCGCGAACCAAAATCATCCATTACATTCAGCATTTTTTATCGGTAATTAAACGCCTAAAGGAGTGAATACCTATTTATTTTACATACTTGACTTTACAATATTTTCATAACGATGACGGCTAATCTCATCAAATCATTATTCTTGGGAAAAAAAACAAGAATTTATAAACCTCAAAGGAAAGCTTCTATTATTAGGGTGGATTAACAGTCATACCATAATATGTATTCATGTATTGTATAAAGGCACTGCACGTAGCTCATTAGTTTTGAATATAATATTTGAAGATAGTAAAAAAAACGTTGTTGCTAATAATATCGTCTTGTGAAAATAATGATGCTATTAACGGAATGTTGCCGACAATGATTATTTTTATTGCAATAGCAGTGATTGGAATTAGGTGAGCTAAAATACCTATTTTTTGAAAGAGGACATTCATAAAGTGGATACAACCTGGTAGAAAATTAAACATAAGTATATGTTTTTAATAACAGTACGGGATGTTTTATGTTGTTTGTAGTAAAAAGAGCTAGACATAATGTTCAAATAAAGCAGTGTTTTTCAAACTTTTTGGTGTCCTTCGCGACCCCCCAAAACCCAATTAGTACGATTCATCGGATAATTCTGTGAACATGGAAATTTATATTCCCAATATGGTGGAGAGTTTGCAACATTTAAAAAAAAAACATCTTTTGAGCTATTTTTCAAATGAAACACACATGGGTGACGGAAAATGTTGGTTAATAAATCCCTTTCTGACTAGATCCGTGGATCTGGCCGATCTTAACAACACTGTGAAAGAAAGACTTTTGCAACTTGCAGCTGATAGAATGCTAAAACTGGAGTTTGTATCCCGTATCAATCGGCGCGTTCTGAGTGAAAAGAATGGTTGAATATCCCAATCTAGCAAAAGAAGCCCTTAATATTTTGATACCATTTGCTACTTCTTATTTATGTGAGCTGTCCTTTTTATCGTGGTGGCTCATTCTTCGCACTGAATAAAAAATTATTTTTATAATCATAAAATAATTAAATACAATGTCTAAGATTGATTGCTGTTTTATTAAAATGTAGAACCTTGAAAAAAATTCATTCCATCTAGTCACAAGACTTTCTCGGAGCTGACCCTCGCGATCCCCCTGGATAGGTCTCGCGACCCCCCGGGGGGTCGCGACCCACACTTTGAAAAACACTGATATAAAGTGTAAAGAAAATGTAACTAGTTAATAACTTTTAAATTAATATAAAACATCCTATTCAGTAAATAAAAACAAGTAAGTTTAACATTACGACTAGTACCTGGATATTTATTGAATACCCAGTATTCAAGAAAAAATATATTTTTCTACCCGGTTGTAACTACTCTATACAATATATTTTTTGCGAAGAATAGGTATTTTAGCTCAAATTAATCCGATCACTGGCGAATACAGATGATTTTATTTAGAGTATTTTTATTGTTGTGATTTCATCCGTTGCGTGGTAGTTAGAGGTATATAATATAATTGTATTATTAGGAAGAAGAAAATAAAACAAGTGTATTATTTTCTTCTTCCGTATTCTTTAGTAAGTAGAAATTAAAATAAGTATCAAATTTATTTATTCCATTCATTCACAGGATTACCAGTGTTAAAATTAATTGTGACGGGTTTTATTTTTGTTAAAATGTGGGTTGCCAATCCCATAGTTTTTAAATTTGCCGCTATTTTCCATTGCCAACTTATGCTGACCAGACTCTATTTAATACAGAATTTTAGGTCAGGTGATAAACGAAACAGGCTACTCCCAGAGAATGTTGAGAAATTAATGATTATCTACTCCTATCACTATCACAAACCAAATAAAATGTCATGTGCTACTGACGCGGACTTCGAAGAAGAAATTTCATCTGTTTCTATATAATTTAATACAAAACTGACCTAAAATTTTGAATTAAATATGTTTTTTTATTTAGTGGACCGTTTTTTCTTCTATTGCACAACGATCGATATCGATAAAAAATTGGTTCTAACACTAGCTTTATTGCAACAGTCTTATATTTTGCCGTGAAAATTCCGATCTCTGGTAATTTGGGTAGCTTATTTTTTATCCAATCTGCTTTTTCATCAATCTTCTTACTAATCTAAATTTATTCATGTTTAAAGTAATCTAAATAGCCTAAAATTTCGGGATTAAAAACCATCTTATATCCTTCCCCACAACTCACGATATTTCCGATTTAGATAAAATATGCCATTCATCTAAATCGTTGCAACGGTTATTGATTCCCATAAAAATGCCACCCCCCTTTTCACTCCCTTGAAATATAAATTTTTAAATCAGTTCAGCGCTTTAAATATAAAGAGGTGTCTGTTTTGTTTCTGTCTGTGTCTATGCATCATCATCATCATTTCAGCCGAAATGTGCAAGTATGTGTATGCAATTGCATTTATCATATTAGTATAGATACTAATCTATCTGTGTGCATGGATTACTAATAGTAGTTTACTATAGATTGATCAAATATACATAAATATTTATTTATTTTTAGCGAAAAGTTACATGATTTAAGCCTTATAGTCTTTTTTCACTGATTCCCTTTACAAACTTCTACCCCTCTGCTTGTAACACCCTTAAAGAATGATTTTAGTGATATCATCTATTCTAGTTTGAGTTGTGGGAAAGCGCCACAACTCAAACTATCTCCATACCTTATTTTATTAGCATACAAACTTCCACCCGTTTAAAGCGTGATTTCTGGAATAAAACCTATCCTATGTGCTTTCCTGGGACTTGAAATATATCTACACCAAATTTCATCAAAATCGGTTCAGTGGCTTATGCGTGAAGAGGTAATAGAAAGAAAGACACACTTTCGCATTAACAATATTAGTATAGTATTGTAGTATGGATGAATTGGTCAAAAATACATAATCATTATTTCTACTGAAAAGTTAAATGATAAAAGTTTTATAATTAATTCTTTTTTATTGGTTCCCTCTTTTTACACTCTTATGGGTTGATTTCGGGGATAAAACTAATCTATACCCCTTAAATCGGCTAAGCGGTTTATTGATTCCCCGTACAAACTTTCACCACCTTGAAGGGTGATTTCCGGTAAAAAACTATCATATGATAGTCATCATAGGATATAGGTCCTTTCCCGGGACTCAAACTATTTGTTTACAAAATTTCATCTAAATCAGTTCAGTTTAAGCGTGAAGAGGTAACAGACAGATAGACAGACGTGCTTTCGAACTTATAATATTAGTATATAAACTAATGTTTTACGGAAATCGACCTTAAACTTGTCTATGACTACTTGACTTTCATAAACGTCAAAGTCACAATATGAAAATAAATTCCTAAACGGCTTTTACGGTATTTATAAATAAGGAAAATCAGTTTAAAACAAAACATTAGAAATTTTAACTATTTCTGTAGTTTAATCCGTTAATCTGCTTACAACAACTCGAATGGCGTAGAAAAGCGGATCAATACCGGACGACAGAGAAGAAGCATATCTCTCTTTCACACACAGCGAAAAAAGAGAGCGAGTTATGTAGAGGCCTCGCTTGCTCTCCATCATCAAGTCAACATATTCTATTATACCTATTCCTTTTCCTTCCATCCATCCAATCCAAATTCAAATTTCAATCAGTTTTTGCGCGTTCTTGTGGTGGTTGGGTGTGTTGATGTGAGACTGAGTGTGATAGTCACGTGCGCGTAAATATTATGTTTGTATGAACTTTCAGTTTTGTTGTGGATGCATGTTGTGATTATTGCTAAAGAAATTAAACGGTGAGTAAATAATAAACTCTCATTTAAGTGTAAATTGGCAATGAACTATTTTTTTTATTAGGTTTTAAGATTGGAGGTTTTATTTATATTTATTTCGAATTCTAATAATAATTCTTCGAATAATTTATTAGTTAAATTTAAAAAAAAATGGGTGAATACGTAGGTAAAATGTGGCATAAATTTAGAGAAGGAACCTATTTCTATTTTAGTTTGGTTCTGTTCTGATACCAGTTCGTTGTAAGTTAGGTAGATTAGGTACCTAGGTATGATAAATAATAATAAGCGCACTTGGCTAAATTAGAAATCCGTACTTAAGTATAGGTATATTCAGTGTAAAGCTGGCACCCATAATATACCTAAATACATTAGGTAGGTACATAGCTCGTTTCTCGGGGTAGGTAATAGGTAAGTATTTAAGCAATCTGGTAAGTGAAGTATTGTATTGTCGACGTATTAAACAAATTAGTAACTACCTTTTACTTTTGCCCACCGTAAACCGTTTATTCTAACAATTTAAATTCAGGTATTTTATTGCATTTCCATTTTTCCATGGAAATTTTTTAGAAATTGCATTTAGTATTCAATTATAGGTCTTGCAAGACAAACACCCGTGCAAAAATTAATTTCTTTAGATAAAGCGGTTAAGCTTTAGGTATTTAATTGGCTAGACCTTAATAAACAAAGATCTACCTTATTCTAGTTTTTAGCTCATGAATGAAAGCTTATGGGTGAAGTTCAAAAAGACTAGTAGCAGCTAGTACTTAGTTAAGATACGTATGTAGGTATGAAAGTTTTAGTTAGTTACGGCAGTTAACGTATTTACCGCCGGGAACGCATATATGCGTTTTCGTGACTTTCACCTAGTGCCGCTGTCATATACGACGTATAGGTAACGCCACCAGAGTTGAGGCCACGCACACAACCACATCTCATGTAATGACAGCGGGATTTTGACGTTGTGTTGTCGTTAAACGTCAACACAACGTCAAAATCCCGCTGTCATTACATGAGATGTGGTTGTGTGCGTGGCCTCAACTCTGGTGGCGTTACCTATACGTCTACGCGAAGATTGATTTGTATAATATTGCTGGGGCTAAATTCAGGAACGGCCCAACACGGCTTGCGAGCGCTACTTCAATCGTTTGGGAGAGGATAGGAATGGGCTGAGCCTGGGATGAGCTTTATTTTCCTGTTAATTCGCTTATTAAATAAATAAATGAATAAATAAATAAGGCTCATCCCAATCTCAGAAAACCAAACCTCTCGCAAACCAGTGATTTTTGGCGTTCTTGATTAGCAGTTCATCCCTATCCTCTTGCAAGCAATTGAATTACCGCTCGCAAACCGTGTTGGGCCGTTCCTGTACGCTTAGTATAAGTTTTACTTCACCAAAATACTTCTCGATCGCGTTTACGTAAAAAAAATAATTACTAGGGTAGGGAAACATGGACAGCGACTCCGCGGCCGCGCGTCCATGTTTCCATAGAATTGAAATTTTTACGTAAACGCGATTTAGCCCCAGGTCTCGTACGGGTAGCGTCGTTACGATACGACTATGCTTTCGACCCGTGTGCGAAGGGGCTTAATTTTTTTTCAAAGTCGCTTCTTTCGATCAAAATCGTTATGTTATGAAAATCATTGCATGTTTCTTCGTTTTAAACAAATTATTCGAAACAGGTGAACCTTAACTAACTCTGGCTCAAGCGCCTCATGAATTAATTATGTCGTTGCTGTTTTCTGTAATTATCATAGTTGTCTTTTTATCGCCAGGTGAAAGTAAGGTGTGGCGATCGAGGACCAAGTGTTGCTCTGTGGCCGGTTGACTGAATAAAAAACAAATAAATACAGTGTGATGTGAAGTGATATACCGTCAAGGGAATTGACAGACAGTGAGTGTGCAAGATGAGAACCGACGATCGGCTGGTCACGATCCCATACCCATGCCGAGCTGAGGGTTGGCTCGACAGATGCGGTAAGTCTAATTATATGGCTACCTCAACAGGTGCTTTATTTTCGATTGTTTCGTAGTACGCCTCTATCTTACTGGATTAGGGAGGGGATGTAATATTCTTCAAAACGAAATGTGATCGCTCGTGTTAGCAATCTTAACCTAACAGTTCTTAATCGCAATGGTTAATTAATAATTACATTAGACATATTTCTAAGGGATGACGTAGACGACTACTATAATGAGCTCCCGATATTTCGATGCATCTATAGTTGGAATTTTATAAGCTGGGGGTTTAGGACTGCAGAACTCATCTGGTAAAGATAACATTGTTCTCGTTTGTTGAAGCCTACCGCTAATAACAAATCAGAACAAGTAACAAAAAATGCAAACAAAAAGCTACCGTCTTTTCTAAGTTACAAGGTTGAAATTGCAAAAGCTTAACTCATTAAGAATGGCCTTTCGTCATTGTAAGTGATACTCAGGTGGATCGTCGGCGTTGTAGTGCGTCCATAATAGAACAAACGAGAACAATGTTATCTTTACCAGATGAGGTCTGCAGTCCTAAACCCCCAAGCTTATAAAATTCCAACTATACACGATATCAGGGGGCTATATCTACTACGAAATTCGAAGTTCGTATCGTGCCATCTCTTCTATATCAATCGGTTGTATTCTTTAATTACTTATTATTATTACTTTAGTAATTCGTAATTACCTCCGCCGCCGGCTCGCCATTGGATTTCGCATGTATTTAGTGCAATTTCTATTTTGAACGTTACATTGCCGTCCGGTTATTCGGGGCTTGTTTACGTAAGTGCTCAATGAGTAAGATGTAGGTGAGCATGCAAGCCGAGAGCTAAAGGTCACATTCTTTAACAAGTTTCCAAAACAAAACATTGCATCCATCCGTTAACAAAGGAAATATGTGTTGTGTGCTTACCTACTCTAGAATGTGCCGTTAGGGTTACCAGCAGCTAAAATTGTCCTGACGAGTCTTGTTTTTAGATCTAAATTATTGCCAAAATTACTTACTTTTCTTTAGGAATTCCGAGATTAGCTAATTTAATAAAAAAGCGGAACTGAGGAAAAACTATCTCTTGAGTAGCTTTACTGACGTAGAAAACTAATAGACGTCTGTAATACAGGTCATTAACATTTATTGACCTTTGAACCAAACACTGCTCCCAAAGGAGCAGAAAGTATCTGATTATTGTAGTTACTTAAGTGTGGGTACAGTGGACCGTGAGAATAGATAAAGTTCATAAAATATTTGGGTATTTATACTTCCCTTGGCGTTTCACAATTTTTCATCTGAATAAATGAAATTAGCAAACTGTCTGAAAACTTTTTTAGATCAAAATTACTTATGCATATTATATTTTATTATGCTGTTACATATTTTCGTACAAGTTTCGTCAAAGAAGCCGTAAGAAAAATCGTAAAATATATGTAGGTAACTAGGTATCTATACATATAAAATCCTTTGTCCTGACTGACGGATCAACGCACAGCCTAAACCGCTGATCGTAGAGACCTGAAACTTGGAGGGTGTGTCCTTTGTATGACGTAGGCATCCGATAAGAAAGGATTTTTCGTAGTTCTACTCCTAAGGGGGTAAAAAAGGGGGGCAAAGTTTGTATGGGACAACGTGATTCCTTGGTCCAATCTACATCAAATTTTGCATAAACATTCTTTAACAGAATTGATGGAAGACGTGTTTCGTATTTTATTGAAATTCATCCCTTGACGGGGTTAAAAAGGAGTAGAAAGTTATTTTGGGGGTGATTTGCTTCGAAGTTGATATCAATACTCCTTAGTGCTTTTGATTTAAATTACATTTTATTTTGACACATGTTTGAATACTCGATCCGAAGACACGGCTTCATAGGAACGTAGAGTTCGAAATTTGAAATGGTAAGGACTAGACATCTTGGTTAAGCCGCGTTTTCACTTAGTGTTCTGAACAAACATTTGTTTAGAGCAAATATGATTGCGGTTTTGCCGATGTTCGCTCAAAATAGAAAATGTCCGTTTTCATTCAATGAGGAAAGAGAACAGTTGTTTATAACAAAATCGTAAACAAAGATCGGAGACCCACCGAACACGTATAATGTCGAGCGAATGCACAGTACGCTTAGTATAAGTTTTACTTCACCAAAATACTTCTCGATCGCGTTTACGTAAAAAAATCAATTACTAGGGAAACATGTGCAGCGCCTCCGCGGCCGCGCGTCCATGTTTCCATAGAATTGAAATTTTTACGTAAACGCGATCGAGAAGTATTTTGGTGAAGTAAAAACTTATACTAAGCATACTGTACGCTTAGTATACGTTTTACCTCACCAAAATACTTCTCGATCGCGTTTACGTAAAAAATTCAATTACTAGGGAAACATGGACAGCGTCTCCGCGCGCGCGCTTCCATGTTTCCATAGAATTGAAAATTTTACGTAAACGCGATCGAGAAGTATTTTGGTGAAGTAAAACTTATACTAAGCGTACTGTACGCTTAGTATAAGTTTTACTTCACCAAAATACTTCTCGATCGCGTTTACGTAAAAAATTCAATTACTAGGGAAAGATGGACAGCGTCTCCGCGCGCGCACTTCCATGTTTCCATAGAATTTGGTTGCTCCCAATCATTAGATTGGGCGTCAATGAGGGAGGCCTTTGTCCAGCAGTGGACGTCCTACGGCTGAAATGATGATGATGATGATGATGATGCTTTTATGTGAGTTCAACCTTTTTCGAATAAAATCGAATTGAGTATTCAAACATCATTGTTGAACTCGCATAAAAGCTTGGTGCAATGCAAATACATATAAAATGCTTTGTCCTGAAGTACTAAATGACTGACTGGCGGATTAACGCACAGCCTAAACCGCTGTATGTAGAGACCTGAAACTTGGAGGATGTGGTCTTTGTATGACGTAGGCATCCGATAAGAAAGAATTTTCCGGAATTCCCACGGGATAAGGAATATACGGGATGTATATATTTCATCAGTCGAGAGTGACCCTATCCCCATAACGAAGATTACTAAACTGTTCAAATTGGGCATGCAAGTAGACTATTAGAATAGGTATAAAGCTAATTTCAATAATTTTGAAAATTCCCACGGGATAAGGATAAATCAGATTTTATTTACTCAAATCAACTGGATCCTATGTCCGTAACTACAATTACTAAACTTTTCAAATTCAGTATAAACGTAAATAGTCATACATAACAGCAAAAAAACTTATTGCGGGATTTTTGGAAATTCCTGTGGGATAGATAATCTACGAAACTTCCGAGCCGATTAAAAAAAAATCTTTTGCCAGTAAAAAGTTACACTATCCTTTATTGACATAGGCTACTTTTTTCCGGAAAAATACAAAATTCCCAACGGATAGAAAAAAAAATTCAACTTAGGAGCTCATTTTAAAATGTCTTTCACCAATAGAAAAGATACACTGTCCTTGATTAACATAGGATGCTATTTTCCGGATAAATGCAAAATTCGCGCGGTATAGAGAAAATCACGAGAAAATAGTAAATTTCACTTCGGGGCTGAGTTTAAAAAAAATACCAAAAGAAAGCTACACTATCCTTTATTGGTATAGGCTAGGCTACCTACTATTTATTCGGTAAAATGCAATATTCCCGTGGGATAGAAACAAGTGAATATCACTTGAGGGCTGATTTGTAAATTTCTTTCACCAGTAGGAAGCTACACCAACTATTATTTACATAGACTACTTTTCTCCGTGAAAAAGCAAAATTCCCACGGGAAAAAAATAAGTGAATTCAACTACGGGGCTGATTTGAAAACTTCTTTTACCGGTAGAAAGCTACACCTTTAAGGACATAGGCTACTTTTTCTCGGGGAAAATGCAAAATTCCCGCGGGATAAAAATAAGCGAAAATTTGCATAGAATAAGGACAAATTTGTTGAAATTCCCACGGGATAGAGAATAAACGGGATTTATAATATTCACTAACTGATACTGATGATGATGAAATGATAATAATGATGGATGTTGCCGTTGCCGGATTTTTGTTTTATACAATGAAAGAGATGAATAAGCTTTACCACAAATTGGAATTCTACGCGGACGAAGTCGCGGGCAAAAGCTAGTATACCATAAAATGCTTTAGTATATTTTTCATTTGAGAATCTTGCAGATTTTTTGACTCTTTTTTTTTTCTTTCTTCATTTAATATGTTCAATAAAACGTGTCTGTCAGTATTTGGGTCTGCAATTACGATTTAATAGGTCACATTAGTGTAACGATGATAGACATGCGTTCTTAGTATTTTACAGCGTGAATTGATTTTGATTTGTAGACGCGTTTTCATGATTGTGTCTAATTGCCGAATGGGACACAGGGACAGTAGTGGGCCGTTGTTACGACACTGTGGGCGAAATTGTGAAGTTGAGGAGTGCAGAATGCGTTAATGTTAATACAGTCGAAAAGATAAAGCTTTACCATTGAAATGACTCAAAGCCAATTGAGTGCAGCTAATTGTGTATCAGTTTAATTGAACGCGGCTTCGTCACTGATGACGTGATGACTTAATGAATTCTTCAAATGTATCTGACGGCTTGATATTGTTCAACTTGGTCCAAAGAATTTTCCTGTCCGATTATTTGAAGTTATCTTCAAAGCAGCGCATCGTGCCTGATGTCTGATTCTTTCATATTACATTTAAACATAGACGACCGAGTTCCGCTCGGGCTGAAACTCGGTACTAAGCGTTTTCCCAGAGATAAGACCAAGCTAGATCAATTTTTCATCCCCGAAAACCCCCACATCAGTGGCGTAGCTACCGTAGGGCAAGCGGGGCAGTGCACCGGGGCCTCCAAGCTCAGGGGGGCCCTCGGACTCTGAATTACAAACTATAAACGCGGACCTATGAGAAACGCGGTTATAAAACGCTACTAGTGAATTTACAAGCGCACGAATCTAGTGAATTTAAAGTGCATTCATCCTTACTTGTCTTATCATGTAGGTAAACAAACACGGGTTGGGGCCCTAGTTTATTTTTTGCCCCAGGGCCTTTGGTTAACTAGCTACGCCACTGCCCCACATACCGAATTTCATCGAAATCGTTGGAGCCGTTTCTGAGATTCTGATTATACATATTATATAATATAAGTGTATATATATACAAGATTTGCTCGTTTAAAGGTATTCGATTAGATTAGATATTTCTAAGCCCCGTACCTCCTTTGCAATCTTTCTCGCTGGCCATGATCATTTGAAACTCCTTTTAGTCATCTCGCCATGTCCCTTCTAGTATGTCTTTGCTCCGATGCATGAAGTTTGAATATTTTTTGTTTTGGCTACTTACTAACTTACTCGTATAAATAAGGTGTGAATAAACACGAGTATAGCTTTAAATTGTGCTGAGCATGATAAATGTAAATTAAGTGACTTGCCTTCTACGACTTTACCGAGGTTCGAGTTATTAGAAACGTACCTATACATTTTAAGATGTAGATACTTAAGTACTAATAGATTCCCAATTTCCCACTCGTGAATCACATGGGTATCCATTGAGGGAGGCATACGTTATTAACACGATGGAGATACATAAATGCAAAGCGTTTGGAGGATCCGGGGGGTTACGAGACTGGGCAAGGTACTAGATACTGTGATTATGAATATTAATCGAGTCTAATTATAATATGGTCGACCTTATCGTCAAGAGAGCTGGTCATTCGCGTATGCCCTACTTACAGTGAAAACTATACGGCCTGCGTTGTGGTTTTCTATCGGGTCTCGGTCCACCACACCAGGGCTGATTTACTCGCTTTCTACCTGCTCTCTAGGTATTAAACCTGACGAATAAAATCACTTGTAACATTGATAACGAAAGGTGTATTTAACCGACTTCAGAAAAAGAGGTTTATGCTTGTTATTTTAGATTAGAACTCCGTATCTATAAACCGATATTTTTTTGTTGGACATTGCACTTACCAAAGTCAGGATCCGATGATTGGACCTCGGGGAAATCGAGATAATTCTTCGAATATTATTATACTCGTGCGTTTGCTTTTGGAAATCATCATTTAGTGAAGTGAAACTAATGATGGAGACCACAGTAGGCCACTGAAGCTACTTAATAAAAACTACCTATTTCACGGGTTGCGATTCTATTTCTTTAACACAGTTGCTAAGCTATTTATGTTCGTCTCACTTAATATGGTAAATAATTAACGTTTCTGAAACGGGTGAAGCAATATTTTGTAAAAAAAAACCGGCCAAGTGCGAGTCGGACTCGCGCACTGAGGGTTTCGTACTTTCTATGTAACTATGTCAAAATATACCCGTATACCCCGTAAACAGCCGTATCTATTATAATTTATAATCCATTGTTAGCAGAGCCCTACCTCTAAGTAAAATGTACGCAGTATGGGATCATTTTATATTGGTAAGCGGGAATCCCATTACAAAATTACAAATATATAGTTTTCAGATTTTTTCCTATAGTTGTGGTATAAGACGGTATTACTTGCTAAATTTTAAAGTTATAGGTCAACGGTAAACACTCTAAAAGTTTTGATTCCCTTGAGAGTGTCGAAATATACGTTTTTTGGCGACATAAACGGCCATATTTTTTTTACGTTAACTTAGAAGTTTTAAATTTTTTACAGCTTCAAGGGACCTGTAGAACTGAGTATATGGTTTTAATTTCAACTCGTTACCTTCACGTGTTCCCGAGGTAAAGGGTCTTGACAGACAGACGGACGGTCGGACGAACGGACGTACAGCAAAGTGATCCTATAAGGGTTCCGTTTTTTCCTTTTGAAGTACGAAACCCGAAAAATACGAGCAGTTGACATGACGCTATTGTAACAGATTAGTTTCACTTAGAAGTGAAAAAAATAGAATAAAAACCGGCCAAGTGCGAGTTGGACTCGCGCACGAAGGGTTCCGTACCATTATCTATAAAAAAGGCAAAAAAAACATGTTTTTTGTATGGGAGCCCCCTTAAATATTTACTTTATTCTAGTTTTTAGTATTTGTTGTTATAGCGGAAACCAAAATACATTATCTGTGAAGATTTCAACTGTCTAGCTATCACGGTTCGTGAGTTACAGCCTGGTGACAGACGGACGGACAGCGGAGCCTCAGTAATAGGGTCCCGTTTTTACCCTTTGCGAGCGGAACCCTAAAAATTGAACCAGCTCCAAAAAAACACGAAAATAACTTTCTACCGATCTTATCTATTTGTAGTCGGGGCCTCAGCACGAGCCATCAGGAGTGGTAGAACCCCAATAGTTAATATTTAGATAAGCTAGATAGATGACTATAGCTATAGGTGCAATTCTGCTGGCTCGTGCTGAAGCACTGACTTCAAAAAAAACAGTAGAAAATTATTTTCTTCTCTTTTCGTAGTCGGTTCAGTTTATATTTTATAATTTTAAGAAATTTAAACTCAAAGATTACGAGTACTCGTACTATTCCCAACACTTTTTTAAATTTTGGTTTATTTTTTTGCTAGTTTACTGTATGTATTGTATGAACTCTTAAACAATTGAAAATAACATAGCTCAACAATGTTAATAGCGTTGTTATGACGGGAAGAAAGGTATACTTTTACGATAGCCTAGTGATAAATACGCAACTAGATCCGGATAAGTGGATGATCTGGATCCATCGACCTCTTTAAGATAATCTTGGTACAAAAGTTTAATCAGATAATCGCTATCAGAGCTGGCAAGCGGATCACTACATGCTGCCAAAATATCGCGTGACTAAGATTTTAGGATGCTCAATGATACCAATTAACAAAAATGCATTGGATGATTCCGCTATTATTTCGCAATTAACCAATGAAATAAGATGCTGGTAAGGTGAAAATCAATAACATGTCAACCGATACGATCATCATTTGGAGAAAATGGCCGCTAAAGATTTTTATTAGGGGTGAAGCACTTATGTCAACAATTTTTTCAGTATTTCGAGTTTGTGGAGGTGTTATATCACATAACTATAGTTTTTATAAAACGTAGAGGAGACGACAACGTGCAATTTAGTAATCAAATCTCAATTTTCGTGTTTTTGTGGGTTGACACGTTATTACTAATCATCAGCATCCTAGTCTTGATACTTCGTACTTTAGTTGCATCATTCCTATGTTAACAGATTTTCCGTTTCCTGTGTTGGATATTGCGTTGTGCGTTTAGAGATTGATTTATGACTTTGATGAGTAATAATGCAAAAGAAAAGTATCTGACAAAATCCGTACTATGTTATATCTATACTAATAATTTGTCTTGTAAAGTGTGTCTGTCTGTCTGTTACCTCTTCACGTTTAAACCGCTGAACCGATTTAGATGAAATTAGGTACGGACATAGTTTGAGACCCTCGGAAGGACGTAGAATAGTTTTTATTCCGGAAAATTGCGTAGATCCCGCAGGATAGCGATAAACGAATTCTTCGCAGACGGATTCGCGAGCAACAGCTAGTAAATATGTAAAAACGGTACTTAACTAATCAAATTAGCTTTGTGTACAACCAATCATAATGCAATTTCACATGTATTTTGTACCTACTGGAACTAATCATTCACTATCACGGACCAATGGGTATCTAGATATTAAGCGAGCCATGCGGGCCGTTGTTGCATATATTAATTTCTTTGTTCACTCACAAGGTAATACTAATTTATAGCAACACCTGTTGATTTCAATTTTTTACTAAATACACGATTACTATAAAATACAATCACGTACCTACATAACGTAGAAAATAATTAATTACGGTAGATATATCTAGTCACTGCAATCATGCCTTGCTTTTGCTATGTTACCGTTACCCAAAAATATGTTTCTAAAACTATGTTCTTTGATATTTAATACTGTCTGTGTAGAACGTAAAACAATTTTTAGGCACCGAAATCTAACGTAGAAATCATGATCTTGTCAACCCAGCTGTGAACAGGAAATATAGTGAAACTTGATAAAAACCAGTCCTCGCTATGTCCTCGTTGTATTTCTTAGTAGTATGGGTCGTTTACTAACACAAACCTACATAGTAACAGTTTAGGATATTTAAGACAACAGTGAGGTATTTTTTTGCTTCGCATACCTAATCCTTGCATTGTAGATTGAATTTTGATCCGAAGTTTAATTTTAACGTTATACCATATTCAGATCTTTTGTTGGCAAAAACAAGACCTTATATCAAGCGGATTGGACTAAAAAAACCGGCCAAGTGCGAGTCGGACTCGCGCACGAAGGGTTCCGTACCATTATCTATAAAAACGGTAAAAAAAATTCATGTCTGTTGTATGGGAGCCCCCCTTAAATAATTGTTATATTTTAATTTAATTATTGATTTTTAAAGTGAATGTATAACTAAATATTATATGAATATTTCAAGCGTCTACCTGTTGCCGTTATCAATATCGAGCAAGAACGAGCAAAAAAATCACGTTTGTTGTATTGGAGCCCCCTTAAATATTTATTTTATTTTATTTTTTAGTATTTGTTGTTATAGCGGCAACTAAAATACATCATCTGTGAAAATTTCAACTGTCTAGCTATCACGGTTCATGAGAAGATACAGCCAGGTGACAGACGGACAGACGGACAGCGGAGCCTCAGTAATAGGGTCCCGTTTTTATCCTTTGGGTACGGAACCCTAAAAAAGTATGAAACAGATAAAATTATTTATAGTGCTTGCCAAACCAGAATTTAAGGGTTAGGGTGAGACCACACGAGCGTAATTTTGTGAGTTGTGAGCGGCAGAATTTCGGTTGCGCCATATATGGTGTCACGTGATGGCCCGCACAATGTATGGCGCGAACCGAAATTCTGCCGCTCACGACTCACAAAATTACGCTTGTGTGGCCTCACCCTTAAACTAAACGAACTGTAGACCCCTGAAGTACATTTACTACATTACATTAATTTGCGCTCAAAAACGATTATGAAAACAATACTTACGTGTAAGCGGTTATTATTAAACAAATTCGAGACACGATTTTCGTGGAGTCGCAATGTCATGTTCTTAGTATTGTGTTGTGTGTATCAGAAACTTTCGGCGGGCGTCGGTCACGTCGCTCTCTCGCACGACCGGGGAGTTAGTCGCGAAGAGAAGAAATTGAATTTAGTCATCGCAGGTATTTGTATGCTAAACACATCGCAGCACTCAGTGGGTGACACTAGAGCGGGTGTTATTACATTAACAGCGTGTTTCACAGCATTATGTGTCGTGTCGTGTGTTTTTGTTGGTGGGCATTCTCATTATTACCAATATGCGTGATGAAATTGATTGAGTTTAGAACAAGGCAAGGCGGACAGAAACAGATGCACCAAATGTGTCTTTGGTAACGTAGCCTCTTGATGATTGCACGTTATTCGGACATAATTAAAATAAAAAAAATATATAATTTTTGGTTATTTAAAAGGGGCTTTTTTAATTAGTGGCCCATTAAATTCATTATCCCATTCAAATTAAGGGGCAAAAAAATCTCTATCTCTAGAAAAATGAAATTACTGGTGTTAGACCAGCTTATCAGTGTAAATAATATTATAGTATAAATCTTCCCAGGTGAATTTTTCGCTTCGAGCCATTACATTAAATTTGAACCTTAATACTATGACGATACCGTTTGTTTTGAAAGATAAGGGCTCGAAGCGAAAAATTCACCTGGGAAGATTTATACTATACTCCTACAAGCACTAGCCGCTCGTCTGGGGCTACGAAATTCGAAGTTCGTAACGTGTCCCGTCCCTTTCACTCTTCTGTTTACCTAATACTATTAGCATGAACGGAACAGCACTATACGAAGTTGGAAAATCGAATTTCGTAGTATACTTACTGTCCCTGGGACAGGCAAACCTTTAATTGAATTAATTTGCTACTTAAGAATCGTGCACAAACCTTGTCTACTTCTCAGATGGAAATAATGAGTAAGTCAGCAAGTACTTAGTAATAAAATTGTTGGTAAGTGTACCTCAGTTCAGGAACGATCGAAGTGTTCGCGTCACACGGCTCCGTTACTCAGGTGGAGACGTCAACGCGTGCCGCGCCTGTGAATGACATTATGTAGGTAGAAAGTAAACTCTCCATTTACCGGCGTGACACTAAGTAGCCACCATGCACCGGCCATTGTTTCCTACTCCGCAAACAACATTATCTCGTGAACTTCCTTATCTTAATCTAAATACGAATACTTCGCTAGAGAGTAAGATTATATTTATACATGTAATTGTAGGTACTTAGCATTAATTAATACAATAAAACATTTCGCATTCACACAGCTTTAATTCCTATGGTAGGTATTGCAGTTTTGTTAATTATTCAGGGAAATCATTGTTTAGTAGAGACGAGAAAGTATGATATGTTTATGGATTGTCGCATGGCTTTTGTTTTCTTTCATGAACTCGTCTGAGTGCTTGTGTAACCGGCCTGTCGCATCAGCTAGAGCAAGAGGACACCTAGCAGTGCTTGATTTTATGATACTTTTGTACCCTAAATATAAATAAATATATTAATTGAGTTGTAACTATTTACCGAGTAAGATTTTCCGAGTCCGACAGCGTACAGCTTAAAAGTTAGGGTGAGGGCTGACCGAGGGAGAGTGCCAACAATCTAATGAACGCTCTCTAATATATGGGACTAGGGCCAGGGATTCGTTTTGCAGAAGTGGGTAATTATGCGCCTCCAGGGCGCCGGGCACAACGACTCTGGGGGCCATCGGGGCTTGCGCCATAAATCAGGATAACTACCCGATATCCGGATAACTGCAGGATTGCAATTTCTTATACGGATTGAATCCAGCGGAATGCTCATCCAATCGTATAATTCGGAAGGATGATTGCTTTCCGCTTGGCTTTATTTCTTACAGAATGTATGTAGTTTGGGCGTTTCCTGATAAAGAATTATTGGGGAATGTTTGAAAAAATGCCAAAGGGAATGTGCATCTGAGTACACACGTCTTGCAGCACAAACGTACTAGTACAGTTTGGTGTTACGCAAACCGGCGATGCATGTATGTAGGCAAACTGTGTAAATATTATTGGTACCATTTCTATTCTTTCGTTATCGATAAAGTGAAGAATTAACTGTTTTATCGTTACATAACGTAATATTATTTACTTACAATTTTAATCGATTGATAATTAATAAAATATAAAGTTAAAGTAATTGAGTTAGAGTTCGATTGATAAATAATAAAATATCGAGTTAAAGTATTGAGTTAGGTTAATACTTAAATCTTGAATATTACGTATGGCTTTCTCCTGTTCAGATCGTAGAGTGAAAGAAATAAAAGTACCGAAAGGTTTTTCGGTACTTAAACGACGTGTGCGGCAGAACGACCTCTTATGTCCCTTGACCCTTCATCAAGAGGCAGAAAAGAACTTAAACACGCTTATCTGTGGCGTAGGCGGCAAGAAACTGATTCGTACGCAACCTAAATAGTACCTATACTGAGGTAGGTACGTAGGTACCTATCTATAGTGGAAAGGAAATTCAGAAAGCTCGTATTTAGGCAGCATGTATGTAGCTAAGGAAGATGACTAGATCCATTCCTGCTGGCTTTTTACAGGCACCGACTTTACATACATAATTGTTTTATATTTTTTTCATCTTAACTCCGTATTTTATTAACCGTTTCGAAAATATTTTGTAGCCGAGTTCTGTACTGAAATTAACAATAAATAAATAACGAGCGAGCCCAAGCCGGGCGTAAGAAAATAAACCTTCGGCATAGTCTTTGGTGCGCGAGTTCCCTATGGCCGGTTTTTATACCTAAATACTTACACTGTAGCCAAAATAAAAATGTCAGCTGGTTTTAGATAGGAACTGTTTTGTTCTTTGTTGCTCCTATACTTGGCGATGACGCGGCGGGCAAATCGCTTGCCTGAATATTTAGAGCTTCATCATTCAATTATAAGTTTAGAGAGGTCAGGGAAGCGTTCCTCCCACGGACGCGGCTTATCTCGTCGAAACGGGAGCGGGTCGTCGGCTCCTCTGACGATTGTTAGTCATCGCCATCAGCACTAGGCAAACTATACGTACTTTATTAATTTGATGGTTGCTATCACCAAAGCGCGGTTGATGACATCAGACATTGATTCGAGAATACATAAAACATTCATCGTGATCAATTAAAGGTCTGGGACTAGGCCAAGAACAAGATAGCGAGTGGACCGGAAAACATACGCTCGTTTAAGTTGTAGGTATCTTTGTAACAATATGTTTATATTTATTACAAAGTTATTCTTAGTGGTAGCCGAATTTATATACTTGTTGGATCTAAACATCTAGATCTATTCGAAAACGGTTTGACGACGTATAAACAAACTAGTATCTCAAACGTCCAATGCCGTTTACTGGTCAAGCATAAAACCTAGCTAGCTATAGCTTCAAAGAATTAAGCATGACGTCCTAACATCTATGGCATGCCGAATGGCCGTTCAAAGTATACAAGATCAGAATTTTAATTATCTAATTGCGACAAAGTGGCTGATACGCTATTACGATAAGAAACCACGAAATGTCGGCAGTTAAGTTTAATTAAGTCGTTGGAAGTTCTTAATATTAGATAGGTATCTAAGTAAGAAGTACATGTTCTATGATCCTGTTTGTTTGACCACGCGTGGAATCGTGGTGTATGGGCACGATAGCCCCGCGAGTGCGGTCCTCGCCCGGCCAAATGTCTCGAAGCAACTGTGGTATAGTTAGAAAGTATAAGGCAAGCCTTATCGAATTTTTGTAAGTTTGCGTAACATTGTCGTAATTGATTGCTTGCGGTCACGTAATTGGCCAGCCTGAGAAGTAGCTCTTAGTCCGAGAGCTGGCACCAATTTTTGGGTAGGTATTTGAGGCAAGCTGAAAACTTGTCACATATCTCTCCTATTATACCCCAACACGGAACCAAAGACCTGGCTGACGGGTAGCGGGGCTAAATCTACCCTCATTTTTTTTTAATTGGCAGACCGATTGTCCATCCAAAATTATCTGTATTTTATTTGAAATATTTATTTTTAATTATCAATAATCTTTTAAAATTTCAGCGTAACCTCGAAAACAGTTTTTTTTTGCAAAATTGTTTTGCATGCATCTGGTAAAGTTTAAGTCCTGTTTAACTTGATCTGGCTTATTTATTTTCTCACTATTTAAATGTTAAATTTTAAAGTATAAAAATTTCGAAATGCCTCAATGACAATTTCTTAAAAAAAATTGTATTTGTAACAGTATGAGGGTTGATTTAGCCCCCACCCCGCCACCTGTCAGCCAGGTCTGTGGTTCTGCGTGCTTGGGTTATCATAGGGGAAGCATTAGACAAGGTTTCAGCTTGCCTCAAATACCTACTCAAAAACCGGCCAAGTGCGAGTCGGACTCGCGCACTAAGGGTTCCGTTCCGTACTATAAAATTCACGTTTGTTGTATAGGAGCCCCCTTAAATATTTATTTTATTCCATTTTTTAGTATTTGTTGTTATAGCGGCAACCGAAATACATCATCTGTGAAAATTTCAACTCTCTAGCTATCACGGTTCTGAGATACAGCCTGGTGACAGACGGACAGACGGACGGACAGCGGAGCCTCAGTAATAGGGTCCCGTTATTACCCTTTGGGTACGGAACCCTAAAAATGTCTATCAGCTCTCGGGCTATCTGTTTTGCCCACCTCCCCGTTCCACCATCATCTAACTAAAAGCTCTAATAGTATTACATGAAACTATTTTCTTTGTTTATTTTAAGCATATAATTTATTTAAACTGCTCCAAAAGAAAATAGGGGCTACTTGAGATTTATCGGTAAAATTTAAATACAAATAGGTTTCTTTACATTTAAATTCCTTCCTTGTCTTAAAGAGTGTTTTATTAATAGAATAAAATACAAATACTTATTGTTGCATTAAATGTATTCAGATAAAAACGTATAACGTTAACGTTAACGGATAACGTTATTTTTAATTTTCATTTTGCCGATAAAACTCTAGTGGTTTTTGGTTTCTTTTGAGTATTATATATTTAATAGCATTTCAAAATTAGATCTGAAATAAAATATTAGCCAAATTTGCTTCCAGTAAGGTATTATACATAGAATTCATGAATCAGAGCGTTAGTTTCGTAATTTTCCCATTAATTATATAATTTTATTTAGAGTTTTTTATCAAATATTTGAATGTACCTATTTACATTAAGGCGGGCGGGCAGGTAGCGGCGCGATAGACCGAAACCCATTGCGGCTGCGGGACACGCGTGTCGCCTTACCATGAGAACTGAGAACGCTTCATTATGAAATTTATATGCCTTCCATAACGTGGGAGACGATTTTGATAGTACTGTTACTGCAGAAAATTTAATTGAACGTCTTGTGCCGTTTTAATAAATCTTTTAAGCTAATTTTGTTAACTAATCCAAAAAACACGCTAGATTAGGCGATTAAGGCTAGACTACATAGTTTTCTTGATATAATCTGTGCGGCAGACGTTATTTTTGCCAAATAAATTCGCACGTAATTTGTTTCGTTTCAATTAGTGTCCGACCGAAACTGGTTTTTACGACCGAAACCGAAACCGAAACCGAATTTCGGCAACGGTCTCAGTTTCGGCCGAAACCGAAACTGAAACCGAAACTTCCTTATAAGGATCATGTTTTGAGGGAAAAATAAAGAAAACGTTATTTTAACCAGTCAGTCCTTATTTTTTTTATCTTTTAATCACATAGCTAAGCCTTCGATGATTTCACTTATTGATAATCAACATAACAACCCTGAATCCATAATATTATTACCACTAATGCACTATCATCATCATCATCATCAGCCTATACTTAGCAGTCCACTGCTGGACATAGGCCTTTTCCATGGCGCACCACATCACTCTGTCTTCGGCCCCTCGCATCCATCCGCCGCCAGCGACCCTCTTAAGGTCATCCGTCCACCGTGCCTCAGGACGCCCTACACTACGTTTCCCGTCCGTGGTCTCCATTCGAGGACTCGTCTGCTTCACCGCTCATCAGCCCTGCGACACACGTGGCCTGCCCAACACCACTTCAGCGAACTAATTCTTTACGCAATGTCGGTGACTTTCATCCTTTGTCGGATAATGTGATTGCGGATTTTATCCTTCAAAGAAATTGCTCTCTTCATAGCTCGCTAAGCGACCCTGAATTTATAGATTAGCCCCGCAGTCAAGGATTACGTTTCGGCTCCGTAGGTTAAAACTGGTAGGACGCACTGGTTGAAGACTTTCGTCTTTAGGCACTGAGGGATGTCTGACGATAAGATATGCCAAAGTTTCCCGAAAGCAACCCAGCCCAACTGTTTTCGCCTATTAGCCTCTTTCTGAAAGTTGTTTCTACCAAGTGTTGTGTTCTAATGCACTATAGTAAGTACCAAGTCCTAACTAACGTTTTTTTTGGTATAGCATTAGCAAGAGAGAGTTAAATTAATCAAAAACTTAATTCTTGATTCCGAGAAAAAGGACTATGGATTAGCCCGAAAAATGTCGAGTTAAACACGTTTTAAGACGTGAGTGATCCGTATATTTTCAATATAAGTGAGTCTCGTGTTAGTTTCTTGTTTAACTTGATTCTACTATATCTAATCTTTCATCTAAATATAAAAATCTCGTGTCCCGGTGTTTGTAATCGAACTCCTCCGAAACGGCTTCACCGATTTTTATGAATCTTTTTTCTCTATACTCGGTAGGCCTGAGAATAAGACGGAGTCGCGGGCAACAGCTAGTATATATATTAGTTTTGTTATATTGAATTATTTTTTTGATGTTTACTACCTATTTTTAATATTCTTATGCTATATCACGTGATAAAACTTACCGAATTCAAAATAAATCACATGAAAACTCTCAACAAACAAAACAAACTGCAAAGACAATCCAGTCACATGATTAGGCACGTGGACGCGGCAAAATGTCTTCGTCGCTTTGGAATTTAACGCGCCGAACATGACCGATCCCGGCTCGAGAACTCCCGAATGCAGTTTCGGTTTCGGTCGTAGTTTCGGCAGGTTTTCCACCGAAACCGAAACTAAACCGAAACCCGTTTTTTTGCCGAAACTCGACCGAAACCGAAACCGAACTTTCGGTCGGACACTAGTTTCAATTTAATTGTTTTGCGTGTTCAAATTAGTCGTTAATGGGCACGAAATGTTGCTGTTATTAAAAGATTTGTGGCACGTTTGCGATCGTTGACCTTTAGATTGTTAAAAGATGGGAAAATATATCTGCAGTTCAGGCTGGCGAATAACCTTTTTATTCGTGCGTGCGTGCACAAATGCAACTAATATTATGTTAATAGTTGGCAATCAATAGTGGAATTCACTAAGACCAAAATACATCTAGTGAAATGATTTCTGAACGAATAATCCACACACCAAAATATTGTGCATCTTTTGCCTAGTTCAGTATTTAGGCACATAAAAATAATTTGATATTTATGCTATGGAACATGCGTAGCATAACCCTAAGCTCTGGCTCATAGAGTTCTTAACCAAATTAGTTAAATCATCGATGCTCTAGCTCTATCTCAATTTTAATCAAGCAAATTACTATTATACAAAAAAACAGTACATTTTTGAAGTACAAGGATCTTTTAAATCTTTCGCAAATAGGGTACTTGACACATTCAATTAAATGACGTACTTGTTCTGAACGGTCAAACCCAATTCCCCCATTCATTTTATATGGCAATAGCAAAGTCTGACATCCCTTAGTTAATTGCCTTTTCAATTGACACCTTTTTTTATTTCAAACAACTAAAAGACGAATCTGGTTTTCAGGACTACTTTTATTATTTTTATAGTTGTGCCTTGCAATTGTTGGTTAATGGCTTACACTATTGCTTATTTTGTAATGGTTTCAAGTCTACTATATAATCGAACGCTATTTCCAAATATCAGTAAATATACAAGACCTAAATACTCAAATTTGTGCATCAATACAAAATTGCAAATGTCTGGATATTCTTATTCATACTTGATGCATTCTAGATATCACCATAGCACCTATAGTGTAATAATCTAACCACAAGCCGAGCCGCCCTTGCGACACGTAATACGGTAGACGGCCGCTTCGCCCTCCGACCCTCCACGCTGCATTATGCTGCATCACGAGGGCACCGACCGGCATAGGAAGCGTCGTTGCCATGGCGACGCCTCTCGCGAATATTATTGACAGACAGCCGCCCCGGTCCAGACAGGGAACACCCTCGTTCCCTCTTTCCCTATTTCGGCGCGTGCATGTAATGATATATTTTTCCAAAGAATTAAAGGCACCACAAACTACGTGTTCATTGCTGATAAGCAGTCATTGGCATTGCGGGATCTGCGGTAGGGAGTTTTATTGTTGCGATAATAGACGCAAAGCCAATAACAATGACAACAAATATTTATCATTTGCCATAATGCATATTTTACATTTGTTTGTTGGAAATTAGTTTGACATTTTCCTGAAATGACCGCTTTTAAAAGATGCAGTTAAAGATTGAATAATTATTGTAGTTCATTGTTTTACATGATGGTTAGCTTTCTTCAAAGGCAAACGTTAACACTTAATTTCATCTCCTGTCATCATATCGTGGCATTCCACAAACACTGCCTGCCAAATCCTAATAATATGCTCTTTTTAGGGTTCCGTAGTCAACTAGGAACCCTTATAGTTTCGCCATGTCTGTCTGTCTGTCCGTCTGCGGCTAAGCTCAGAGATCGTTAGTACTAGAAAGCTGTAATTTGGCATGAATATACATACTACCAGATGGCCTAGTGGTTAGAGACCCTGACTATGAAGCTTGAGGTCCCGGGTTCGATTCCCGTGTCGGGGCAGATATTTGTATGAAAAATACGAATGTTTGTTCTCGGGTCTTGGGTGTTTATAATGTATTTAAGTATGTATCTATCTATATAAGTATGTTTATCCGTTGCCTGGTACCCATAACACAAGCTTTGCTAAGCTTACTTTGGGACTAGGTCAATTGGTGTGAATTGTCCCGTGATATTTATTTTATTTATTTATTTATATCAGTCACGCCAACAAAGTGCTAAAATAAAAAATAATTTTTTTTTAGGGTACCTCCCTATGCGTAAAGGGGTAGTTATTTTTTTTTTCTCGTCTAACCCTTTAGTGTGGGGTATCGTTGGATAGGTCTTTTAAAACCATTGTGGGGTAGCAAACATGATTTTTCTATTCAGTGATCTGTTTGCGAAATATCCAACTTTAAAGTGAAAATTTTCATTAAAATCGACCCCCCCCCCCCTTTAAAATCTAAATTGTTGGGTGGGAAAATTTGAAAAAATTCAGAATGGTAGTAAATATATAAAATTTACTAGGAAAATTATAGCGGCTAAGATTGCTTGGAAATTATTTGTAGTTTTAGAGTAGAGTAATTAAATAGTAGCCTAAGGTATAAAACATACCTAAACTTGGATGATTCCGTACACATACGAAATCCTTAGAAAAATATTACTTCATTTTTTCTTAATGGCTACGGAACCCTTCCTTGGGCGTGTCCGACACGCTCTTGCCCGGTTTTTTAATGAGTTTAAAGCTGAAACAAGTTTTACATTAATTTATAATTAGATTAATAGTAATTATTCAAAGTTAATATTACAAATAAAATACACGTTTAGTATTAATGTACTTATTTAAAACAGGGTGCTTATACAACGAACACAAAGGTAAATCTGAACTGGAGCAGTAGAGAATGATCAAAAGAAAGAAACGGATGAATTTTATTACGGGACCTATTTTTCACAATGCGTCAGGCATCGGGTCGGGTTGCTTCCTGCTTTCTTGCACAACGGAATCGTGTTAACATGCCATATTTAAATGCATCTAGTGCGATCTAAATAGAGCGTTTTTTGATTACATATTTTAGAGTTCCGTACCCAAAGGACCCTATTTCTGAGACTCCTCTGTCCGTCTGTCTGTCCGTTCGTCTGTCACAGCACAGGGCTGTATCTCTTGAGCCGTTATAACAAGACACTTGAAATTTTCACAGATTATGTATTACTGTGGCTGCTATAACAACTAAAAATAAAATAAAGACAAAAATTAAAGGGGGTCGTCCTCGTCATACAAGAAACGTGTTTTTTTTCAGTGTTTTTTACGAGCACTTGAGCTGAATCTACTTATTAGGTACAACTCGAGTGTTTAAGGCTCGATAATGATTAAATAAAGACTGGAGTTGACTATTAATATTACATATATTATACCTAATCAACTCCTTGAAAGTACTCTATAGTTCTATGGAGGAATGTTAAGTACTTAATACAATTTATTTGACAGTAATAAGTTTGATTATACGACAGGTTATAAGTACCTACTTAGGAGACACAAGGTGTAGTGTTTGGCGTAGAGCTCTTAACAAATGGGGTATATTATAAATAGTTATTCCAGTATTTTTGTGAGGTGAAAACAAATGATTTTTATTAGGTTAGGATTATCATTTGTTATAATGAAATATGCGTATACTTTTAACCAGCAAAGTCTAAGCGAATTTAATGTATGATCTCGTGCATAATCCGAACTGTAAAAATGTGTATTTAATTACACGACTGCACGCAACTACACTGACGAGCAAAAATAAAGGGTCGGTTACTTAAATGACGATAACTACAAAACCCGCTGTGATAGCTTCTTCGAGTAAAATGAGTTTAGTAAAGAGTTTTATTCTCAATTAAACTTTTTCTTGTTAAGAATAAAACTCTTTACTAAACTCATTTTACTCGAAGAAGCTATCACAGCGGGTTTTGTATTTATCGTCATTTTTGTAACCGACCCTTTATTTTTCCTCGACAGTGTATATCCTTTAGGACTTTATGAGATCGAAGAAGAAGCTTATAGACTTGAATTACCGCGTTGAATTAAGTATGTTAAGTGGAGGATCAACGAGCCTAGAGGCATTTAAATTTGCACATAAGTCATTCGATCAGATAAAACTTCGCCATTTGGAATATAAATGTGATTTCGGCCTGTTGACGAGGCGATTCTCAGCCGATTGAAGCTAACGGCACGTTTTTAATCATCAGTACCGCTATTACAGATCGGATTATTTACCTGAACGAGAGAACAGAAATCAGGTCAACATTGAATTGCCTTTAAACGTTTTCTAGATCATCCTCCCACGGTTTTCTGTACACTATTTTGATAATCTAAGAACGTTTTGGATTTTCGTTCGAGTGGATTCGTCTGCGAAATGTAAGCTCATGCATGATGTAAGTAGATAGAGATGGCAACAACAATTGTATTTCAAAAGGCTTACCTTTTAAAGTATAATTGTTGCTGCCACCTCTAAAAAGAAGGGTTGTAACTTCGAGTAGCACACTGTTTAGTTTTTTTTTTGTTTTGTTAACGAACGACGAACGATGACTGGATGAAGCCACTTTACCAATTGCTTTTGGAGCTTCATCCGTGTTTATTTGTCGGTAGTGCCAATTAACGTGAACGCTAGAATTCTCGGTTTCATGCCTGAAGTCCTTGACACAGATATTGAAATGCAGCTTCAAAGTCAGTGCTGGACTGGTTTCGTCGGTAAACAAACGGCAACGCGTCAGCTTTTCCGAATATGGCGGGCGCGTGCGGCCACCACGCACCGCCACTTTTGCCTGTAAACTGAACTTTGTATTTAACAGCACAAGTTGTATTTTTGATCTGACTATTAAACATGGAACCTTGATGCACTGCCAGTGGCATACCAATACCAGTACTCCCACGAAGATACATGTCGATACAGTAGTCAATCAATCTATTAGCAACGGAACGCTATTTGTACAGAAAAACGAGTTCGCCGCAAGGTTGCCAAACAGAAATATAATGGGAACTCTTTTATATGCAGATTTTATGTGAACATAATTTTTGATAACAGTCTAATCAGTTTCGTATTATTGGTACACATTTATTCAATTGTGATTTCGTTATATTAACATATCTGACATGCAATTAAAACTATAAATAGATGCTAACATTCTACTAATGGTGATTTAATGTTCTTAAAGTGATCTATGGAGTTGCATTGATTTATTTGAAAGCTCCAGTTACCAAAAATAAACAGCAGTTTTTTAGGTTTAATTATACTTGACGCGTTTTAAGCACCTATCGTCAGGGATTGTGCAAATCCGCTTACTACTATAGGCAGGTACGTAAATACCGCGTATTTGCGTTACTGCAGGGAATGTATGTTAACTTAAAATTTGTTTGGTTGAATTTTGAGTATAAATTAGATGTTGGCTAAAGTCAGATACGTACAATGCTAGTTAAGCGGATTGGCATAATCCCTGACGCTATGTAATAAATAGTTCATCATCAATATCATCTCAGCCTAATACGTCCCACTGCAGGTCACAGGCCTTCAGGCGTAGTTCCCATGCGAGCCCAGTGCGGATTGTGGAGTTCACAGTGTGAACTTCTTCGCAGGTGTGTGTAGGTTTCCCCGCGACGTTTGCTTTCACCGTAAAGCTCATGGTAAATTTCAAATATGTACATAAGTTTCGTAAAACTCACGAGGTACTTGCCCGGGGTCGAATCCACGACACTTTGCTTGAGAGGCTATACCTAGGTCATACCATTAGACTGCCACGGCTTTTTAGTACCTAATTTATAGTTGTCGCAACGTTATATCGTATCGTAAACGGGGAGTGGTAGAAGATGAATTTGGAAATGTATTTCTAGAGGCGATTTCGTGAAATCTATTTTATATGTCAAGTATCAAAGTGACTGTGCGTATATTTCGATAATTACGAGGGCAGTTGACCTTGGCCTCAGTATGCGTAGAAAACGTTGATGAACTGCTAAACCGCGGAAAGTTTTATAAGTCCTTTAAATCACGAGGTTTATGACAAATTATTACAAATTATAAATTCATGAAACCCTGCGGTAACTGTTTCTGGTTATTCTGTCTTTAGGCATAGTCTTCTTAATCTTATAAACGCGAAAGTTTGTATGGATGCTTTTTACTCTTTCACGCTAAAACGGTTTGACGGATGACATTTGGCACAGTTTATAACAGGATAAACATATAGGATACTTCTATCCCGGAAAATTGCACAGATCCCGCAGCGATAAACGAATTCTTTGTATACGGAGTCGCGAGCAACAGCTAGTTAATAATAAAATTAGTCATCACTATCACAGAATTATTCTAGGATCACTTCGTTGTTTGTCTGTGGGTCAGTCTGTTAGATATACATACATATAGAATCCTTGGATTATTAACACCCGAGCTGGAGCCCAGATTTTTATATAAATAAATAAATAAATAAATAAATAATATTAGGGGACAATCTCACACAAATCGACCTAGTCCCAAACTAAGCAAAGCTTGTATTATGGGTACTAGACGACGATAGACTTACTTATATAGATGACTAAATACTTAAATACATAGAAAACATCCATAACTCAGGAACAAATATTCGTGCTCATCACACAAATAAATGCCCTTACCGGGATTTGAACCCAGAACCTCTTGCTTCGTAGGCAGGGTCACTACCAACTAGGCTAAAGCGGTCGTCGTCGACCTTCTTCCGTATTTTAGTACTCTCTACTATTTTACTGTTTCTAAACTCAGGAAAGTCAATATGTTTGTTAACCTTTAGTATGCGTAAGCACTGATCAGTGCCAAATATGTAGATTTCTTTTTTTTTTTTTATTTTAATTAGTAAGTACTTTATATTTACGAAAATCATCGTTGAAGCCATCGTCGTGACTTGAATTCAGATTTTTCTACTTAAAACAGCACGTGAAAGGTTAAAGTAACTAAATTAGGCAAAGGGAAGAATCTACGATACACGTCCGATTTACCGTTAATAACGATTACCGAGCTAACCTAACCCTAACTTAAATGAATGGACCTAATTGTTTTTTTTTTACTTCAGCAATTACCAGATACTCCAGGCTCTTGGGAGTTCGCAATTTCAATTAAAATTGATAACGATGCGTAGTAAAACAGTGTTTATCAGTCAGTACAAAAATATTTTCGACAGCAAATTTAAATAAGATTGGTGAATAGTGAGTGAATGAGTATACACCTGAGAAGAAATTCTATGGTGTATGTGAAGTTCCCAATCCGCACTGGGCCCGCTTGTGATCTGCGGCCCAAGCCCTCTCATTCTAAGAGGAGGCCTGTGCCCCTATATAAGCTGGGATGTTGATGATGAGAGAATGAGAACTAGACAAGGCCTGGAAATACTAGACTTTAAATCTTTGCATTGTTCATACATTTAGAGAAAAATAATACGTTATAGGAAGGTTATAGGTATAAGCAGTTGGTGAGTAAGCTTTAAACATGTAATCGATTCTTGATTTAGGCATTAAGTCACCTGACACCTCATACTATAGTTACACACACCGATGAAGTCGTGCCGTTGCTTCACTTAATACGCGTCGTCCATCATAATAATACATTGTGCGAGTAATAACAGCTGTATCGTGATAATAAATGTTAGCTAATTTAATATCCCTTTCATGACTAAAGTTCGAATGGCCAGGGTCATCATAGCAACGGCATTTGCGTGGTCAGTTTTAAGGTTTTGGCATACAAATATTTTTTATCACGTGAGGCAGTGCTATACATTTGCGCCGCGGATAGGTACCTACTATAATTTACGGAAATTCGTCGGAAGATAGGTGTGTTTTACAACGTATAATTAGCGGCCTTACGCAACTACGCTCGTAAGGTAGGGCAGTATTAGTAACCTATCCACGATACTTTATTCTATCAGTGAGGCGCAACTGCTCTTGCGAATTAGGAAACGTCAAAGCCAATGTGACAATATGCTATAATCTTGCTATAATGCTTTTATCTTTATCACCTGTCTATGAATTGCTTGTCCCAACTGCCAGTGTTAGACTAATAAAATTCCTAATCTAATTCAAGGTTGAATGGTCTTCATCGATCGCAGAATTAATAACATGAAGAATAGAATTTTTTTACTATTTACCTACTCGAATCGTACCTATTCCGAATTCAACACAAAGTTTCATCAATTTCGGATGATATTTTCATGTCCCCATTTTATCGCATACATAAATGTGCATATTTTTTTTGTTTTCATACCTTGTTTATTTTAAACTAGCTTTTTTTCGCGACTTCGTCCGCGCACAAATAAAATGTATGGTCAACTCCCGATCTCTATCCCGCGAGAAATTCCAAAAATCCCTTCCCTTTCCCTTTTCCCTTTTTTCTGCACCTCTGGGATCCTTAAGGAATGGTTACTGAGATAGGGTCCCGTTCCCATTGAATTTAACATATAAATCTCATTTTCTCCTTATCCTGTGGGATTTTCCGAAAATCCTAAAATTAGTTTTTTACTTTTATAATCACTTATTTGCATGCCAGTCTCTAATACTTATAGTTATGGAGATACGGGTACTTTGAAGCGAAAATATAAATCCCATTTATTCCCTATCCCGTGGGAATTTTGAAAAATACTTTCTTAGCGGATCCCCATCCCCACGCCATTTCACGCCATTTCTGTGTGCCAAATGTCAGCACAATCCGTTGAGTGGTTTGAGCTGTGCGGTGATAGATCAGTCAGTAACGGTACTCTTTTATATTTATGTATAATATATAAAGTAGAGAAGATTACGGCACTAAGCAGTGAAATCCATTTATGGAGCAACTAGCTTTTGTCCGAGACTTCGTCTACAAAGAAGAATTCGCTTATCGTTATCCTGCAGAAACAATGCAATTTTCCAGGATAAGAAGTATCCTCTGTTAATACAGGTTATAAACTATCTGTGTGCCAAATATCATCCAAATCCGTTGCGTGATGGGGCACCAGACATCCAAACTTAACTTACTTGAAACTTTTTTTTTTCAAAAATTCTGTTGTATTAGAAATAAAGATAATTCTTGTTATATTGACCGACTTAGACAACACAAAACTTGAATCACTAGAGTTAAGAGATTTGGCAGATATATTCTTTAAAGGTCATAGAGGTGCAATAAAAGGGATTTATAATTTTGATTCAAAGTGGTAATGGCCTCACTCGCACTTTGCCGGATTTTTTTATTAGAGTTGTGTTTGAGATTATTGATAAAATCAACAACTTTAAACAATCGTTAATTTTACTACCTTATGCGAGCGAAGTTGCGGAAAAGCCTGGTTTATAAATTTTATAATATTAGTAGGATTAAATCGAACTGTGCTTCCCTACAGACCGAGGCAACAAAATATATATCGGGTTATCTAGCCAGATAGGCGCTTCGCGGTTTTAGCTAGCGTGAGATTTCTATTACTCTTATTAGGTTCTGCGCTATCGTATCGACCAATACTTTAGTTCAACGGCCCAACGAATTTTAGAGTACGGTACCGCCGATGAGCTCGGCCGTAATCGGCTTGGTCACGATGTGCAAATACCCGCGATAACGGCACTCGCTGCGTCGGCGCACCGGATGGGTGAGGAAGGCCGTGCACGGCACCGGACGCATGGGACACGGTGAAAAGCGGTGACCTCATCGGGTAAATTTGCATGTGCTGTTTCGTTAGCCCAACTTGCTTAGGCCTAACGGGCTAATTATATTATTTTTCTACAAATCTGTATAGGAAAACGGGCATTCCGGAGAAAAACCAACGGATTTGATATAATGAATTTGTAATTTTACGCCACTCGCATGTACGAACTAGGTCCCTTAAAATGTGACGAAACTTACAAATTATGAATATTACGAGCTTACTCAAAGTCGTAAATCGTTTGAAACAATACATTAGCTGCCGTTATTAAATAAGTTTGAACAATGACTAGCTTAACTCATTTAGTGACAGTAGTTCGGCAAATTTATGATGATTTTTTAACTAAAAATGGAATTTATGTCAATCTATAATTATAGTGTGAGTTTTGTTGCTGAGTGCAGTTAAACTCCACCCAAAAAAATTCATAGATGTGTACTTACAATTTAGTAAGTTCGGTGGTCACCCGACAACTAATCGTGCATATGACTCTAGGGGCCGATCCATGAAATCACAACTGTGAAGTAAAAAAAAATTCTAGTCTAAAATGTAGAAAAATTTTTTCAAACACGAGTACACAGTAGCAAATTTAATGGATTTTACGAACAGCGTGGTCACCCATGTAATAGAATATAATACGAAAAGTTACATATAAATTTATCTATAGTGAAAATAATTTGGAATGGCATGTCCGAACGGATTCTCAAATGAGGTTTGAAACTTTTAGCTTACTAGCGCCACCTTTCATTCGTTTGCGTAAACGGCGCCGCGCTGCTGATTGTTGACAACGCCATCTACGTAACGGTTGCAATGGTCATGCGACTCCATGCGCTTGAGCATGCTTTGTTTTACATTTGCTACTCGTCACTAGATGGAGTTAGTTGTACCGAACACGTAACGAATTTTATAGGTTTCATTGTTGAATTCAAACTAACATCTGAAAAATTATGTGCACCACATGGTGATTTCCTGACAGTAATTAGTGTCATTACATTACTGATTTTTTTATGCTCGCTGTCCGCCATTTTAAAAGGTCAACGATCTGATTTCTATAGCATCTGTTAAAGCGAGTGTAGGTGTTATTGTTTGCGTTAATTGCTTGGGGGTTCAGTAACAGACGTACCTATACCTACTTAATGTTTGCGAGATTGCGTCTCTCGATATGACTCACACAAAACGTAACGATAAGTATATATGTATAGCTATATTTTCGTCGGTCTCTACCTAGATCATCTAGATGTTAAATGGGTAGTATCAGTTCAGCAACTACAAACTCGTATATTATCTTTTTAACCAGTTCAGCTGACCTGTTGCAGGGTACTATAGATAATACGTTTCAATTATCTCCAAAATCAATAAATTATATAGTATAAGAAATTAAGTTATTCATACACAAAATTTGATTTATCTTTTTTCTCACTTTCTTCTTCTACATAGATTATAGAAGATGGTTGGGTTAATTTGAACGAACACTCCTTTAAAGGGTTTTCATTGGATTTTTTGTTTCAAAGTGTAGTCCCGCCTTTAACGTTGTAAGGTTTAAACACCGACCAATGGGGAAAGATATAAAATAATCTTGAAAACCATATACAGAGGTTTTTCTGTCAAACGAACCCAACTGAATTACTAATTAATTAAAAAAAAAGTTGTATACTGCATGTCTACTAAGTTACTTAACAATAAACATTGTCAAAAACCAGTCGTCAATTGGTTATAGTTATAGAAACTTGATGCAAATCACACTTGGGCTTAGACACAATATGGCTCGACACAGTATAAGTTGGATAATTAATGCATGACATTGATTTCTGGAGCAGAAAATTAAAAGTTTAGGACGCATAAATGTAATTTAAATCTAAATTATTTATACAGCTTGTAGAAGTACTTAACTATACTACTATTTAGTGTTGTAACTTCGATATTTATTTGTTACATGGTGCTTTGATTATGAAGACACGCTTCATCAGCTTCGTACGGCCGACATCAAAGTGTGCCGCTTGCCCGCAGATTTACGGTGTCGTCTACGAAATGTAATTTTGCCATTATGTATATGCATCTATACTTATAGGCGTTACTAAAGGAACTATTCTTAAGCTTAGTCTTAGTTAGGGTCAGGCGACGGGAAATACGGGAATATGTTATCCCTGTCCTGCACCTACCACAATATTATTAAGAATTGCACTTGAGTAAAAAAAAGGAAAAGAACAATTGGGAGTTTCTGTATAAGCGTAGGAGTTATTGTACAGTCAAGGACATAAATATATATACGTTACCATGGCGTCAAAAATATCTATACACCTCTATGGTATTGAAAAAAGGTTGATGTTTACATATACTTGATGCGATGGGTGTATTGTATGTATTATTATTATATATATATATTTTGTATTTTATTTCTTTTTCCAATATTAATGTTTGGACCCGAGTCGCAAATGTGGTTGATTGTGTACGAGATTGTTTTATCCTATGTAAATCGTTTTCCAAATTTGAAATTTCAACATTAGTGATACAATTGACTTAAAATTAGATATGAGTATGTAGTTTAGATGACGCTGTACACGTACACACGATGTACAGTCGGCAAAAAATCTTATACTTACTAAAAGTTATATTTTCAGCAATCATTTATAGTGTCTTTGTAATATCATGTATTACCTACATAACTATATTAAAATATTTCATCATTTCTGTACTTAAATACATCAGTTACCTACTTAGTAAAGCACCCCTAATTTGGGACCCGTACAATCGATGCAAATTATGTCAATCTATTTATTTTATAAATATCAAACAGTGACATTTCACACGGTAGCTTAAAAATGATGCAGTTCGAATGGTTTGGAAGCTGCACTTCATGCACTGACGTCCTAGTTCTTCAAACAAGGGCAAGGTAAGCAAACAAACCGATATGTAGTTATTTACATATTCTTCACTATTGACTGTCGAGTCCACAGAAACGAGAGTTTGGTTGCCCATCCACTAAGGGTGTAGGAGACAGCAAATAACGACTTCCCGTGTGAAAAATTTAATTTCAAAGACTCATTTGTATAACCATATTAAAACGTTATCAACGTTATCAGTGACTTGCACTGTTGAAAAAAAATGCGGATCTCATCTTGATGATTCTAAACTCCATATAAAATTAAAAATCTCTTTCTAGGTCTGTTATTCTGCTTGGCAATATAATCTGATTGTTTTACATCCACAATCAGATCAGCGATTTAAAAATAAAATAACATTTAAAGATTATTGAAAGTAATAAAGTATTACGAAACAAACAATGCAAACAGAACACATGCTGTTGTTCATACAAAATCCAATTAAGATGTAGGTTACAAATACCTACCTTTGTCCTTGTCCTGTTATGATATCTTTGTGGTCTTTTAATGTATACAAATTGTTAAATTTATAGAAAACTTGCCACGTAACTACATTCCCATAAAACTGCATAATAGTGAATACAACCTTAAGATTTATTTGTTTACTTGTATATTGTGTTTACGTAGCACTAACATTGTAGTCTTTATTATATTTAGAGATGAGTTACGTTATTGTGGTGCCTGCTTTTAACATTTACTTAAGTATAGCAAACCAGAGTGAGCTTTTATAAGTAAGTAGGGCATCTCTGGGCCTTAATAATTATTTACATTAGTGAAGACATGAACGTAGAACATCGCATCATCACACAAAACGATAATAATTCGACTAGGAAGACATTATTTTAAAGCAGGATACCGTGGACGAGCCTTTTTCCTACTGTTTTGATTTGAGTCCAAGCGATTTCCTAACATTTGCTAGAATAAAAGATTTGTTATGCTTTCAACGGTAAGAAGACCCATAAGCAGCCGTAGAGTAGAGGCGTACCTACAAACTTTTAAACTGGAATTATTGTTTTAATGATTCATTTCATCACAAACGGAGAGTAATTCGAAAAACAATTCTACTAAATAATATTATTAAATACGAAAATTTGTGAATATGAGTGTGTGTGTGTTGTGTTTGTTACTCTTTCACGCTAAAACGGCTGGACGGATTTGAATGAAATTTGGTATGTAGATAGCTGGACGTCTGGTATGACGCATAGGCTACTTTTTATCTCGGTATTCCCACGGGATCCATGTTAAATCCCAAGACTTAACCGCTTAGTCTAGAGATTTGAAATTTTGAAAACATAAAATGAAGACCACAATGTAATTTTCGAAGATTCCCATTAGAATTAAGTAAAATTCCGCTATTTAAATCCTTAACGGTTTACACGAGCGATGTCGCGGGCAAAGGCTGGTAAAATATAATTTTGCCGTAAACGCGTATCTATTGTTTTTTTATATTATCGATTAATTAGGGGCCATCCATAAATTACGTCACACATTTAGGTGGGGGGGAGGGGTCAAGCGATCTGTGACACTAGAACAAAATAATGGCGATTTTCATAGTAATAAGTGTGACAAGAGGGGGGGGGGGGGGGTCCAAATTAATCGAAATTGGTGTGACGTAATTTATGGATGGTCCCTTAATAACGATTAAATCGTTGACTGCATGAGTATTAAGTATTATACGAGTACATCGGTTCCACGTTTAGTGGAGGTCTGTGCAAAATGCAAATGACTGAACCGGTCCCTGCCGCCACTCCATGAGGTAACGCTTATATGCGAAATGGCACTGTGTTCGTTGTCAGATGATCAACCAACAGTCAAAATGCCACCACTTTGCTAGTTACTCTCCTGCGGGATGAACGACCCCTTTGACAATGCAACGAGCAGATATCTATTTTAAATCCCCTTTATCATAAAACATAAATCGCCCTCTTCGTAAATATAGGGTTGGTTTCGTTCGTTTTTATTTTAGGGTTCAATGTTAGAGCCGTGCACGCATTCTTCGTATTATTTTATATATTTTACTTTTGGATATGGGTGCAAAGACAGCCAAGATGGAGTAGGACTTCCATCCACGGAATGGATGCCAAAATATGGATGGCGGCAACATGCTAAACCTAAGTAGGCGGAAGTGACGGGATGTGGTGTTTCTTGACGACTTGCCGGACACCGCCAAAATGTGTAAAGAATGGAGGAAATAAGGGAACTTTTGCCCAGTAGTAGTGAGACATTTCTATAGGCTAGTAATAATAATAACATTAAATGTTGTGCTTTTACTGCGTAAAGTGGAAAGATTAACCGTGTAAGTAAAGAAGAGACTATTAACGGCTCTAAAAACTTTGATGATGGTCGATTATGTTGCCATGTATATGGGTCAAAAGTAACTGAACTTCCTAGTACTTTGTTGCAGTAAATAAAAATACTGCGATAGATTCAAATTAGTGACAGAGACATACTTAGTACTAGTAACTTTTGAGCAGGCGTTATCTAGACATAAGTAAATTGTTTTCTCGTCTCTTCTCCGCTCTAACTCAATCGAGGCTTACCCTTAAAGAACCTACCAAGGACGACACGCAGCGAGTTCAGTAACACAGTAGAATCAGGACGCTAAAAATGTCGACGGAACCGCATTTGATGGCGTCGCTTTTGCTTGACCGGTTCCCGACTCCCGTATCAAGGTGCGCAAACTAGTTTCAGTGTCAGGCGCAGTGACGACAGGCAGACACGCTCTTTACTTTGTTACGATATTTTATTTGCATGTTGTATATTTTATAGGTACACGTCTATTATGTAGTTAAGTTCTGTGTTAGTACAAAGATAGAGCCGTTTTAAAAGTTTTATCGTTTATTACATTAATTGCTTAAATTTTAGCCGTAGTTAGTCCAATGACGTTCTTTGAAGTAGATAAGTACTTGATTCAAAGATAATTTTCCAGCTAACGGTCAAAATTATAACATGGAACTGTATGTTTGTTTACCTATGGTGTCAAAACGTTCGCTATACGGCTTTTGCCATTTTATTGGTCGTAATGGCATGCGGTGTCGCGCTGCCTTGTCACAACAACGCACGCTTGTGGTAACGGTCTGCGCCGGAGTCGAGAGGTGAACAGATGAGCGAGGCGAAGTAAGGTACCGAGTGCCGGCTGACTTTGGTATCGCGTGCTGTCGGCCCCGCGCTACAGTCGGCCTCTGCGCGACCCGCTACGCGCACCTCCATCGCGCGCCAATCGAACGAATTAAAATCGAATTTGATGACAGAAACAGTGGCAGTGCTGTGTGTGATTTGCTCGGTTCCTTTCTTTGGGCAAGTTTTACGGTTGACGTCCGCTAGTTTCATTCAGATTTTGATCAGAAGATAATATTAGCTTCACTTATTTTGAACTAAAAAATAAAACACTAATATTTTATTCGTAAAATATTCATAATAATTTTGATGTACTTAACTGTGTTAGTTTGGTCGTTTAAGTATCATTATTAGGAATGTTATTTGTAAGAAATTTAGTAAGTTTGCAATGCCAAGTTCGGTTTTAGCTTAGTTTTCTAGACTGTTGTAATTTTTATATTAAAAATAATAACAATTAAAAAAACTCATTCAAGATGATTTAATGACATATTTTAATTGAGTATGTATTGGTCTATTAAAACAAGTTTTGTAAATAAGAAGCCCTACAGTTAGTAACCTTTACATAATTAGTTCTAAGCGTTTTAGACGGAAATTTTAATTTTTTATTATGGAAGTAAGTAGTAACCATAGAGTAACAAACTATAAAACTATGGGTGATTGCTCGCACGCAGGCAGGCGGGCGCCGGCGGCAAGGGAGTACGGCGATAATACGCGTTCATAAACTATCGATCTCCGTTGCTATAGGAGTAGCGAGTCGGACGGCAACAATAAACCTGTACGCTTAGTATAAGTTTTACTTCACCAAAATACTTCTCGATCGCGTTTACGTAAAAAAATCAATTCTATGGAAACATGGACGCGCGCGCGCGGAGACGCTGTTCATGTTTCCCTAGTAATTGATTTTTTTACGTAAACGCGATCGAGAAGTATTGAAGTGAAGGAAAACTTATACTAAGCATACTGGTTTATAAATCCTCCGTACCTGCATCTGAGCTCCCTGTGCACCGCACTTGACTACCAAGTACCAGCCAGCGAAGGAATCTCACGGGAGCTTTCCAAGGGAGCTCCTAGATTTTCCTAACAGTTATTCACTTGACTCGCATATACTCAACAACACGCTGTTCTCGATATTTACTCTATACCAATTTGTAAAGGTATTTGCAAGTCATAAATTATCGAGCTGTGCCAGGTCATTTCGGTACAGAAACCAATAAAATTTACATACCCAAGATGGTAAACGTGTTGGCCAGTATTTGCCTTGAGTTTCGTTTCCATTTTGAGATTTCGTTTCAGATTTGAAATTAGAGTCGGTGTTTACGAATCGTATTTCATTAGGTTTACATGAAGCTTGTGCTCTCCGCACGCCGGAGAATGCATCTCCTTCATAATTCACACCTTTATGGTGTGGTACTTTAAAATTAACCTAAACATTCATTAAGTAGTATTTACGTGGAGAGTTTTTGTAGGTCGATACTCCTGCCGTTATCGTAAATATTGTGATACAGACGGGCTGGTCGGAGCCTAGATTGCTCTCGCATTGTAACAAATAGCGAAGTTTCGGTGTCTCTCATCCGGAGCGCGTGATTTATCTAATGACAGCCATCCAGTGTTTCCTATCGGCTGTACCTACATATAAATAGCGAAGTTTCGGTGTCTCTCATCCGGAGCGCGTCATTTATCTAATGACAGCCATCCAGTGTTTCCTATCGCCTGTACCTATATATAAATAGCGAAGTTTCGGTGTCTCTCATCCGGAGCGCGTGATTTATCTAATGACAGCCATCCAGTGTTTCCTATCGGCTGTACCTACATATAAATAGCGAAGTTTCGGTGTCTCTGATCCGGAGCGCGTGATTTATCTAATGACAGCCATCCAGTGTTTCCTATCGGCTGTACCTACATATAAATAGCGAAGTTTCGGTGTCTCTCATCCGGAGCGCGTGATTTATCTAATGACAGCCATCCAGTGTTTCCTATCGGCTGTACCTACATATAAATAGCGAAGTTTCGGTGTCTCTCATCCGGAGCGCGTGATTTATCTAATGACAGCCATCCAGTGTTTCCTATCGGCTGTACCTACATATAAATAGCGAAGTTTCGGTGTCTCTCATCCGGAGCGCGTGATTTATCTAATGACAGCCATCCAGTGTTTCCTATCGGCTGTACCTACATATAAATAGCGAAGTTTCGGTGTCTCTCATCCGGAGCGCGTGATTTATCTAATGACAGCCATCCAGTGTTTCCTATCGGCTGTACCTACATATAAATAGCGAAGTTTCGGTGTCTCTCATCCGGAGCGCGTGATTTATCTAATGACAGCCATCCAGTGTTTCCTATCGGCTGTACCTTCATATAAATAGCGAAGTTTCGGTGTCTCTCATCCGGAGCGCGTGATTTATCTAATGACAGCCATCCAGTGTTTCCTATCGGCTGTACCTACATATAAATAGCGAAGTTTCGGTGTCTCTCATCCGGAGCGCGTGATTTATCTAATGACAGCCATCCAGTGTTTCCTATCGGTTGTACCTACACATAAATAGCGAAGTTTCGGTGTCTCTCATCCAGAGCGCGTGATTTATCTAATGACAGCCATCCAGTGTTTCCTATCGGCTGTACCTACATATAAAAGTAAAATGCTTAGTTATTTTCGTTCATTGACCGTGGCGGGTTTTTGTCGCCAACACGTTGGGCCCGAGTTAGAAATTGTGGCACGTGGTCACGATCCGTTAAATCACACCCGAACCAACACGTTGTAATGGAATTCGTAGGTTTTTATGATTTGTTACGGTATGAAACGTTTTGGTCATCTTGTTAAGTCGGTTATATGGCATTGTTGCAGCCGCAAAGTAATTTTACATTAACTCTAATAAATATTCATAAGTGGTTTTCGGTTAAGTGTTATTTTCCATACGTAAATGATGATCTAATTATTCGGTAATAAATTCAAATTGGATTGAAGTGTTCGGCGTATGCATTAAAATCTGATGGCAGTCGTGTTCAGAATAGTTCCCCCTAAGTGTAGTGTCGTGTTCGCGAAGCTGATAAAATGAAACATAAAGTCCCTTTAGGGCTCAAGACTGGTTTAATTTTAGATTAAGTCCTTTGGTCTTAATGATGCAAAATCTTGTAGACATCCCTTTGTATCAGAATACGTCTTGTTTGCTGTTAACGTCCGGTGAAATATTAATTACGAAAAAAGTTGCTACATTGATAACAATGTTCATAAGAATATCTACACGCGAACACGAAACGAAATTCCTATTCTGACTGTGGAGATGCCTACCTATTCATAAAGACTACCTAACTAATAAGATTTTTATGGTACTAGCTTTCAAAGTAGTGACGATTTTATCCCAAAATGCATCGATTACTGTAATATCAGACCTATTTTGTAAGGAATGTTCTAATGTTGTGCTCAAGCGGTCACGAGCCTCATCCGTTATTATCCGCTGTAATAACGATTTCGTAGGTACTTACAAAATAATTGTGTTTTCTAAGCACGACCTCAAGGCATTGAACTTTTCACGTATAGGTACACTTATATATAATAAAACACCAAAAATTTACCCGCCGAATTTTCAATTTAATTTGTTGCGTTGTCGACTGTAGGTATTAGCTTTATCTTTTATTATTGACGACAAGCGGGCTAACAAATGACAATTAAACTACCTATTTTAAATCATGTCAATTGACTCCGCTGCATATTCTAGGCCTAGTTTTTTTTGTATTATTTTTTTAAAATTACATGTGATGGGTTGGCTTTTATTGAAATATATGGTTTACGCTTCTATTTAATTTAATTAACATTTTAAATTACCAAGCTTTTTTGATGTCTGTATTTCTGTTTTTGTACTTGATTATCATAGAACCTAACATACCAAATTTCAAGTCATCCGACCACCGCAACTAGGTTCAATTAGACTTCTAAGATTTAATCCTTACGAACACGGCGAGTTAAATAAAATCTTGTAATGATTATTGGATGAGTTCATTGCTTTTACATCAACTTAAAAGTGAACTGAAGCGCTCAATTATTTGTCAGAAATTCCAAGCTCTTGGGATTGTTTCCATTCACGAATGCAATTAGTTAAAAAACACTATAATATTAGCTACGTCGAAAGCTCATAATTCGGACATAGCGGGCCGCGAGCCGCGACATCCGATCCGATACCGTAACACCAACAACTGGCCAAGCGACCTGTTACCGACTTCTGCAACCTGTCTTCAACAAACTTGTTGTCGGCCTCTACGTTTTATAAGTAAATACCTTAATTTCTAAACTAACGCTTTGTAGTACTAGGTATTTCTTTTGATCAGAACATTTTGCTGTTAAAGTTCTAATGAAGCTTAATCACGTATTTTCTGCTGACTGCAATATGTTGACCATATTGCAATGACCGCCTTTAAACCTAGTTAATCTAGTCAGGGCCTCTTTCACCGCTCTCTGTTAAGTTTTGGACAGTCTAATCTGATAGTAATGGCGCCTTGGCTTATTTTATTCAATAAACAAAGACGGTATCACAAATATTTGTCACATAAAATACCAGAAAGTTGTCAGCGAATGGTGATACAGGCCCTTATTGAACTTACCATGTAATTTTTTGCAATACTTCTGTTCTTTATTCACAATATGTATGACCAGTTCACAGCATATGCCCCTCATAATAAAAAAAAGAAACATATTCGTTTTGAATCTCAGTTGCGCACGTGCGGTTTAGCAAGATAGACTCACGCGTCTCGTAACAGGACGATCTAGACATGATAGTGTAATGATGAGGTTGTTTGAAAACATTTGTGTGTCAGCACTGCTATCGTTTATGCAGCTGGCTTGTTTGTGTATGTTCGTGAGACGAACCGTACGGCTCGTCAACACTAACTTAGGGTTGTTGTGGGTAGGTACTTACTTGTATGTAGGAATATATGTATACAAGGCGTTTTAAATTGAGTCGGAATATTTCACTAGATGGTTGGGTTATTTTGAAACAAATGATGTAAATGCTGAAAATATGATACGTGAAGTTTTATAATTTAAAGCAATTAAGAATATTTAAATATTTAGCGCTTGCTTTGTGTTTTATTACTAAATCGTAAGTCATATCACGAATAGTCATTGATTTGAAACAATGATTATTCAGTTACACGTTGTATTATTATAGTTGCCATATAATACTTGTGTAGGTGTGTAGCAATGTGTAGCTCTAATTTCAAAAATATGTCTCATGAGTAGTACACGTGAAATGATAATAGACTCGTATTTATAATACCCGATTTTTGAATTGTTATACTAATGAAAAGAGGGCCAATTTAACACTTTAATTCAGGTTTAGCTCGGATGTTTATTGTAATTTCACTCATTAATAATAATTGTTACCAGATAAAAATAGCACTTAGTGAGGCGCATTATCGAAGTCACAAATCACAAAATAGTCGCTATTGCTCTGTGATAAGGCACTCTGAGATATTGATTTCCTATGGTATGACCCCCAAATTAATAATAAAAATTAATTCCAACTGACCTTGCATGAAGGCAGATGGATAGATAGTAAATATTATGCATATACAAATGAGATAGGTAAGATATTTAATTGCATTCGATATCTAGTGACCCACATAACATTTGCATCACTTAAGTAACGCTTGTTTAAACAGTTGTTGCGGACGTCGACCGTAGATAAGATATTCCGTTTTTCTTCAGTCTGAACAATGACAGTTACGCATAAAATTTGGCAAACACAAAATTTATAGGTACCTAATTGTGTGACCCGCGTGGTCAATTGTCGCTTCAGACTTCGGAGTAGTGATGGTGATCTGCGATGCCAGATTGGCGTTACAACGTGTTGTCGGCCAGCGAGGCGTACATAGACGCCAAGGAGGCGCCGTTGAGCGACCCGCTCATCGCGAGTTACCCGCGCCGAGCCGATCGCACCCGACCGCCTCACACGTGCCCCTATACCACCATATTTCTTGGAGCCCGCTCGCGCCAAACATCCCAACGCGTGCCAAACCAACAGAATGACTCGGCGGATCCTTATGCAGATGCCTATTCTGTAGATCGTTCGTCAAATCTTACCGATACCTCGAGCTTCGCTCGCTACGAAGACTGCCGGCCACAGATAGAAGACGAAGTAAAAGGCATAGAAAACGGTGGCACATTTACCGGTGAGATAATAACAGATGGTAAAGTAACCCTGCAGGTGCAAAAAGTGCCATACACTTCGAGTGTATTCTACGTATCGGCTCGGACAGCCGCGAAGCAGGAAGAAGTCGAGGCCAATGATTTATTTGTGGTCGAGGGCACGGATTCTGATGCATTGTCGTCCTGCACTTGTGACAGCTTCGAACGGTGCGAGTTTGATTGCCGGGACTTCGAACCATTCTCTGATACGTGCTGTTGTGATCCGCTCAGTGATGAAGTTTGCAGCCGCAGCCCTAAGGATGTTGAGTCGCCTGAGAACTTTTGTGATCGTGTAGTGGAAGAAGATGGGGTATCGGCTCGGAGTGATATGGACGGACTGGATTTGGCTCTGTTCGAGCCAGCAGCCACTGACTGCATCGATTACGAGAGTGAATTGCCGGTGTTTAAAAGCACACCGATTCCGAGTGCTCTCTGTGGAATACTGTACGCGCTTCCGGATACCAACAACGGTAAGTGACGTCTTGACTAATTTATTTGCGTTTCTGAGTAGATACCCGGAACAGACGTTCTGATAACGCTCAATTACAATGATTAGGAGCATGGTGAACCGCTCCACGCAGTACACTCGACCGCGTCGTGTGGTCTGCTTCAATCAGACTCGTATCCGATACGAACAACGGTGTACAGGAAATTACTATCGCATCAATCTCGAGCAGGCATTGTCATACCGGCGCATTATAGATATACTTATCGCAATGTCCAAGTAAACCTCAAGTAGCTTACCGCCTTGATAAAAACATCGCTTTCAAGTATCAATGAGCACGCAAATTATATTGCTTTACGTGAGGTCGTAAATATGTAATGAAATTTATTTCTGCAATATTTTGACACCCGGATATTGTTTCAATAAGATCCACTTAGAAGCGTCGAAATCAAAAATGTTGTACTGATGTGTTGATGTTAGGTAGTTGTCAGTATGCAGTATTCGTGTGTTTGGCAAAAGCATAACATTTATTGAACGTTATACTCTAACACATACCTTTGCTATATACATATATACCGTTACATTCGCAAGTTTCTAATTACCAGTAGAGATAAATTTGCGATTGTTGGATCGTATGCAAATCCGACGTGAGCGGGAGCAGATAAGCGGATACAACAGATGAATGTACTCGTATGTCTATGTTAAATAGATACCCGTTAGACACTTAATTACAAATGCGGCTTCGTTTTAACGGATATTTGCTTAAATATGTAGGATCAACATTTGAGATTAAAGGTTTCATGTAATTTATTAACTACCATGAATATTTCAAATTTTAGTTCTGGTTATCCTCCCTTGGTATATTTAAAGCATTGAAAAAAAAATGACAATTGACGGCTAAAGTTATGAGATCCCTTAAAAGCGGCTTGGCAAACCGTGTGATGTATTTTAAGCACTCGCTGGGAAAGTTTTAAGGTCAGTCAGTTCGATGTAAAACATTTTACGATGTTTTGTTTGGTTTCCCGAGTTGTGCGGCTTGACATTCATTCTCCGTACAAACCTGCCTCTGCTTGCTTTAACCGACTTTGTTAAGTGGAACATGCTTAGTCTATCTATCGAAACTCAAATATGACAGTCTGCAAAAAAGAAAACTGTGTTTTTTACTTGATCATATCGGTGCCTTTGGGTTAAATAATATAATATGCGAGATGTTGACACCTTATGTTTGGGCTATGGGATAAAACTAAGCTTTAATGAAGTGACTTGCTTCTGCGTCTTCGCCCCCGCCGTTGCATAACTCCATGACCCGTAGGATTTCATAAAATATTCCTTGTCCATATCATAAAGGGAGTAAGCAAAATTTCAGCTTTCTAGGTCCAATCTGGGAGTTGTTGAATCAATTTGTCAGTCAAGACATTACTTTATACGTATGTAGTATTATAAGATTATAAATATGTAATTACAGATGATTCATCTGGCTATTTAACGTAGCAAGTGGGTTCATTATCAAGTGTATTTACGTATTTCACCTAGTTTTTAGGTTTCGCATGCACTAGAGCTGCGAAAAAGCTAAGCGGTGTGCTAGGATAAAATCTGTTTATGAGAAAGCTGCATTGAGCCAGGCTAAAGAATAAAGTAATTATAATGGCGATTTTCTCCTCCGACACCTCTTATATCCTTCTTTTATGTTCTTCTCATAACAGCGATTGCCGTTTGCGATGTCGTAAGGAATGTAGTCACTCCTGTCAGACTAGCCACAGGTATGCCGTGTTTTCAATCGTAGCACCTAGGAAATCATCTGTTACGATAACTTTTTACTTTTAATGATTTTAACCTTATACTCATTATGGCATTTTATATATCTTAAAAATGAAATTTTCCATGTCTTTAAGGTTCAGTTGAAATATTTACTTTGTTATTTTTTAAACAATTACACGTGGATCCTTGTCTAGTTTGTGTGATACAATCGTCTGCTTATACTTTCTAATGAACGTGGCTTTCCTGTGGGCAGCAGTTCGCAGGAAGCTTGCGTATACATTTGGCACATACTTACTATACTTATTGCAAAGGGAGGAATGTTGGTTCTGATTGGTAAATTTTTATTAAATAGCAACTGGTTTTGATTTATTAATGCCTACGTATAGAAAGAATCTGTTTGAATGTTATATCAATTTTAAGTTACCGAATTTTATTTTTTTATTGTGGTGTATACCTACTAGTAAATGTTATTTGATTGTAACATAAGTAATAAAGGAAATAAGATTGAACTGTGAAGAAATTAAAGACACGAATCCGAGAACGGTAATTATTTGTGTGCGAACTCAATCTTAAACTTTCGTAATAATTACATTGTTTCTTTAAGTTACCTTGCCTATTGAATTTCACCGACTATACCTGTAACTGTAACTAACAGCCTTATAATCTGTATACACCATTCAGTTTTGAGATTGTGGCTTATATCCGCCATTTGTTTTTCATTGTGACCATATTGTAGTTTTGAGTAAATTGGACAGTTACTAATGACAGGAACATTGCGTTTTAGCACACTGATCATTAAATATTCAGTCCGCTTTCAAGGTTTGTTTGTGTTCAATTATTGTCAAAGAGAATGAAGTATAATTTATTATCCGTATCGTCTATTCACGATAATTGTTAAATTGAAATCGAAAGCCTGGCTCGGACGTATCTGTATTGGGTTTGAATAGTATGTTGTTATCTTACAAAGACAATACAAGTCAATAACCTGGTTTCTGGGTAGTTTTGCCACCGTGAAGGCTTCGATAAATCGATTCTTATACCGGTTATTATGTTTATTTCATTCAACGAATATGCTATCGGGTATTTTTTCTTCGGGTCGGACGTCGCCGCTATTGTTCGCTGGTGCCCACGGTGAACGTGACGTGAAGTTGTGAAATGTGATACATGATTGAGACTAATTTAGATAATTTTTCATTCTGATCTAATGGACTAACCTTCGACATGAATGTCGAAACCAGTGTTGTTAAACTACATACATTACATTATGCATTAACGACAAACTTTATTTTGAGATGATTTTACCGACCACGAATCTACGTTTCAGTGGATCGAGGACTAAATCTAACTAGTTTGCATTTTCATTTTGAATGTCCTATCCTAAGTTTGAAATGTTACTATGTCATGTCACATGAAGGGTCCACGGAAAGAACATGTCTAGACACTTTTTTTTGAAAATGAGATTTTAATGCCAAAATGTAAAGCAAGTAATAAACTAGAACTTACATCTACTGTTGCAACTGTATTATTATATTAACATGACTTTTTTTTTACTTTTAAAAACCTATACACGGAAATAACGTTCGTTGTGTATTAGTTACATGGAAAAAACATGTTGTCACAAAACAAAACAATACATTAGATAAACTTTTCTTTTAGTAAGTAGGTATATCACATTACAAAATGAGAACGAATGAATGGCAGGTATTTATTCCGAGCTCAACTTATGTGACTTCGGATCGGCGGAGTCTGCATTATTTCATACGGGTAAGTATATGTATAAAGTAATGGAGTTATTAGCTAATTTTAACTAACTTTTTTTATTAATTATTGGACATCGTTATTATACTAAAATCGCTATTACATTTTTATAGATGACATATCTAGATTGACTTACATTTAAATAAATATTATTAATAAAGACAATAGCGACTCCATGGTATTTAGAACCACGGAATATGTAATCAAAATATACAATTAATATTCAAAGTTACCAGATTACAATAAAATATACTTTAATGCTTTGGACTTTGCATGTTTATTTCCTGTAGTTAAGTGACAACGCATGTTTCTTCCGTGTTCAATAGGGGTCTGGTTCGGTTTTTTGGTATTAATAATAACAATCCGTCACTTTTAACTAATATTCTATTTAGTTATCTAAAGATAAGTAATATTGGCATACAATTGATTTATAGACAAGTGGATATATATATGTGTTGAATAATTACATCGTTCCAAACTTTAAAAACGGGATAACTCAAAATGTCACTAAAGTGACTAGACATGTTCTTTCCGTGGACCCTTCACATATTCTAATTGAAACTTTACCTGACCGCACTGTTTTTGCTCGTCACGCCCGCGCCCTTTGAAGGAGAGCTTTCCTTTATCATGTTTATAGGTGTACTAGCTTATGCCCGCGACTTCGTTCGCGCAAAATTCCAATTTGTGGTAAAGCTTCATCATCACTTTCATCGAATAAAACAAAAATCCGGCAACGGCAACATCGTAACATCCATCATTATCATCATTTCATCATCACCGGTATCAGTTAATGAATATAATATAAATTCCGTTTTCAACACGGGAATTTCAACAAATACGTCCTTATTCTATGCGAATTTTTATCCTTCTATGGCTAGAAGCTTGGGCTGAGCGTTGATGATTCAGTCAGTCAATCATTTGTTAGCAATTTGATATTTTATTTACTATCATATTAATTATATAATTGCAATATGAGGAGTCTCTATGATAACATATGAGTGTATGAGCTATAGACTAGTATTGTAAAACTGGAGTAGTTAAAGTGAGTATATCGAATCCAATAAATATATTAATATTATACATTTTATAATTCTTTTAAGTATTTACACTGAATAATAATTGTTTGTTGGAATAATGTTATAGTGGAACTTTAAATTTAAGAGTCTCTCGTTTGATTATACGTGTAACGAACTAACTATTAGATAAAACTACCTGCCTGTTATTTGAAGACACACTTGGTGTTTAACTTTGATGGTGTAAAGATCTTTTCAATAAACCAAAATCGTACAAGTATCCTGAGTTTTGCTGTGATTCACGGACCTCTTCGACTGTACCTCCGATAATACTGTAAGATTCCAGGCCGAGTTAACACATTTAGTTCTTTTTTTACATGTATTGGTTTTTGACTACCTCATGATAGAATAATTTAAATTTATTTATTTTTAATTTAAATTTAGATAGTAAATAGTCATGCCACTGCTGCTTGGCGGCAGGATTATATAAATATATCAATTAGAGACAATGTAGCTTTCTATTAGTGAAATAATTTTTAAAATTAACCCTGCAGTTCAATTCACTTAATTTCTATCCCGAAGGAATTTTGCATTTTCCCGAAGAAAAAGCAGCCTGTGTCAATCAGGGGCAGTGCGTCGGCTTAGAGCGAAAACCTGTTAAATCAGTTTTTAGGATTTAGCAGGTTTCCACTCTAAGGACTTGAAATAAAGTATACATTTGCAAAATCCTAATAATTGATTTAGCAGGTTTTCTCTCTAAGCCGACGAGTGTTGCTTTCTACTGATGATAGATTTAAAATCAGCCCCGTAGTAAAATTCACTTATTTCTATCTTGCGGGAATTTTGCATTTTCCAGAGGAAAGCAGCCTATGTCAATCAAGAGTAGTGTAGCTTTCTATTGGTGAAAGAAGTTTTCAAATCAGACTCGAAGTTAAATTCACTTATTTCTATCCCGCGGGAATTTTGCATTTACGTCGATAAAAGGTAGCCTGTGCCAATCAAGGATAGTGTAGCTTTCTATTGGTGAAAGAATTTTAAAAATCAGCGCCGAAGTTGAATTCACTTCTTTCTATCCCTTGGGAATTTGGCATTTTCCCGGATAAAAAGTACCCTATGTCAATAAGGGATAGTGTAACTTTTTATTGGTGAAAGATTTTTTTTAAATGAGCTCAGTACTTTCAGAGATAACTCTACCTACAAACAATACGGTTTTTACGACCTTTATGTAAACCCACCAAACAAATAAAATATTCATTTCATTTCATTTTCATTTCATTTCATAGTATGGATTTTTCCCTATCCCATGGGAATTTCCAAAAATCCTGAAATTATTTTTTTGCTGTTATGATCACTTACATTTATACCGAATTTGAAGAGTCTAGTAATTATAGTTACAGAGATATGGTCCAGTTGAATTGAATATAGAAATCCTAATTATCCCGTGGGAAATTCCAAAATTCTTAAAATTAGGTTTTTACTCTTTATAATTACCTAATTGCATGCCAAATTTGAAGAGCCTAGTAATCATAATTACCGAGATAGGGTTACTCTGAACCAAATATATAAATCCCGTTTGTTCCCTATCCCGTGGGAATTACCTAAATTCTTGAATTTTTTTTACTGTTATAAATATAATTACCTACTTGCATACCAAATTTGAAGAGTCTAGTAATCATAGTTACCGAGATAGGGTTACCTACTCTGAATCAAATATATAAATCCCGTTTATTCCATTTCCCGTGGGAATTTCAAAAAAATCCTTCTTATCTCGGGTATACATCATAGAAAGAACCTCTGTGCAAAATTTCAGCTTTCTAAGTTCAAGGACTTGGGCTGGGCGTTGATGAGTCAGTGATGAATGAGTGAGTGAGTGAGTGAGTGTGTCAGGCATTGTTTTTATATATAATATATACTAGCTGATCCCGCAAACGTTGTTTTGCCATAAGTTATAGTCTTCGATCTATTCTCAGACCTGTCGAATGCAGAGAAAAAAGTTTCATAAAAATCGGTCGAGCCGTTTCGGAGGAGTTCGGTAACAAACACCGTGACACGTGATTTTTATATATTAGATATATATAATTATATACATGTATATAATAAATAATAATAAAGATATAGATTGTGTTTTCTATTTTATCTAGCGAGATATTATGTGTAAACTAGGTCCGTCGTTCCGTTAACTGTCCACCATGTCCGAGTGGTTCCGTCGTGTGGAGACCGCAGTGCCACATTTCTCGTGACATCTAAGTGTCATGTTTCACGACACAGGTTAAGGGCCTAGTTGCGAACTCGTAACCTTATTATTATGTACTAATGGAAAGTATTTTACTGTAAGTTGAAAGGGTACATTACTTCTATTTTGTTAAAAGCCTTCGGAAATCTTATATTTACCCGTTTTCCGATTTGGAACAAGTCAGACTCACAGTAACAATGTGGAAATATAGCTACTAGTATGTATATATTTGAAACGAAATGCAAACAACAAGAACAATACAATGAAAGCACGAAAATTTTTGATGGCTATGAAACTCTAAATACTTTTGTTCACTTTTATAGTGAGGCTCCAATTCAATCCTTGACATTTTACTCTTATAATACTTAAATGGCTTCAGTTTTGTTTTCAAGTTATTCTTGTTAAGTCGTTAAAAGTTCTCAATTCTGCAGCCAGGATAATTTAATTTCTGTTACGACGTCGACAAGTTGTCCACAAAAGCGAGCTTGGCCAATGGCAGCCCCAACGACGTTCTTTTGATAAAATATTTTACTTACGCTGATCTCTGTTGTAACTCTCTGAAATTTTGTTTCTTATTTATTAAATAAATCCTAAAAACATGTTTTTAGTTTGTCATTGTACGACCGACTGTTTGTAAAAGATACAAACCTACATAGTACAAAATCATTATTTTGATAAGCAGGTTGATTTAATTTTGATGTCCTAAACGTGTTTTCGTAATATTAGATGGGCGTGGTACGTGATGTTGAATGGATGTGGTATGTGGTCTTAGCTTTCGTGCGCCAAGCCATCTTATTTAAACTATATAATTATGAATGTATCTACCATCTATGATTTACGTTCAACGTTTTGGTTCCAGTCATTATAATAGACGCGTTTAACTATCTGCGACGATGAATTTCAAAAACCATCTAGCAAAATCGAATGAAAGCAAGAATATAGGACAATAGATAATTTCAATGAGTGATTACCGTTTTTCACACCGGTCCGGTAGATGCCAAATCACTGATTTTAATAGTACACGGTTCGTATGGTATGGCCCACATTTGCTGTATTTTAATGTTTTAATTAGAAGGCATAAAAAAACAATTTATAGTTTACAAGCTTACTTTTTAAAGTGGCTCTGAAGTATAAGGTTTGTGGTGTCAAATTTAATCGACCTTTTGGTTTACTAACCTTTACGGAATAAAATTACGCGTAAGACACTTCGGCGTGGCCGTTGCGTTAATGCTACAGTAACCTGTATGATTTATGCAGTCATGACCTCATCTTATTAACGAAACCGTGATCTCGCATTAATATTTATTGGTCATCATTTACAAAAACATTTTGTAAGTTAAATACAGTATTAATTAGTGATCCACGAGTCTAAATGTTAAGTATTTTTGCGTAAGATGTTATGAGGGTTTATTTATACCTGCTGAGCTGACAACGTTGCATTTTTGTTAGTTTTTCTCGATTATTCCATAAAAACTGAATGAAAATTAAAAATGTTTTGTATACAAATTGTTCTAATATATAAGTTAATGTGTCTACTGCAATATTAATTTGTGATAAAACTTTTATTTTCTTTAAAAACCGTTAGGTAATAATTTGTGTTTTTAAAGAAAATAAAAGTCTATCACGAATTATTATTGCAGTAGACACATTAACTTATATATTAAGAACAATTTGTATACAAAACATTTTTAATTTTCATTCAATTTTTATGGAATAATCGAGAAAAACTAACAAAAATGCAACGTTGCCAGCTCAGCAGGTATAAATAAACCCTCATAACAAAACCCTCTTAAGTTTATCTCGCGTTGCTAAATCATAATTTAGGTGTTGTCGCGTGCTTCGATCACTGAGAGAGAGAGAGAGAGATCCATTTTTGTAATCATTCCTTTAACAATACCATTTGAAAATTAAATTAAGAAAAATTGTGTTTAATTTGAAGTTGTAGTAGAGAACAAATCGCTACATTAGTATGTATGTATGTTTTGATTAATTTTTAACAACCAATCAAAAATTTTATTTATGCAGTTATTTTGAAGCAATACCACTTTTACAAGTGACATTTTCTCAGGTGTGATTTCAAAAACGGCCCCTTCATCTGATAGTAGAGTCACTCTCTACAGTCTCAATTCAACTGACCTTTTTGACTTTGAGCTCCTCGGTGGTTATAACGTTCAGAAAAGCTTAGTTATGATTCGCGATTGTTACTGTCTTTACATTTTTACCTATTGTAGCCTTTATGTTTAAAGGTCATGTTTGCCTGCTTGGTAGTTAACTAAAAGAAATTAATTACCTACTACTAGCTGTGTTAAATTCAAAACCCTTTCCAAAGGTTACGCTAATTGATCGTAATACTTTTTATAAAAATGTCAACAAGTAGAGGGGAGGTATCTGTAAAGCTCGCGCCGGCCTCTTCTACAGGGTTGCCATGCATTACCTATTTAAAATTCATTTTACAGAAAATGAAGTCTTGAATGTTTTAGTTTTCATATCTAGATAATAATAATAATAATTAACAAACAATTGCCACGTCTTGCATGTCGAATAGCTCTTAGTGGTTACTTAACCCTAAACCCACTAATAATTAGTACAGACTGAGTAGACAACTGCAGAGATATAGGTGGACTGCAGCAATAAACATTGTCGTACCTATGTGTTTTTTTTACTTTAGTTAAATGTTGCAGACATGTAGGTATAAAGATATTTTATGCAATAAATAATAAAAATAGACAAAAATTGTAGTTCCGACGTTCCGACAATGTTAATTGCTGCCGTCGAGGTAGTCTACAGGTAGTATACCTGAACTACTTACGTTCTTTTTTATTCTGTCTTTAGTGTCTGTGTTATGTATTAAAAAAAGATCGACTTCAATTATTCATAAATAGTCATATGAAATATCAGTTAATGCTTACGAGATTGCTTTCCGCTTATGTAAAATGTCTATTGTCTAGGTAGGGTAGCAGAGGGGTGGAGAGAAAATTTTCGTTAGGCAACCCGAAGTTTGAGAAGCGTAAGTTAGATTTGTCATTGGATGCAACTCTTCGGAGTTATTGTACGCAAGCTTCAGCAAACTTTTTTGTCATGTAAAAAAATATGCAACCCAGTGGGAATGGAGTTGCTATGACGCCACGCTAATGATAAGTGGGCACATGGAAGTATCAGGATTCTAACGAGTCTAGCTACCCTGCTCTGTCGTTCCGCACCTGTAAGGCCATAACACTACATTGCATTCCAATTTATGTATAAACAGTACCTTATTCACTTCGCTATGACTCACTCCCGAACTCTTAAACCGTGTGAACAGAGGTACGGTGAAGACTTTCATAAAAGCAAAGGACGAGGTAATTATTCCTGTTCATGGATATTGAAAGTTACAGCTGAGACAAAGCAATGGATAAATATTAACTGTGCCTACATAAAGGTCGAATTCCGAGCAAAGGGGCTTCAGAATCACTAATGTGGAAACACCAACTCCGCCTTCGGTATAAAAGAGTTCGAATTTGGTGATGCCAACACTAGTGGAGTTACAGGTCGTAACAAAGATTACTTGGTCTTGTTTTAACGGACATTACCGAACTGGTTTACATCTCCCTCAATCCGGGCCAAGCTGACGTCACGCTGACGGCAAGATTATAATCAAATTCAATCACCTGGAATTCGAGAATCCGTTGAGTTCTAAACGTTCTGAAGAGAATTCACGTTGGTTTTTTGTGTATGATGTAGAGTTAATTCGTGTAGTATGTCTGAAGTTATGTGAATAGGATTAAATAACTAAAAGTCATGGTCACAATCAAGGGTCGCGTGAATGCTTGCAATCACAAAATGTCAACTGCTTTTTTGTTTTACGTTCATAATTGCAAACATTTAGTGACGTATGACATTTACGTCCATAACGGCAGTGGTGTGGGAACTAATATCTACTTACCTTACTTGTAGGTACACCACGCTAGTAACAGTATTTTTATTTACATAGCTCACGTTTTAATTATTTTATTGCGAGTTCGATTAACTTTTGCTATGCTAAGTATGTTATTTAACTTTAAAAAATACTTCTACAGAACTGTATCACCATTGAAAGCCGTGTCGCCCTGAATAGTTTGTCCCTGGGCTTGAGTCACTTTGATCGGGTGTGACAATCTGAATAGTGCATTAAATTAATTGATTTCTTTTCATAAGGTTTTCAATAGACGCGCTATAGCGAAGGAAGTGACCTTTATTCCCCTTTGTTCAGGACTTATACACACCCGTTTATGAACGGCAAACATCTACTAAGCAGATTTAAGCTTGACGTGTTTTTCAATAGCTTAAGAATTTCTTTCCTGAATGTTCACTCGATCATATTAATTTAATTGATTATTGCAGTAATTTTACAAATACAGACCGTTTACATATCGCTCATAAGTTCTTGAAGTTACGTATAAAAATGCTAAAACTCTAGAAATAATGACTGCATGTAGTTATTACCCTTTCATTAATTTCGAGATTTTAAGATTTTCTGTAGTCGGTATTTTTATGTGTTGCCGTACATGACACCAACAATTTCCTAAGCCATTAATAGAGAACATCATCAATAGAGAAAGCAGAGCTTTATTTTCTTGACAATGCATACGACGTCACAATTTCGTTACTCAACGGATAACAGGGAACTGCCTTTTTTGTTTCACTAGGAAAATGTTACAGAATCTTGTTACGCGGCTGTCTGTATGGTGTTAGCAATTTGCTCTTCGTAGTTTGTGTCAGCTTACATCACATCTTATTAGTGGCACGCCAAATCTTATGATAAATCAATCATTTCCTGAAGCTAGTTTTTGTCTGATCAGGTTGTCAACTAGCCACTCACGTGCAAAGCAGTAAATAATAATTAAAAAAAAAATCAGGATAGTAGTTCGTGTTTTTACTAAAGCGTTTCTTTGAATTACAGTGTGAGTAGAAGATAATCAGCTCTATGTTCATATGGCTTCTAAACATGTACATATCCGGTGGTCCATTTCTTGAAGCAACTTCGCTGTAACAAAGCAGAGTTTACTAAACAAGCCAACTGACACAACGTTATTGGACAACTAATACGATCCCTACTTCATTTTTGCTCGTAGGTACAGAGCACTTAACTAATTGTAATCTGGAACACGAGCAAATAAGTCCTCAAATAAAACTCGGAGGATGCGCGATGAATTTAAATGAGTCCTGGCAGTTTTATACGTAGTTAAGTCCAATAGAGTTTTAGACGATCTTAAGTGACATTTTTAATTGCCACAGTGCAGTGGCCGATCCATGGTGCATACAGAATGGAATTAAAGATATGAGTACGTTGTAGTCAATATTTATACTTATTTAATACGTTTAAAATCTTTTAAGTTAATTTTCTCGAGAAAAATTCGACTGTAGAGCATTTTTGGGGTCACTTTTTAACATCCATGCTTGCATTAACAAGAATTCTACGGCACCTATTCAGTTGCGTGATTGGAAAAGAATCTATAAAGGAATTAGTGGCGGTTCATTAATTACGTAAAGGTCTCGAGGGGGAGAGGGGGAGGGTGTATACAAAAAGACTGCATGGCCTTATCTCGAGGAGACGATGGAAGGGGAGGAGTCAAATACCATTCTTACGTAGTAAACCTGACTGCACGTTTTTCAAGAAACTACATACGGGTTTGATATTTATCTATTTAATTTTTAATGTAAAATTTATTTATTCGTGTTTTAGAGTAATCATTTTTTTATAGGTAAAGAAGATTAGATAAAATCTTAAGTACCTATGAAAGGCTATGTGGAGGGGATTCCGAAAAATATTTTCCTTAGATGGCGAAAAGGGAGGCAGAGTGACCAAAATCATACTTACGCAATGAATGCCTCTTTACGTGCTAAAACTATTATTTTCAGCAGAATCGTATGAATGAGCGATTTCTTGTAACCACACAATTTGTATTCGAAGCGTGCAACACCGGGCGTTTGCGCGATGAGTTATGTATCAGGCAACAAGTGATCGTCCTCCTACGCCATTGTCCATCAAAATGTCTGCATTTTTTCCCAGTCAATGCTATAAAGACGACGCCCACGCACCACGCTTGACGGGAAGCTGTAGATTGTCCCCAGACAAGTACGAATGTAAAGAGTTGAATGAACAAAACATATTAGTTGCATAGTCATAAAAGAGCATTGAACTGTGCAAAGAACTTGATTATTTTCGTTAAAAAATAAAAGCACGCCGCAAGTAGCACCTCTCAGAAAAAATCTTAATATGTATACTTATCTACTCTTTAATAAGTGTTTGGGTTGAATTCCTTCACACACGCTGATATATTTTGAATACTGAACTCTCTTGTTGCATAATATTCTCACGCTTCGGAGTGGATATGTAAAAATGACAACTTCATTATACATACAATACTGATGTTCTGTGCTGTAATATAATTAGAGCTTATGTATGTGCGGTGGTATGGCTGGTTATATCGTGTAATTGTAGTTGCATAGCCAGTGGGGCGACGCCCTTTCAGTCGGTGGACAACTGACCTTTAAGTTCCCTCGCATTAGAGGATCAAGACACGGGCGAAGCAAATACATACGTATACATATTAGCGTACATGTACTTTATTAACTGTTAATTAGCACATACTCGTATTAAAGCTCACAGAATAAAATACACGCGTATTTTAAGTGTTAATTTAATTCGATCCCATTTTGTTTTACTAATGATTTTTAAGTAATTTTATTTATAAAGGCCGTCGAGATACATTTAAGATAAGATAAACTTGACAATTAAGTTGAATAATCTAAAGGCAACATTCAAGGGTGAATTGTCAATGTTAAAAAACTTAATCGCCGTCTTAAATCTTAATTCTTCATTGTTTTACTTAATGGCGTTTAAAAGCTTAAAAGAAAAATACCTTGCCAATCTAAGGAAACGATTACCAAGTTAACTGTTTAAGTTGTAAACTTGCCTTTTCTATATCTATACTCAACACACGCGTGTAATGAAATTAATAACGATATAGTTTGTTTACCATTAAATTGATAAGTTTGAGACAACAGAATAGAGGAAATAGAGATCAATACAAAACTCTGGATAAACAAGTAAAGCGAAGCATAAGACGAGATATCAGAAACTACAATACCAAACTCATAGAAGAAGCTCTCAGGACCTATGGTTCCCTAAGATCCGCTAAGCAGGGCGTAACTAACGGAAAGGTCTGGATCACAACTTTGCAGGATAACGCAGGCATCAAACAAAGTAGCCGTGACAAAATTACAGAGATCTGCACACTTTACTATAAGGCGCTTTATTCGGATTCAACCCGCTTTAATATCACAGAAAATTGCCGTCCTGATTCTGATGACGTTTCTCCTATAACTTGTGACGAAGTTAACGCAGCTCTAAAGACTATGAAATATTCAAAAAGTCCAGGAGATGATGGCATCACAACGGAGGCTCTTAAGGCAGGAAAGGAAACGTTGCTACCCCACATCACAAGGTTTTTCAACAACATTTTATATACCGGGCAACTTCCTGAGAGCATGTGTCATTCCGGTATTATTCTACTGTACAAGAAAGGCGACAAGACTGATGTTGGGAACTATCGCCCGATTAGCCTGATATCCCATTTGTATAAACTGTTCAATAAAGTAATAGAAAAAAGAATAGCTCCGTTGCTGGATAGGCATCAACCACCCGATCAGGCGGGCTTTCGACCCGGTTTCTCCACTACCGATCACCTCCATACGCTCAATCAACTGATGGAGAAATTTAACGAGTTCAATAAACCCCTGTATCTGGGTTTTGTTGATTATAGCAAGGCTTTTGATAGCGTCAAACATTCAGCTATCTTTTCAGCCTTGCGTATTCAGCAGATCCCATCCACGTATATTGAACTCGTTAGATCAATCTATCACAACAGTACAGCCAACATCAAACTGCAGACCTTCGGTCCAACATTTAAAATAGAATAAGGTGTCAAACAGGGCGACCCGTTGTCTCCAAAGTTGTTTACCAGTTGCCTTCAGGAGATCTTTCAAAAATTGGCTGCCTCATGGGAGAACAGGGGCATTGAAGTTGGCGATAAGAGGTTAACAAACCTTCGATTCGCCGATGACATTGTCTTGTTCTCTAATACAGCATTGGAACTTGAACAAATGCTTCAAGACCTCAGCACTGCGAGCCTTGAGGTTGGACTGGTCATGAACCGAGCCAAGACTAAGGTCATGACTAATAGCGTTAAACGTAAAATTGTAGTGGATGGACAGGATATATATTACGTCGACGAGTATATTTATTTAGGCCAGATAGCATCCTTCAGAAACAGGCAAGACAAGGAAATCGATAGACGTATCGAAAACGCCTGGAAGAGCTTCTGGTCTATGAAGTCTCTAATGAAAGGGAACCTTCCTACGTCGCTAAAGCGCAAACTCGTCGACATGTGTATCCTGCCCATCCTAACTTACGGCGCGCAAATGTGGTCACTTACAGAAGCTCAAAAGTCCAAACTCAAGGTTTGCCAACGGGCAATGGAGCGAAGCATTCTTGGTGTCCGAAGAGTGGACCGAATTAAAAACACTGAGCTACGCTCAAATACTCGAATTGCTGACGTGGGCGTAAAGACGGCCAAGTTGAAGTGGGACTGGGCTGGACATGTCTGTCGAATGAACCCAGAACGTTGGGCTAGGATCGCCACAGAATGGGTCCCTAGAGACGGATACCGTAATAAAGGCAGACCGAAGCGGAGATGGAGGGACGACCTAGATGCTTATAATGTGGGATGGCGGGAGCTCGCCTTTGATAGGCAGGAGTGGAGCAAGAGAGGAGAGGCCTTTGCCCAGCAGTGGGACACAAAAATTAGCTAATAAAAAAAAAATAGTTTGTTTGTGCTTTTATATGTAGGGCGTAGTCGTCTGCTAAAATGATCTTTCACTAATAGAAAGCTACACACTATCTCTAATCAATATTTGCTACTTTTTATTCCACAGTTTATCAGTAACTAATAAAAAAATAATAGGGATCTTCTATTCCTTCCTCAGCTAAGGCCCATACCGCAAAGTTTTTTTACGTTTTGTATTTGAGATATCAATGAAATCTAAAATAGTAAAACCCACCATTAAATTTTGTACAGTGGTTTGGTAGATTTTATTAAATTTTATTAGGAGGAGCCGAGCCGAGCTGTGTCATCTATTCTGTACTCTTTTATTTACTGATAAATTATAATTCACCATATACTCGTATTTCGAACCGTAGCACGGCTTGATTTTACTATTTTACGCAAAAGTTAAATCAGGATTTTCAAGTCAAGTTCGCAAAATAGTTTCTCTCCTGATTAGTTTATCATTTTGCATTTTGTACAATTATAATAAGATTTCTCTAACAATATATATGTCAATTGATAGCTAAAATTGTCAGGAATTAAGTCATGGGTGCAGGTAGGACCAATGCTTAACGGCCGGTATTTTATTTTAATACACATTAGTGAAGAATCTTTTTGGTTCGGGCCTTATTTGTTTTTCATAGCGAATTGCTGTAAACAAGTTTGTTTTGAAATCTCCAAACTTGTGTAACAGTCCATGAACCAGAAATAAAGACGCATCGTTTTCCCTCCCTTAAACGTGACCGTAAAACATAAAAAATATACGGTCGATGTACACGATAGTATCTAGTTAAATATTTCGTGCAAATGCTTTTATTGGTAGGTACCTAAATGTGTGTTCATGCAGTTCGTCCTCCTCCACACAGCACTCAACCAGAGCAACCGTTTACTGTGCTACCAAATGTTAGACTATTTATACGTAGTAAACGGTTGCGTTAGGTATATACTCCGAGGATGAGCTCTGGTTGAGTTTGAAATGCGTCAGTGTAGTTTGGTGATGGTGATAGTTGGGTTTGTGTGATTTGTGTGTGTTCGTACAGTGTGGAGGTGGAGGAACTGCATGAACATAGTAAAATTATAAGATCATTGGCATGAACAATTGAACATCCATTTCTTGCATAGACGTAAGTATCATAACTTCGCGGGTGAGCAAACTAATTGTTTCAGTTCATTGATATGGACCTCCGCAAAGTAACGCCTGATTCAATAAATTAAATGGTATCCTATTATCACGCCTCATTCGTTTTTCGTTTAAATCTTTTTTCGTCTCATTCTGTATTCGTCACTTCGTCTTGTTCGCTATCCGTCATTATTTTATTTGGTCAAATTCTGTAACTTGTCTCTCTCTTAATAAGTCTTATTCGTTTTTCGTCACGGTCTTCCTTCGACTCATTCTTCGTTCTTCCCTTTCGTTTTTTGTCTTATTTACTTACAAACATTTATTTAACAGCACCGAACGTATCGAAATAATTTTGGCGAATATGTAAATGAGACAAAAAACGAAAGGGAAGAACGACGAATGAGTCCAAGGAAGACCGTAACGAAAAACGAATAAGACGAATACAGAATGAGACGAAATAAGAATGAAATGAAAAACGAATGAGGCGAGATAAAAGGATACCAATTAAATACCTACATGTAACTAAATCTTACCAGAGACATTTAATATTAGCCTTGAGAATCTTACAAGGTTATCGTTATCTTCATACTCGTGAACTAGATTCATCTGACCCATCTAAACGCGCAGTGTGCATGGCACCCTTACGATCAGATCATTGGTTGCGTGTTTATTAATAAATAACACCGCACCATCGGCCATATGTTAGTGGTTGGCGATGTTCATTTGTTTATTCGCAATAGTTAAGTTCATTGTCATATTACAAGCGGTCCTGTGGAACCGGTGCCTCCCACACGAAACTATGTCGTGTGTCAAACAAAGCTCTACGACATAGTGACGACATATTGGGGAAAACTTGGTATCAATTTGATATAATTGCCACGAAAAAAATATGCACCAAGTTTGTAAATTCCGATACTCGCAATGTTAGCTTGCCTTTGGAGTCCAAAAGCTTAATGCATACTTGACTCGAAATGCAGAATTATAATTATATTTTATTTTTTATTTTATTTATATTTTTTATAATTATACAGGGAGACTTTATAATTACATCTCCAAATTATTATTTGACCGAGGAATCATCCACTGAACGTAGAAAGTAAAAATGTTGTCATGATTGGAAGTAAGAATACTCGTACATGTCTAAGATGTTTCGTAATACATTTATTTAGGTACCTTCTTAGCCTAAGATCCTTACAAGTGGCAACCATCACTCATCTGTTTAATGGATGAAAATTATTTTATATCATATTAGCTGTTGCCCGCGACGCCGTCCGCGAAGAATAGGGGTATAAAAAATAGCCTACAACCTATTCTAAGACCTATCGAGTATAGACAAAAAAGTTTAATAAAAATCGGTTAAGCCGTTTCGGAGGAGTTCGAAAACAAACACCGTGACACGAGATTTTCGCCTTTCACCACTGAGTTTTACGGAATTTATGTGTGAAATTACATTTGTAATTTACCATGCTGTAAGGTGAAGGAAACATCGAGAGGAAACCTGCATACACCTGAGAAGAAATTTAATGGTGTATGTGAAGTTCCCAATCCTCACTGGGCCCGCGTGGGAATAACGGCCCAAGCCCTCTCATTCTAAGAGGAGGCCTGTGCCCTGCAGTGGGTCGTAAATAGGCTGGGATGATGATGTGATGACATTACCAAAACATTTGTTCGAGTGCAATATTTGTATGTATTTAAAAGGAATAATAAATAAAACGCTGCGTGACCACCTCTGATGCTGGCGGCCGGCTGGTGGTAGATAGTATAGGTAGGTATGTAAATATATGCAACTAGCTTTTGCCCGCGACTTCTTCGGCGCAAAAATAAAAATGATGGCCAACTCCCGATCTCTATTCCGCGGGAAAGTCCAAAAAATCCTTTTCGCTGCACCTCTATGATACTAAACACTAAAGGAATGGTTACGAAGAAAGGGTTTCTTTTTAGTTTTGATATATGACATACATTTTTCATATTCCGATTCTATGTTGAAATAAGTGAAGTAGGGTATAGTGGAATTGGAATTTTTATATCTAAACACTCCTCAAAAGTACCTAATTGACAGTAAAGATTATGTGCACTGTGCAAGTACACATCTTGGTAAGTGATGGTTTTAAGGATAGATAGACGGACAAGTAACCTTATTCAACAAACAAGCATAAATTTATAAAAAATACTGGTGGGTGAAAATCTGTTCTGCTTAAACGAATCACATAGACTTATGTAATGTAAGAGTCAGTTACCTTCTATTTACGGCTGATCATTGAAGTTGGCCGCAAGCACTCGTATCTATACGATATCAAAATAAAAGGTCGGTCTGCACTTGCTGCCGTGGGTGGGTAGTGGACTGGTATTGGTAGGCTATCAATAGCCGGCTAGTGTCCTAGAACGCTAGTGTTTTCCGCAGACGTACAGCACTCATTACTTTCATATTGGTATACTTGTTAGAAAGAGATACATATTTTGTTTGCCTTAAAAGCCACTGTGCTAGGGCTTTTGGTGAACCACGGCGAGCGATCGTAGGATGTTAAGTCGAAGTTATGTTTAGTAATAGAAGTGTTAGTACTAAAATCATATTATTTGCTATGGGAATAAGGGTATTTTATTGTAACTTACTTTCAGTTAGTTTTAAAAATTATTTTCAGAGCTTCGGATGACTTAAATATACATTTTTATTTTATATTCTATAATACGTCCCACTGCTGGGCAAAGGCCTCCCCTTTCCTCCGCCATTCTTCCCTATCCTTGGCATGCACCTGCCAATCGAGCTGAAAAGCGCTCAGGTCATCCCGCCATCTCCTCTTGGGTCTGCCTCTGCTCCTTTGGCCATCCCTCGGAACCCATTCGGTAACGATTCGCGCCCATCGGTCCGGATGCATTCGGCAGACATGTCCGGCCCAGTCCCACTACAGCTTGGCGGTTTTGACACCCACATCTGTAATACGAGTTTTGGAGCGCATACATATTATTGTTTTTTAATAATACAAAGACTGAATATCTCAATTTTTGTTGTATAACACGCACAAGACTAATCTTCTTCTTCTTCTTCTAATACATGTATAAAAATCTCGTGTCACGGTGTTTGTTATCGAACTCCTCCGAAACGGCTTGACCGATTTTTATGATTTTTTTTCTATTGTTGGTAGATCTGAGAATAGGTAGTAGGCTATTTTTTATAGCCCTATTATGGCAAAAAAACGTTCGCCGGGTCAGCTAGTTAGTACAAATAACCCTATATAATTAATTAACCCACATTGTCGAAGCGACTCATTTATTACGACAGTGTGGTAGTAAAGCTTCTGTGTAAACACAAAAACTGGTTTTGGTCAAAAATCGTGAAATAAAAATGTTTGTCGATTATTTTAGGTTTTTCTAATGATACTATGTATATACTATATAGAAACACGAAAATAGAATACATCTCTCTTTTTAACGGAATTAATAAGGAGTTTTTCAATACAGTTGCTCAAAAGTGCCATTTTTTTGGCTGTATTGCGTGCGCAAAGTTCGTTTTTGCGAACTAGTGCGATTTACTTTATTTCTAGGTTTTTAAATTTGTACTTGTTCCGATTCATTGAAGTCTGATGGATGGATGGATGGATGGATGGATGTTGTTGGTGATAAAAATGTTTTGTATTATTACTATTATTATTATTAAGTCTCAAATTATTCTGTTGTATTTTTTTTTAGCAACTGTATTAAAAAACGTCGTTCGATACACGCGCGGAAATGTCATTCTTCACTCGTCCCATCTCGTCTCGTCATATCTCGGCACTCGTAAAATAATGACATACTTTCCGCACTAGCATCGAAATGTACTATTTTAGTTTGTCGAAAACTTTTTTCTGCAAAATATGCAAAATTGCAGTTTTTTCTGTGAAAAAGTTTGAGCTAATCTACGTTTTTTAATTTCTTGGAATTCTGACATTTCTTAAGTGTTACTAGGCAAAAAAATATTTCCCGAAAATTTAAACGGGCTAAAACAATAAAAAATAAAAAATAGAACCGCCTTCAAAAACACCCATAAAATATTATTTAAAAATTTAACCGACTATAATGAGCATTATAATATCTTTCTACTAATCTGTTTGAAGTCGGGCCTCAGCACGAGCTAGCAGGAGTAGTAGACACCCAATAGATAGTAGGTATCTATCTATGTAGGTAAGTTAAATTACTACTATAAAGCTTGAGGTCCCAGGTTCGGTCCCCGCGTTGGGGCAGATATTTGTATGAAAAACACGAATGTTTGTCTTGGGTGTTTAATATGTATTTAAGTATGTATCTATCTATATAAGTATGTTTATCCGTTGCCTAGTACCCATAACACAAGCTTTGCTTACTTTGAGACTAAGTCGATTGGTGTGAATTGTCCCGGGATATTTATTTATTAATTTAATTACTAGGTCCACTCCTGCTGTCTCGAGCTGAGGCCCGACTTCAAACAGATTAGTAGAAAGATATTATAATGCTCATTATAGTCGGTTAAATTTTTAAATAATATTTTTTGGGTGTTTTTGAAGGTGGTTCTATTTTTTATTTAATTTTTTTTATTTTTGGCTTTTTAGTTGCTTTGGTATAAAAAAGATGCGTAGGCGTAGCCAGTAGACGAAGCCCGGCTTCTGTTTCCGATCTGAGGATCGCAAGGTAACTAACGAACCTAAGCAGGTTAAACGTGGGATGGTTTGAAGGTATTTTTTTTATTGCAGGGGGGCTCCGCTCCCCGAGCCAACTCTCTGGTAGCAAGCCTACCACTTCCAATCTGAGGGATACGAGATACTAACGAACCTAAGCAGGTTAAGCAAGGAATGGTTTGAAGGTTTTTTTTTGCGGGGGGCTCTGCCCCCCGAGCCCCCCGTTCCGGTATCAAAGCTTCTATTACCACTCTGAGGGACGCAAGATAACTGACGAATCTAACCAAATGAAACGGTAGATGGTTTAACAGATTTTTTACTGCGGGTTGTCTCTGCCCCCCGAGCCCCCCCCCCCCCCTCCAAGAGCGGGGCTTTTATTTTCACCCTGAGGGACGCAAGGCAGCTAACTAACCTAACCAGGTTAAACGGGAAGTGGTTTAAAGGTTTTTTTTTTATTACGGGAGCTCCGCCCCCAAGCCCCTCTACCGGGACCGAGGTTTCTATTTCCACTTTGAGGGATACGAGATACGGATACGTTAAACGGGAGGTGTTTTGAGGGGATTTCTTTCAGATCCTAGTTACCATCTAGGATCAAAGTACTCGTCAAGACAAATCAAATGAGCCCAAACTCAATGCGGTCGTATCGCTTTATTACAGAGTTTCTATGGCCATCTTTCAGCTCGGTTCAAATCGGTTCACAATTGAGGGAATAATCGCGTAACAAACATACAAAAAAAAAATTATGGAAATAATGTAATAAATCATTAATTAATAAGTATTTAGAATAATTTTTGATGTGATTATTTAACCCTTTTATGAGTAAAAAATAAATTGTCTCGGGTATCATTGCGATAATTGACATATATCGCAAACTTTCGGACTTAAATTATAATTAATAGTTATGTATTAAGTTTCAATGGTCGTCTCAATAGGTTTGTAATTTACAATTCCATAGACAAGGTTACTTAAATAAATAAAAAAACCATAAATGCCATTCTTCTGTCAAAACAATATTAAAGTCATTCGGCTTCTGTCTTGAATGTTCGAATGTGCTCGCTCTCCTGTTTCCGTTTTATTTTTGTCGTTTTCGTTGATTGATATTATAATTTCCTTGCAAAGTTTTTGTTTTTTGTTATGTGTTTTGTTTTTGAAGAGGACTAAAATCATTATGAACTGTCTCACACGAACCATGTATACACGAATCTCTTAAAAACCTATGAAATAAATATAGACTAATAAATTAAAACTGATATGATAACTTCAAGTAAAAGCTCTCCTTCATTATATTTATAATTAGTAATGCGCCTATTTTTTATGTTTCTGAAGTAATAAATAGATTATAATAAAAAAGGTCTGTTGTCTCTGATAAGTCAAAATCTGTCACTTGTCAGAATTCCACGAAATTAAAAATATTTTACGGAATTCCATTTCCAGAACCTGCGAGGGCTTACGTAGCTATAATGATAACTTATTAATAAACGAAATAAGCCCCCTTCTAACTTTAGATTGATCAAAAGTCGATTTAGTTGATGGTGCTTTGTTCAAACGCCCTTTAACAAACACTTGCAGATTGAAGTTTAACTGTTCTCGTTGAGTCACTGTTTAACACGTTCGAGTCAGTGTTTAAAAGATTAACGTTCATTGGCTGAGCAATTGTTCCAATTTACTGTCCTTCATTGTCATCAGAAAGCTGGTGGTGCTTAGAGTCAATATACATATAGGATATAATGCTAGATCATAGCATATATGTTGTTAGTTAAATAGGTAAACGCATAGGGAGGAGTCACCTCATGGCCATTGAATTTTAAAGGTTAAAGATATTATGAAGAGCATTGTCTTTTTAGGGTTCCGTATGTCAAAAGGAAAAAAACGGAACCCTTATAGAATCACTTTGTTGTCCGTCGGTCGGTCTGTCAAGACCCTTTTTCTTAGGAACGCGTGGAGGTATCAAGCAAAATTCATATCAAATATTCAGGCCTACTGTCCCTTAGAGCTGTGAAAAAATCAAACTTCTAAACCAACGCAATCAAAAGATACAGCCGTTTACGCCGCAAATTTTCGACACTCGCAAGGGAATCAAAACCTACAGGTTACTTCCCGTGAACTAAGAATCTTGAAATTTGGTACGAAGCAACGTCTTATAGCACAGATAAAGGGAAAGCTGCGAAAAGCATAAATTTTTAGTTACATCATAATAATCCCGAGGAACCAATCTTAAATGATCCCACATTGCGTACATTTTACTTGGAAGCAGGGCTTTGCTAACACTGGATTATTATAGTTAACAGCTGTTGACCTAAAATTTTGTACGGAACCCTCAGTGCGCGAGCCCGACTCGCACTTGGCCGGTTTTTTATGTATAAATTTCAGCTGTCTATCTAAGTATTATGGGTCTGGGGAGATACAACCCTGTGGCGGACAGATGGACGGCTGGACAGTATAGCGATATTAATTCGGCACCATTTGTCATCCATCGGGTACGGAAACCTAAGAATTAAGCGGCACTTAGCTATTATTTACATTGCATTAAATCATTAATTGTCTTTGCTACCGGAAAAAAACATTTTCGCTGTTTAAAAAACTTGCGTTGAAAACTTAATGCTCTTTGTTGTTCATTTGTTTTTCTCATTTTTAACGGGAATTGTAAGTTGCAATGACCGCTGTGCGTACTGCAAAGCTGCGCCTCGGGACTCGAGCAAATAAAATATTTATGTATTTACATATCTGACATTATATTCGTTCTTATACAGGAAATAATTAAATTGCTGGTGGAACTCGGCTTCGCAGCGACCAATACTTTTATTTAATTGCACGGAGGTTGTTTTGAATGTCTCATAGTATATAGTTGTATAACGTTTAGATTCTGACTATGGAAGTTATTTAAATGATGTCTTCTTTATGTAAACTTTTGTAAGGGTTTTATGTCGTAACATTGTATATATTCAGACGCATCAATGCGTGCTCGTGTGACATCAATGCATAATTTAATACAATTTCTAATAATATATGAAAGAAATATAAAAGTTTCTAAAAATGCATAAAGATAATACAGAAATAGCACTTTAGAAAATTGTAAAGTTCCTGCGGTAAATCAATAAACAATCAAGTTTTATTGCGCGTTGCTTCAACCGATGTTACGAAAAAGACCTACTTAGTAATACTTCTGTCTCATTCAGGGATGTTCCATTTTAGTTCATTATTAGGATAGTTGACATCCCCGAGAACGCGTTATTTCTACGAAAATTTACGCAAACAAAGGCGCAGGTACAGACTAGTGAGCCTATTACATCGAAAAGGCCTGATATCTGTAAAACTTTAATCGTGGGTGGGTTTGATACTTATTGACATAACATCGATAGAATCTTCAAGCTGATTTGATTCCCTGTACAATTGAACCCTTTCAAAATCCGATCAACTTCAACACATCGCTCTCGCTCGGTAAACAGAGTACGATCCTATCATGTTTGGATCTAAAGACCTTCACGATCTAATTAAATTAATAACTCGATACGACAAGTAATTAAATACCTTTCGCTCGTCTCGGTACATGCCGCGACACAGCGCATTACGCTTGCGAGATATTTGATAAAGTCGTTTCTGTCCCATTCACTTCATTAGATACACGTGTTATTATGCAATAGTCATAGTGTAGCGAACAATGTACCTACTTCTTTTATGAATGGAGCATAGATTTCTGATCGCACTAGTTTTTTACCACTGGTTTGTGTGGAAACCGTACTTAGCGTACAAAACATGTACAATATTGACGTCTGGTATGAGTAAGTAGAATCGTGCTGCCACCTATATATTTAGAAAGTTAGTAGATGTTTGATGTTGTTTTGAGAGTACGTACTTCGCTTATGATATCGAAATACAAAAACACAGACCGCGCTGAATGGTGGGGCTGGTAATGCAGAGTAAAAAATGGGTCCTGCGCGCATGTACAACACACTACTTTGTCGCACATTGTGCACGTGTAGTGACTGCGCTGCAAGCAGGGCTTTACAACCTGCAAGTGGGGCTTTGTTTTGGGCCTGTTCATGACCGTTTCTGACAGTTCCTTTTTTTTAGACGCTGCTCCGAGCGCAGGCAGCGGCGCCGTTGTGGGAGAGCCGCCTTCCTGGGAGCCGTTCTATTGCGTTTTGCAGCAGGACCGACGCACTCTCACTGCTTACACCAGCGAGGAGCTTGCTGTGAGTATCATGAGTTTTTTAACACCTTGTAACTAGCTAACAAACTAGGAGTATACAAAGTAACCACAATGTGCACATATATTTTAAGTCTAGTTATTTTTAGTTATTTTCAATGGCCCGATCGGCTTGAGATTAAATACATGACATGACATGGATGGATGACATGTAATAAATAATCAGGTACCGTCAGCAAAATGGCTACTTTAATTGTGCAACTCACACTAAAAATTAAAAATGATATCACGTGAATATCGCGGAAGCCCTCTCATTCTGAGAGGAGGCTTATGCCCAGCAGTGGGGCATATCTAAGGTGTCACACAATGAATCCGGAATATTTCGTCCAGTGGTTGAGCAAGTTCACATAAACAACTCTGAAAAGATTTTCTCTTGTAAATTTCATGTTGGGATGTCACGTCTTTGACGCGTTTAGACTTTGAACGTCGACTAAATGTAATTTAAATAAACTTTCAACTTGAAACTTCAATTAAATATTCTTAAAAACTTTAACAAGAGTGATCCACCCTATCATAGGCTGAAATATTCCGCATTCATTCTATGATAGAGTTCTTCGGATGCTATACAAACCTTTCTACCTACCTACCCGTTTTCATTGATAAGTAGTTAAATTTTCTACCCATATAAGCATTGCAAATATTGAGCGAAGTTCCTTGCAAACGCTATTTTACTTAGTTTACCCTAAGTGTTGTGTAATATAGTATTAAATACCTTTTGTTTCGTCCGTGTCATTCATATTCGGTTCGGGTCAATGGGTAAATGGTTTGACGGAGTTTTTACGATGCTGGCGCAAACCGGACGTCGTTTGCTAAATCCAATAGCCAATGGAGCGAAGAACTACTTAATTCCAGCGAATGTTGTGTGGATTTTTTAAATAAAACAATTCACATTGTTATTTTGTACCAGTTCTTGTTTACCACTTCTGCACAGATTTCTCAGTAATTATAAAGAATTAATTAAAACTAACACACTAATGAAATGTCAGCATATTCATATACTTATTATGTGTGGTATTCATACGCACATAGCCATTTTTCATTCATTCAAATTAATGTTCATTCATTACATTAGTGGATGGTAATTTAGGTAATAATGATCTACATATGACATATTTAACGAACACCCGCGAGAACTTAAGTTTTTGTTGGAAAACAATATCCCGTTGGATGCAGAACACTAAAAACGAGAGTATTTACTTCTAGTTACGTAGAACTGTTCACTCATATAATTATGACGTACTAGCTTTTGCCCGCGACTTCGTCCGCGTAGAATTCCAATTTGTGGTAAAGCTTCTTCATCTCTTTCATTGTATAAAACAAAAATCCGGCAACGGCAAGATCCATCATTATTATCATTTCATCATCATCAGTATCAGTTAGTGAATATTATAAATCCCGTTTATTCTCTATCCCGTGGGAATTTCAACAAATTTGTCCTTATTCTATGCAAATTTTCGCTTGTTTTTGTCCCGCGGGAATTTTGCATTTTCCCCGAGAAAAAGTAGCCTATGTCCTTAAAGGTGTAGCTTTGTACCGGTAAAAGAAGTTTTAAAATCAGCCCCGTAGTTGAATTCACTTATTTTTTTCCCGTGGGAATTTTGCTTTTTCACGGAGAAAAGTAGTCTATGTAAATAATGGTTGGTGTAGCTTCCTATTGGTGAAAAAAATTTTCAAATCAGCCCTCAAGTGATACTTATTGACTTCTTTCTATCCCACGGGAATTTCGCATTTTACCGAATAAATAGTAGGTAGCCTAGCCTATACCAATGAAGGATAGTGTAGCTTTCTATTGGTATTTTTTTTTAAACTCAGCCCCGAAGTTAAATTTACTATTTTCTATACCGCGGGAGTTTGCATTTATCCGGAAAATAGCATCCTATGTTAATCAAGGACAGTGTATCTTTTCTATTGGTGAAAGACATTTTAAAATGAGCTCCGAAGTTGATTTTTTTTCTATCCCTTGGGAATTTTGCATTTTTGAATTTTTGGACATAGGCCTCCCTCATTTACGCCCAATCATTACGGTTGGAAGCGACTTGCATCCACCCTGAACCTGCGGCCTTCACCAAAACGTCCGTCCATCTTGTTGGTGGACGTCCCACGCTGCGCTTGTAAAAGCAAAAGCTTGGTGAAATGCAAATACTTATATGTACATATAATTAGTTATTATCAGAGATCAGATCAGGAAGTGGTTGACAAACGTAGACAAAATGGTTTGCAAAATTTGAAGTTTCGTTTCGTTTACAATGTCGGTAATTCGTGTATATATTCGCAAATATTCGCTAAGTAGGTAATCTAAGAGATTTCCAAGGAATTTTCTAAAGAAAATCTAGGTATAAGGTAAGTTTTTCATTCAAATATCCAAGAACAAATAAAATTGAAATTTCGAATTCTAAACCGATTTAAATATTGTTTTTTTTGAATATGGAATGATTTGTATGTTTTATAAAGCTGCGTTTTCACTGAGGGCCGATTTTTCAATCAACGCATAAATGTCATCAACTGGTTAAATTATAGAATAAGTTGACTAAATAAGTTGACTGACAGCACTGCGTCAGTTGCACTGTATGCATGACGCTACAATTTAGCCGCTTTACACGTTATCCGTCAGATAATATTTATTCGATGATTGAAAAATCAGCCCAGTGTCCTGAACAGTTCTGAGCGAGCGAACGTGTTTATTCAGTGATAATCGGCTGGACGCGGGTCGCTCACTCATTCATCCAGTGAAAACGACGTCTGTGGCGAGCGAGCTGTTGCTCTGTGCATTCGCTCGACATTGTACGTGTTCGGTGGGTCTCCAATCTTTGTTTACGATTTTGTTATAAACAACTGTTCTCTTTCCTCGTTGAATGAAAACGGACATTTTCTATTCAAAGTCAAAGTCAAAGTCAAAATTTTTTATTCAATTTAGGCATCGATTGATGCTCCTATGAACGTAGAAGAATCTACCACCGGTTCGGAAAAAACCCTGTTGAGAAGAAACCGGCAAGAAACTCAACAAGGTATATTTTTTTCAATCAGATCTATCTACATTGTTATTAAATTACATACATCTTAAGTATTTAATAAAATTATTATTTTTTAACACAGTAGATACGCTACATTGATGCTATTTTGAGCGAACATCGGCAAAACCGCAATCATATTTGCTCTAAACAAATGTTTGTTCAGAACACTAAGTGAAAACGCGGCTTAACCAAGATATCTAGTTCTTACCATTTCAAATTTCGAACTCTACGTTCCTATGAAGCCGTGTCTTCGGATCGAGTATTCAAACATGTGTCAAAATAAAATGTAATTTAAATCAAAAGCACTAAGGAGTATTGATATCAACTTCGAAGCAAATCACCCCCAAAATAACTTTCTACTCCTTTTTAACCCCGTCAAGTGATGAATTTCAATAAAATACAAAACACGTCTTCCATCAATTCTGTTAAAGAATGTTTATGCAAAATTTGAAGTAGATTGGACCAAGGAATCACGTTGTCCCATACAAACTTTGCCCCCCCTTTTTACCCCCTTCGGAGTAGAACTACGAAAAATCCTTTCTTATCGGATGCCTACGTCATACAAAGAACACACCCTCCAAGTTTCAGGTCTCTACGATCAGCGGTTTAGGCTGTGCGTTGATCCGTCAGTCAGGACAAAGGATTTTATATGTATAGATAAGTGTTTTAATATGCGATGATGAGTCTCTCGGTTCTGATTATGTATCACAATAAAGCTCTATATTGGTTCAGCCGTCAACTTTCTACACGGCAACCGTTAGAATGAAATTTATTTTAATGTAGGGAAGGAAATAAATAAAACCATACCTGGAATACGATTCATTAATATTGCGTGAAATTAAAAATGTAGGGTAAATGTCCCAGTGTTTGTGTGTGCTAATGCCTAATACTAATGAAATTAAAGATGGAAACTACTAGAACAGTGAGCTATCAGCCCTTGGGTGTGTACCTTATTTGCATGAGCGTAGGTATAAGACGGGAAGGGGAGGGGCCTTGACTACCATAGCAACTTCTTTGCCCATCCTAAGAAATCGACAGTATTGAAGAATTACTTAATGTTTTGAAAAACCTTAGACCAGTAGTCCGATTAATTGAACTACAAGGAAATTAGATGAATATGAGAGCTTTAGATTTGGTTAAAAAAAAAAACAGTAAATTAAAGCCAGTAAGGAAATTTAAAAATTCGTCTTTTGATAGCTCGATCGGAACAAGTGACCTTAGGAGACAAAATCCTTCCCCTTTCCGCCGCTATTAATATTTGTCCTTAGCTGTATAGCTACAATACGACACATTAGATTATGCCAACCGATGCACAATTTTAAACTATGTTTACATCGCACATGTAAAGGTATTGGGCACGACTAACTAAAGCTCCATTTAGCCTAGATTAACACAATACATAATGAACTTTATGGTTTCCTGGGATGTTTAGTTTTTCTGCTCCTGTACTAGTTATAAGAGACATGAACTTTACCTTACATTTCCGAATAAATTTTTTTAGCTCTAAAATATTTCACAGTCCTTTGTGATCCGATCGCGACTGGAACAACACGGTTTGATGTATAAAAATAGTCCCATTACCTAACACTTAAGCGAGCGTGTGTTTGATGTGATGAACGTTCCGCATTCCCGGCTGACGGGAACTCCAGACTACACCGAAAAACTTCCGACCATATCTAATCATCAAAATTAACTAACGGTTATTACAGTACTAGCCTTACCTGCGACTTCGCTCGCATGGATCATTAGATCTGAAAGTTGAATTGGATTTCCGAGACTAATAATGATATCACATTAAAAAAAAACCAAAAATTACACACTGATTTTCATTTACTTTGCATGAGGAGCACCCTTGCATAACTTCACTAACTTGAATTGTACATGCATAAATTCCAATCCCGTGGAAATATCGGAATATAAACTAGCTTATGTTATAGAGATCCAGCTATTTACATATTAAAGTTCATCCTATTTCGCTCAGTCGTTTTAACGTAAAAGAGTAACAAATAGACGCACACAAACTTTCCCATTTGTAGCATTAGCAAAATTATTCACACCCAGTTTAGTAATTACAAAATCAATGACCACTCCAATTTCATTAACCTTCTCAAGCAGCATAAAATCGTAATGCACATGCAGATATTCAGAGCGTGCGCATAAACCCTCATTTACAATATTGGTTATTCGTGTACGACTCGTCACAAGTACCGCAAAAAAGCGAACGTTGCGCCATTATAATAGACGTGAGCACACCGGTGTAATCGACCGGGATTATTGAAATTAGCCATTTAAAAGGTTCGTTACGTTACGTGTGGCAACCCTGGTGGCAGAGCAAGTGAAAGTCAGTTTCAGTGCCGGGCCGGAGAGTGAGTGCATGCGTGCGTTCTCTCCGCACTGCACAGCGGTGCTCTTGATTATCTTCATTAAATGTAAGGGGGAGCATAATCAATGTTACGTGCGCATAGTTCACTTTTTCGTCCTTCCGTTTGGTCGGCCGCTTTTGTATCGGTTCTGTGTTAGCGTAGGCAGGCGTTGTAACTTTAAAATGCTGTGGAATGCTCTATGGGCCCGGAAAGATGATAATAGTGACCGTTGCTTTCGTTTAGTGAAACTGTCAGCTAAGTACAAATGAAAAGCAAAACGCCTAATGGCAAATAATTATTTTTATCAAAATTCACGGGTTCATTGAACAGAGGTTCTTATCCGGAAAATAAAGCTCAATTAGGTCTTTATGCAGATAAAACACTTAAGTAATGCCCTCCTTGCATGTAGTAGTAGCATATCAGTATTAATAAGTTGACGTTCCTCTAAAAATTACTTAGTTCCATATCAGCCCTAGTATATGTATGTTACTACATATGTACATACAAGAGGGGCTTTATTTGTTTTTTTTTTTTTACTTATATGTATTCCATACTTCATTTTGAATAGAATATCACAATAATAAAGGCACATGTATCATGGGACAAAACCCTGCGAAAAAATTCGATGTGTGTGAAGTTCCCAATCCTTACTGGGCCCACGTGGAAACTACGGCCCAAGTACTCTCATTCTGCAGTGGGACGTGCATGACAAATACGTCCGAAAAGTCGCTTCCACATCATCATAATATTTAAGACTACCCATACGTAGGCGCTTGCCGCTCCTGCCTCGCGGCATAAATCAGAATAATCCGCCAGCACGGCAGAGGGGTTTTCGCCTCAAGATTAAGACGGATGAACTCCGGTCCGCGCTCTAGTAACCGTAGCACAAACGCAAAATGCATATTGTATTATCCCTTTCTTACCAGTTGGTGTGTGCGAAAGGGATTGATGCTTTATGTAAGCAGACGCTAGGCCCTCTGAGTTTGATAAGGACAATCGTTTTATAGTCTCCGCGATGCTTTTATGTTTGTTTTACGATCACGCAACGAGAATAAGATTACCGGGTTGAGTTTTTATTTAATTTTGTTCATACTTTCTGAATTCATATCAAAGCCAGGTTAATGTTTATTACTAACTACGTAAAGGTTTATAACTGCAATTTTCGTAACTTTCGTAGTTTAATTATAGACAGAAATTGCTGACTTTAATTAAATAGGTAGTATTTTTTTAATATTAGCAGTTTCCGATGTTATCTTAAATTGGATTTTAAACGCTGGTTAATATGCCCGCATGAATTTATGTGATATTTATGGGATAACATACAACGGGCCTCATAATTCGCTTTATGTTTCAAGGAAAATAATTACAAATTGTCTTAAGTATTTCTTATGAGGAATCTGTACCTACTAATATAAAATGAGGTTAACTTTTTTTATCTATTTGTTTGTTTTTATGTAGGAGGTAATCTCTAGAACCACTACCTGTCTGACTGTGTGTGTATTGCCGAGTGGGCGAAATAAGGCTTACTTACAAAATTAGTACTTATCTAAGAGGAGAAGGAAATTACGGAAATTAATCAAAGTCTAACCCCCTGTTTCACCATCCATTGATCAAATTTATTCGACGGATAAATGTGATGCTGTCTCTGTTTGTTTTCTTCGAATAGACGGAGACGGCATCACATTTATCCGTCAGTTAAAATTAATCAATGGGTGGTGAAACAGCCCCTTAAAATCTTAAAATAAACACGCAAAAAATTCCGTACATTTTGCTAAAAACACTTAACCTTAAGTACTTCGTTTGAGTAGGTAAAATAAATTTTCCGCGAGTTAAATTTCTCTGTAAACTATTTTAATAATTTCCTGAGAAGACTACTCAGGAAAGTATCGTCTTCCAAGCAATTTAAATACTAAGGTATCTAACTAATTTTACAATAAGCGCTAGCAAAAAAAATAACCAATTGTCTGTGATTGATTAACCAAGTACTGAACAATTTTAAGGAATCACACAGATACGACGAACCGACGCAGACAGACCAGAGCCGGGTATTAACTTATTTCCACAAATCAGGAGTGAAAATCGAGTTTGAATACTTTGAATTGCAACGTTCCTTTTTGAAACTCTTTTCTTTTCAGTTCTCTGTGTTTTGGTTCAGAATTAAATAAAGTGCGTTACACTTACGTTACAACTTTTTATTCCGGGAATATGCTAAGTTCCCGCGGGTATCAGCTAATATGTGATACTTATTACTATCACGACAGAAGTACTCGTAGTTCCTAAGCATAAATCTATTTCATTGTCATGACACTAAAGCCATATATTTCGTCCTACAACATTCGTAAAGGCACGCGACACGCCTTTATCACATCATTTAAGAGAATGTGCCAAGACATTTTCTTATTCATAATGCATATGCTTTATCATAATGATCATGTTTACTACGAACGACCACTTTTTTCATACTAAAAAATCGTTTCATCATTTTTTTTACGTATAAAGTCGAAATATTCCTTGAAACCCGTTCCAAACCTTTATCTGGTTATAACCAGGAGACCGAATTTGAAGTTTAATTTGTGAAAATAACTTCTAATATTAAAAATATATGATGCTGTAATAATTAAAGCTCTTATACTCCTATATTTTTAAAACTAGTCGAAAAAAATTGTTGAGTTTTGTAGCGGAAATTACCTACTTCAGATTTTGACCACGTCTGATGACGTTTTCAAGGACATGATTTCAAAAATATGTATGTATGTATGTATGTAAACTCTTTATTGTACAAACATAAGGAAAAAAAGAAATACATTATCGACAACCGTTGAAATGCATGTACAAAGGCGAACTTATCCCTTTAAGGGATCTCTACCAGTCAACCTTTGAGTGGATGAAAGGAGCATTTAGTAAGGGACCGACAAAGAGTAAGTAAAAATAAGACAGTCGGACAAAGCAAAGGCTACAATACAACTTTTAGTAAATACAATACATAAACTCATAATATAAAGAAACCAAATAAAAATATACTACCATATACAACATATATATGCAAAATACATACAATAAATAAGCAGTGTTCTCAATATATTAAAGAGATGGTGTGAGCCACATCTTCTTCAAAGCTTCCCTGAACGACACCACGGAGGGAGATTGCCTAATGGAGGTGAGTAATCGATTCCACAGTCTAGCAGATCGCACAGTAAAAGATTTTGAGTAAATTTTGGAAGAAGTAGAAGGACAGGCCAAAAGGAGATTGGTACTCGACCGCAAACGATGCTGGCTTCCTTCAGCCAAGTAGCTGAAACGCTCGGAAAGGTATAAAGGGGCGGAAGGATTAAAAAGAGTGTTGAAAAGCAATGACAGAACGTGGATGTTCCTACGCTCCCTGATGGGCAACCACCTCAGCTGTGCGCGAAAGTGAGATACGTGGTCGTATTTACGGAGACCAAAGATATACCGGATACACACGTTTTGAAGGCGGTCAAGCTTGTCAAGCAACCCCTCAGTAAGGTCCAAATAACCAACATCACCATAGTCGAGCAAAGGAAGTAAAAGAGACTGAGCTAGGGTAATTTTGGTTTGGAGAGGCAGGAAATTTTGCAAGCGTCTGAGCGAGTGAAGCGAGGCAAAAAGTTATGTGAATCATTTCGCTGGTATTTTGGAAGCCAATAAATCCGACCCAGAAGTTAAAAACTACAAGTATTTGCACTATTTTGTATGTCGATAAGCACCAGTCCACATGCGCATTATTTCAAGAAATCTATTTAAGGCATCTTTACGCTGACAGTTACACTGTAACTAACCCCGAGCTCCATCTTTTCAATTTGCGCATTGACGTGTTCTATATATTTCTGCTTATTGGCCCTTAACGATCATTTCGACGAATGTACTCGGCTGCTCGTAAACTTTTCTGGAAGAGGTTTTATTTGAACCTCCGGGGGTTTTCTTGCAACTACTGTCTCTAGTACTTAAGTTCAAGACAACCAGTGGAAAACTGAGTTTAAAGTCGCCTGTACAATATTTATGCTGACATATAATCTTGAATTATGATAAACGAAACCAGAACCTTCATACATAAATAATATAAAAAGGTGTTACTTGGGTTTCTGAAATAAACTTGGCTAGTGTATAGTATTTTACTTCTGCCAAAACATGTAATGTGATCTCATAAAATGTCTCGGAATATTTCAGTAGATGATTGGAATTTTATAATCGTAGATGGCAATCTTTCCATACATTGGTCGATGTTAGAAGTATACGGCAAAGGCGTGAATACATCTTGAATTAAAAAATCCGATCACAAACTTTTTATCCAAGCTAACCCAGCTATCTATATTGGTCCTTATATTAAACATCGAAGATGCAACGAGTTTAGATCTTGTACACTTATTGGTCATACACATTTCTCTGTTCGTGTCTCTCCTGTGGACAATAGTGAACACGGCAAAAGTTAAGGGTCTGCGTAGCCAATATTTTTTAGTTAAGTTCTACATCGGCATTATTCGGCATGTGGGTCGCCTCGCCAACTTTCGGTCCATTAAAAGAAGTCTTAAGTTTGTTAACTCGAAGTCGTTAATTTTACGTCCACAGGAGAGACAACTTTTGTTTCTTACGATATGTATAACCCTATATCTCATTGGATCCATCGAGCGAGGCGGTTAACTCCTTGATATCCCTCCTTCATAATGCAACAGAGCTTTTTTTGGAGAGTGCATTGCTTCGTACCAGTCACTAAACGGGTGTGAAACTGCGTTCATTCTTTCAAACCGATATTGGTTCACTTTTCGCCGAATACGTATAGTACACAGGAAGGATGCTTCGAAACAATGGCGGCGGAAGTGCGAACGTTCCGCTTCTCACGAAGATGAACTGCAGTGTTACCTGATTATTAGTGACGCCGTAACTTTTTACTACCATTGTTGCTATTAAGTCATATGTGGGTATAATAATGTATGTGTAGTGGAAATGTTAGTCAAAATTGTCACTCGTGAAATGTTTCGTTGACTATGCATGCAAGCCATAATTTGGTATCTACAAAGTGTTTTACCCTTTCATTGGTATAGGCAAAATAGTTGCCAGTCGGTGTTTTCAAATACATATACGTACTTGTTTTTACCGCTCATAGGCAAACATTTTGCCACGTCTGAAAAACCTATTTTCAGGTGTTTTCATTTTTTTATGTTACTGAAAATATTCTCACCAGCCTACTAATTATTCCCTTAATATGCCCATTTTGTTCACGTTTGGCGTTGTTTGCGATACACGTGAAAGGGTTAAAATTAATTCGAAATATTCAGTATGTGGTTTGATTACTTCGACAGAATGTGGATAAGTATCTACCACATAAAATGTTTATCAGGATTTTTTATTTGTAGTTGACGAATATTTCTATACACTGATCGATATTCAAGGTGTATCGCGTTAAAGACGTGCACTCTTGAATGAAAACTACCATTATTTTTTGTTGCAAAGATGTTTATTTAGATTTACTCAACCACTGGACGAAATAATCTGGTTTATTTACGTGATACTCAAAATTAGAAATAATGAAGAGATAAACTTTGTTTGTTTTAGGGGGTAATACAATACATATTAGGAACTACTGAACCGATATCATATAAATTCTTTAAGTAATAAGTAGAAATCTACACTGTTCTAGATTAAATACCCTACCATCCCGGGAAATTTCCCGCAATATGCAGATGAAATTGCGGGCAACAGCTAGTCTGGGACATGTTTATGTTTAATTGTTCATAACATAAAATAAACTAAACAAACCCCCTACAAAGCAAACATGTCGTCGAAAGACGACGCTGGCATCAACCCCAAAACGCTGGCCGCATTTATATTGCTCATAATCATAAGTAAATTAAAAGGTTTTGTTCTTTATCTGCCGTTAGTTCCTTGAAGTGCTGTGCAGTTAATTTGCAGTTTGTTTAAAGGTGGAGAAATTTTAAGCTAAATGTGGAGCCCACGCGTGTATAAGTACAGTCAAATGTAAAAATATGGGTGCACACAACTTGCTCATAAATATGTCCCATAGCTCTTATGTCGTCGAATTAAGGTATAGGTATATAACGATGGGAGGATTAAATCGATATTTATTTTTGCACTTGACCGTACATACTCTATTTGCTAATTGCCTTTTAGCCAAAGTAACAATTGAAGTCAAATGGTGTTACTTACCTATGTAGTATTCTAAATAGGTATCTAAAGGCGATATTGTGTATGTTATAAGTTATCTTATATGTATCTATTTAATACTTACTTATGTTATTCTAATGGATTTGTATTTGTTGCACGCAACCGGACAGTCCTTCCCGGGGTTCTATTTGGACCGCAAGGTAAGATATGTCAATGTGTGTTTACCGTGTCGTCTGCACTGCACTGCACTGCCTTGTTTTTTCCCTAACCAAATGCAATCCGTGTACTTGTTTACTATTAAATGTGGTTGTTTCTTAAGCTGCTAAATTCAATATTAGGTACCAACGTTATGAACACGTCATGTATCCTGTTATACTGAGTTACGTTTTGAATGGATTTTAAGTTGGTATTATAAAATAATCATCCTATTCTGTTAAACGAGTTATATTTGTTTGTAAATATGTATGTATATTTTAGATTTAAAAAAAAATGCAATAATAAATTATGAAATTTGATAATAAACATTCGTTTTGAAACGACAAAAAATCGATCTAGCTCGGTTTCGTGTTTGCGAAGACTCATTTTAGGAGATATTTTAATTGTCATAGGCACATGATGTGTATCTGACTGAACTATATCGAAAGACTACTCGAGAAATTGCTCTAACACTTTCACAGTCCAGTGCCCCATATAAGAGTCACAGCGACTTAGCTTCACAGGTCTGTGCCCACATATGGGGCACTAAGAATCAAACAGACTTGCATCCAGATTGGTACAATATCACACACACACACACACACACACACACACACACACTGAGCAAGACGGTACAATGATTAAATTAATTTGCTGGACTTACCAGCAATTTGAAATTTGTATGGGACTGTGAACGGATTAAAGATTTGTATATCATTTTGTATGTACTTACCAAGACAAAATGACTATCCAGGTTGATCCAAACCAGACAGGTTTTATCGTGAAACAAATATTTTTTTCCATAAAAATATCTCCAGGGCCAAGCCGAAGGTCACCCGGCAACTTTTATTTACATGTGCATTGTAAAATGATACAACTAACGTGGCCTAGGGAATATAACAAACATTAACGGCCTGGTACTTGGTCTACGATAAGGGTCGTACACACCGTAAGAAACAAAAGTCGTCTCACCTGTGGAGATAAAATTAACGACTCCAAGTCAGTAAACTTAAGATTTATTTAAATGGGTCAAAAAATGGCCAGGCGTCCCTCCCAAACGCCGATTTAACTTTTGCCATGTCTACAGGAGAGACATGAACAGAAAAATGTGTATGACCTATAAAAAGAAGTCTAAATGATTAGCTTTAAGCTTGGATAGTTTATCTGCTACATGCGAAAAATTTTTTAAAATAGGTTCGGTACTTTCTGCAACCAACCCCTACGTACAAAAAACAACCATAATTTAATTTGTCTTACTTTTGGGGTGAGGCCACACGAGCGTAATTTTGTGAGTTGTAAGCGGCAGAATTTCGGTTGCGCCATACATTGTGTCACGTGAGTGTCACATTGTACATTGTATGGCGCGGACCGAAATTCTGCCGCTCACGACTCACAAAATTATGCTCGTGTGGGCACCCTTGTTCAGAATGGAAAAAAATAGCAAAGTGTGATACCATAAGTGAAATGTTAAGTAACCACCATACTATCGATGCTCAACGTTATAAGTTTCCAAATGCTAATGAATAACGCATATACATGACTCTCTTTAATGCTAAAGTAGAAAATGTGAAGAACATTTATTCCAAATTACAATTCGAAAATATTCCCATTCCTGATTCGTGGAAGCGGTCGTCGGTTCCAAATTGAAACACATTGCATGATGTCATGGCGAATAAAAGGCCATCTGCGTGTCCGACCGTCGCGAAATTACCATCCCATACTGCGTACAGTTATTAAGTATATGTATTAATATTAGTTGATTTCAGATTTTAACGTCCAATGACGTAATTTAGACATTGGACAGAAAATCGCGAAAATCTAATTCAAGACAAGTTCAAGACCAATAAAACTACGAAAGATATGTTACTATCTTAAGTGTTAAAGTCACGGATGTCATTGTCAATCGAACATTTCAGATGTAGCCAACCTTTTTGCATTGTTAATCAAATCGTTGTAAATATTTATAGATATGTATATGTAACAAAAGGAAATATGCATTCAATGTTTTTTCTACCCGATATTCAAAAACAATAACGTATCCCAAAATAAATATTTACAGATATATTATATGTAGTGTGTTAAAAGTCATTAAACTGGGGGTGTGTGTGTGTTAAATGGGGATTTTTTAAACAGGAAAAACAAAATGATAAGCCATAGTAGGTTTCCTTACACTTAATTGAAAGGAAAAAATAAAACAAGGTTATATTATGTAGCTATGGTGTTATGCCTGCCTGACAAAATGGCCGATGATTATGATTATAAAGTGAGCTACACACTTTTGGCCTGTTATTTTGTCGAATAGCTAAACGTATGTAATATTTAAATTGCATAACGTTGTATACAGCTATTTTTTTATATATTGTACCAAATGATATTAGACCTGAAATATTACTATATTACAAGTGCAATATCAATAACAGTTTTGCTACCCAAATAACTTCTATGCTTAAATATTTAACAGGGAAACTTGTATTTATGTAAGTACTTTGAATTAATTTTTTTAGATAAATCGAAGTTTTAAAACTACCAATAAATAAGTATTCTTAGTGCGGTCTTTTAAAAAAGTGGAAATACCTCTCTACTAACGCAAACATATTCAACCTATGTTGGTTTTGAATTAGATTTTCGAGCATAGTGAGACTTAAAACTTAGCAGACAAGTGTAACAGAAGTGCACTTAGGCTGAATTTTTGGGCACTTATCGCAAAGTTCAAGTCAAAGAGCAATGTTTTTTTTATTCCTGAAATAAATCGACTCAATTTCATCAATTTTGTTTGTACCAAACAATATTGACTTATTACAATTCTGTGTAGCTGGGCAGTGCCGGTCGGTGTGATGAAACAATTTTGCAGGGCAAAACAGAACGAAATTCCAAAAATTCGCATTTTGTATTTTTGACGTGAAAAGGCTCGTTCATTCATCAGCGGCTATGTTCAAAAAATTCCATCAAAGCCAGAAAAAGAGAGCATTTTGTTTTTAAATGAATGAGTTTGTATTTTTATTTTAGCAAGCTTTTAATGAACATGACTTGTAGGTATGTATTTATTTATTTGTTAGGATCAATTTTAGTAGTTGTATTAGCTTAAAAATATGGTATGTAAAATAATTAAAGTATTGTACCTACATTCAAATAAAACCTTTAATTGAATAGTGTTCTTATAAAAATTTTGGCGTCAAGTAATATTAAAGTAGTTACTTATTTAGGTATAAATCGATCGTGATCATAATATTCACAATATAGGTCCGGCTTGTACTATTCTAAGCCGAAGCACACGTGCACACATTATGCAAGCCGGGGTTCATCCTGTCCAGCTTAAGACTTATTTATTGACTCATGCGTCTATTCCTTAACGTTCATCGTAAACTTAAGAACATACTGCTCTTAGGGCCATATTAATAAACTGAACTCAAGACTTAAGATATCATTAGACGTTTAATTCCTTACGAACGGGAAGCCAAAAGCGATCTTCAGATTTTTAATAAGGCGCTTAATGTAATTGATATGGTTTAATGATCCCGTCGCGCGTCGTGACTATGAACATAAAACAAGATCTCAGTTTGCTTTGACCTCACCTTGCTAACGATGAATGACGTCGCTTATAGAGAATCAGTTAATTTTTCTTATTCCTAGATACATTGTTATAGGTAGGTTAAAGGGTGAAAATTCAAGCGTTTTGTCCGCTCGGTTATACATAATCACACGATTATTGCCACAACTGAAACATAAGTCGCGAGATCTTTGATCAAACTAGATTTATCAAATTATCATCGTACTCTTTGTAGTTTGCATATAAAGTTAACCCCAAGCATCAGCTCTTTTAAAAACATTTGCTGAAACGGTAATTACGAAAATAGACGCCGAAACGACGCTAAATATTCACCCTAAAGCCTTTTCAAAACTCTTTACCGAAATTCGATCTGCTACTTACTGACTATAAAAAACTACATTGAATTCTATGTAACATTTTCTTATCCCTTTTTATTACTTGTACCGTAGGTCCAGTCAGGATGTAGTCATTGTTCTGATGTAAAACCAAACGCAACGTCAGCCGTGAATTTTCGTGTTGGAAAAGCATTTGGGTTTCCATCTCGGGATGAGTTATATAGCCTCAGGGGATATGATCGCATTTGCAAAAACTTTACCATTTATGCAAGATAAAATGAACGTAAAACTTTTCTATATCTACACTAATATTATAAAGAGGAAAGATTTGTATTTTTGTATGTAATGAATAAACTAAAAACTACTGGACCGATTTCAAAAATTCTTTTGCCGTTAGAAAGCTACATTATCACTGAGTAACATAGGCTATATTTATTACTGGAAAAAATTAGAGATCCTCAGAAAATCTTACTAAAACCAACCCAAGGTGTAAAAAAATTAGCCATAAAATGTCTTTCATCGCATGCGCTGCAGAAAGTATTGATGATAGAACAAAAAAATGTTCTACAATATTAAAGAACGTATCTACAAAAAACTTCGCGAGACTATACGTCCAACTATTGTAGTTATGACACTATTACTACTTTTTTACATTTTAAAAGATGATAGAAATGCCTATCAAAATCAGACCATGTTATCCACACCTTTGTATTAATTCTTATCCAAATAAATTATTTCGTATGCAAGACTGGTTTAATACCTGTCGATTGTTTTTTGAATTATTGAAATCGGACATTCCATTCAAAAGATAATACGAAATTAAAAATGTCAGTATAAATTAATGTCAGTTTTTAATTTTGAAAATTTGGGCCTCCTGCTTGGATTCTCGCTAGCATGCCTGCTCGCATGCTTGCTTGCTTGCTTGCTTGCTTGCATGCTTGCTTGCTTGCATGCTTGCTTGCTTGCATAATAGCTTGCTTGCATAATAGCTTGCTTGCTTAATTGCATGCTTCTCTGAAATATTTATGGTTCACGCGAGCGAAGCCGCGGGTAAAAAAGCTAGTTCATCATAAGCTTTTAGATAATATAAACGAAGATATAGGGAGACGGCTATAGACGCACAGGTCGCCGGTTTTTGAAATCTGGTACCTACCTACTGATGTTATTTTCACGGGAATGTAATATTTAAAAAACCGGCCTAGTGCGAGTTGGACATGCGCACCGAGGGTGCAGTACAAGTTTTTAGGTATGTCAAAATATATGCCGTACGTACTATAATAATCCAGTGCATATTCACACAATTTTCGAATAAGTAGTATTTTCACCCTGTGATTTCAAAAATGGAATCGCTGATCGAGGGGTACTGTGCAGGTTAAGCGGCGAGGTCTTGGGTTGGGTCAATTGGACACAAATAAACCTATAAGGCGAAGAAGATGTCAAAGAAATTTACAACGCAAAGAATATCTTCGAAGCACCAGATGCAGCATTATCATCAAGCGGCAATGTGTATCTGGATACAGTAAAAACGCTGAAACCAACATATTAAAAAAAAAAATTATAAATATTTTTTATTATTTTTAAAAGTAATGGTACTGATGGTTCTATTTTGAATTAGCCGGTACACGATGACATCTTGTGAGATACCCGGGGGTGGGATCCAACTCTGATTCGACGCAAAATGTTATTCCAAGTTACCTTCCATATCTCAAACTTTATAAAATCCTCCAAACTCATTCAAGAAAGCTTACTGTAAATTCAATTATTTGTGCTGTGGAGTCAGAAAAGCTTACTCTCGACGTAGTCAGCAGATGGCGCTGGCCTCAATTAAATTAAGCGACTAATATTAATTCTTTTCAACTTTGCTTCCAATTGATGTTCTTTGTTTAGCGGCAGGGCAGCGACTCGTCTACGCATGACTTATTTATAATTTAATGAACGAGTTCTTTGTATATTACATACTTCCTTTATTAACATAGCGTGTTAAGAAAGCTGAATTAGCTCATCCTAATTTGTTTGTCTGATTGTTCCACCGCTGAGAATTTTTAGAGCTTAAATACAATTTTAACGAACGTGAGGGTTACATAATTGTAACATGGTAAATAATTTTAGTTTGGAAAAATACAAAACATACATAAAATACACTCATTACACTCTGATAAGGACATACCTAAGTAAGTTGCACAAAGAGCAAAATCATGTTCAATCGGATATTGCAAATTGAAACCTGCAGCGCCGTCCGGCGATTGCCTTGGCACTACAAGTACATAGTATTAATGTAATTTCTTTTTTGCGCTATTAACATTTAAACACCCAAACATATTATCCTCTAGAGACCCGAAACTTTATTAAATTCAAGCAAAAATAAACAAGGATCCCGAGATACCAGTTCTCAGAATTTAAATCTATTTACTTCCTACGCTTTTTCTTGAACAAAACGACGTAAATATATTTCTGATCAACTTCGACGTAGCAAAGTAGCCATATCTCAGACTTCTCCAAACTTTATCAAGTGTCGTGTTTAAGCTTACCGCGAAGCTGAAGCATTGGATTGGAGTAGTGCTTTCTGTTACGGAATGCAAAAATGTTTATTTTAATACGCGGGAACACAGCTTTGTCACTGTACTTAATGCATTACGTCATCGTGTTGGTACGCCATTTTTACACTATAACCATGTTTACCTTTCTGAATAAACGGTTCAGTCTTGACTGGGTTTAAAATGGTAATCAATAAAGTAATATAACATTTTAAAGTTTAGTTTTTTTTTGCAAACGAAGAATAATAAAAAAAAGTAAAATAAAACCTGTTATGTTAGAGGCAATAGAGGCATAATAATTGTGGTCGTGAATAAAATTGAATTATTGACGTAGCCTAAGATATACTGATGCACTTAACTCTCTTGTCAAATTTCATCAAATATTTATGTCTGGCCGCGAATCATTTTAAAAGTATTAAGAGTATTAACCCACTTTCCGGATCGACTGCAGTGTTTATCCGTATTGTCGGATGTGCATCATTTTTATGCCCATATTTTCTTGAGACTGACCCACATGCCGTTTTCTTTGATGTTAACGAAAATTACATATTCACGCCGCTGCGCTTCCAATTTATATGGGAGAGACTAATCCGTTATGAGTATAGTTCTACAAATTGTATACCTACTGTTAGTGTTACAAAGGATTTAACGTGACTGTAGTGTAAATATGGGACTGATATGAGGCATCTATGTATATTCTTTTCGTCAATTACGAATTGATTAGGTTTTCGATGTTGTAATTTTGACTGTTTTTCATGGCATATAAGATATTGGATTAGATGTCTTATAATGGAAATCGGAAAAATATTTTTCACGACACTGCTCGAAAATGTGGCCATAGATAACCTAAATACAGTACTCAAAACTGCCTATATATGTACATTTAACAGCTGACTCGTTTTTGGCGCGCCAACACGACAACAATGTTACACTAATCGAAAACCGGACGTATCAGTATATGTATTTCAAAATACGATACGACTTTTTGAAAGATAATTTCTCAATTTCATTCCTGGTGTGCTGAACCGACACTATTGGACCAATCAAAAGTAATCGTCTGCTGCATGTGATGGATGGATGGATGGATGGATGGACGGACGAACGGACGGACGGACGGACGGACGGACTGGATGGACGGATGGACGGATGAACGGACGGACGGACTGGATAGACGGGATGGACGGGATGGACGGGATGAACGGGATGAACGGGATAGACGGGATGGACGTATGACGGATGGACGGAATGGACGGGATGGACGGGATGGATGGATGGACGGATGAACGGATGGACGGGATGGACTGGATGGACGGGATGGACGGTATGGACTGGATGGACAGGATGGACGGAATGGACGGGATGGACGGGATGGACGGATGGACGGGATGAACGGGATGGAGTGGATGGACGGGATGGGCGGATGGACGGAATGGACGGGATGGACGGATGGACGGGATGGACGGGATGGACGGATGGAAACATGGACGGATGGAAACATGGACGGATGGACGGGATGGACGGATGGACGGATGGACGGGATGGACGGGATGGACTGGATGGACGGGATGGACGGGATGGACGGGATGGATGGGATGGACGGGATGGACGGGATGGACGGATGGAAAGATGGACGGATGGACGGATGGACGGGATAGACGGATGGACGGGATGGACGGGATGGATGTTTATGATGATGATGATGATTTCCTCGCATTAGTCGTGAAAAGCACAATGTTTAGTCTCGGCCAAAAGTGCAATAGATGGACTCTTTACTTTCGAGGGCCTCCGCTACGCGTCGGCCCTCAAACAAACTCGTCCATCTATTGCTTACTTTCCAGCCTCTACAACAATGTACTATTGTCGACTAGAAATTGGATAGCACACCACAACGATTTTGTTTTGTTTGTATTGTTTTTCTTTTCCAATTAGTGTGTAGTTTGATTGTACTGACCGCATACTGGATTGATGTTATGTTAAAAGAACATAGGTAAAAGTAATAAAACAAACGTATAAAAGCTTTCAGGCCAGCACAGGCAGCGTAATTAAATGGGTTTGTACTTACATTACCGTTGACGTTCATTTCATTTGCAGAATCTCGTTGCAAAGGATTGGCGAATTCTAACCCCATTTCGACGAAATAACATGAATATCGCCTGTTGCCACAAGCTAATTGAGTTTTAGGCTTGTTCGGAAAATAGAGATACCAGTTACGCTATGTGATAAAGGAAATTCTGTCCGTAAAAACCTCGCACACCTTCATCAGATGGATTGGAGTACATATACGTGTGTCATAATGAGACTAATGAGGAAGTGTTGGTACCTTGTTGTGCGTATGCGTACTCTTACATTTGATAATGTGTGCAGCGAGCTGCTAGAATTATGAATGTCATTTCATTATGCACTGGCGGATGGTGGCTAGACAGATTTATACCGCGTCTATATGAGTACGAGCTGAGAAATCCTCGTCACATGCTTATGGGATCTTTAGCTTTAAAGATGAATATTATCTTATCAATATTACTTAAAAAAGCTAATGAATGTTTATAAAAGCAGTAAACATTTTATCATTGAGATTTCACTACCGATACCAACCGATACTCAAAATCAGGGTATCGATTTTAGATACTAAATTTAAAATACCATTCCAAAATGGGAAAAAACTGCGTATTTTAACTACAATTATGATTAGCTGTAATTTTTTTTGCATTACTACTTAGTATTTCAAATTTAATACATTTTACCTTTACGTTCTAAATAATGACGTGATTTCAAAAACAAGTCCCCAGATATAAAAGCTATCTCAATTAAAACCTTTGCTGGTTTGTAAGAACATCATTCCAAGCCAGGCCTTTACTTGGGTACGAGATTAACTAGCAACTCAGTAATGCCGATCAAGGTTTGACGAATAGTCTTGCCTTATATAGGCTGGAAGATAGCTCGCTTTAATTGTACCAGTTTCTGCTTTCCGACTTTCCTTAGCGTTGAAGTGAGGTAAATGCGTTTTTAATTGACAATTTCCCCTAATAAAGGTAATTGGAGAGGAGAGAATATCCGGCAGTAAGTATATCCGCCGTAGTATATGGCCTGTAGATGGATTATACACGATGCAATTAATTACTACATAGTTTAGGCACTTACTTTAATCATACCTACTCGTTATAATAAGTAATCATTTAATAATAATTGATAGTATAATTATAAGTCGTGGTAGCCTCGTGGTTTGCCATAGTCTTTCAAGCAGAGGGTCGCGGGTTTGCGCCAGGACTTGCACCTCTTAAGTTTTTGGAATTTATGTGCGAAATTAAATTTGTTTACCATGAGCTTTAAGGTGAAACATCGTAAGGACCTGCACAAATCTGCACAGTTTGTGTGTGTAGTCGCTAATCCGCACTGGGTCTTCGTCCGATCTACGGCCCAAACCCTCTCATCTTGAGAGGAGGCTTTTGTCCTGCAGTGGGACGTAAATAGACCGAGATGAGATGATTATATTTTATTGAAATTAACTATAACTTTGCATGATATCGGCTAAATTAGAGACCTACTGGCGCCCTGGTTCTATATATACACTCCTACCGTTTTTTCTTTTAAAAAAAGTTCATATGACTATACGTGTATGTGTTACAATCATAGCTGCCTACTTCCTTATTTTTAATTTAAATTGATGTAGTGATATTCACCTGCTCGTACATCATCATTGTCTTATTCTTTCTCATGGTCTTGTGCTCGGGACCCTTGCGAAATCCCTCTCAATTGTTCCGCTTCTGAGAAAGAAAACCTTACTAAATCACAAGGATCTTGTCTTGATCATATAAAGTAACTAAGCCAGACGCATATATTTTTTCCCTTAGGTGTCTTAAAGTTGACTATTAATTAGTCTGGTCCATTTAATGCATCGGCCGTTAATATGTAGAGATGCAAGGACGTAACATAATAGCATGCGAGTTACTATTATATCCAGTTACTTGATGTCGTTCGACATCACGCTTGAGCTATTTCCACCGTTCACATTACGCGCATTCGTATGCTATATTTTCCTATGAATAGCATCTACAATATATACATAAGTAGTTCAATTCAACGCACATATTTTTCCCGTGCGTGAGTGGTGAATGACATTTGATTGATGTAATGAATATTTCCAACATTCCTTATGATCATGCAATTTGCGACCGTTATTAAAGGACCTTTGAAGTCATGAATGTATGTACGTAATTTTGTTTATCCCATGCATAGATTGCATGCGATTCATGAACCCTATATTACAAACTGGCTTTAATTATTTTAGGCTCTTGTAGTTAGATTGGAGGACGACATAGACAGATTAATCGCATGCATCCTAATAGCCTGACCGTCGCGATATTGGTTTTGGTGTTACATGCTCTCAACTCGTTATAGGTGCAGGATCCAATTAATCCAAAGCTTTGTTTTAAGTTAAAATATTGGTATCCTATTATGCGCCACATTCGTTAAAATCTTATTTCGTTTCATTCTGTATTCGTCTTCGTTTTGTTCGCTATCCGTCACTATCTTTTTTGGTCAAATTCTGCAACTTGTCTATCTTTTAATACGTCTTATTCGTTTTTTTCACGGTCTTCCGTGGACTCGTTCGTCGTTCTTCCCTTTCGTTTTTGTTTCATTTAGGTACTTATTCGCCTAAATTATTTCGATACGTTCGGTGTTGGTATATCGAATTTGACGAAATAAGATAATGAGCAATTCTTATATATATATGTATATAAGATGTATATATAAACGGAAACAAATTCAGACTCCCATACACAATGTATTGGCTAGCAGACCGACTTACTATGGAAAGGCTAAAAAAAAAATCGTTTTTCGACCTATGTTCCTTGGAGAAAGTTGTTCAGTTTAAGCAACACTATCACCTGTTTTCGGGAAGGTCCCTCGTGGAAATCAACCCGGTATATACATATATACAGGGTTTCAGCCCGAGCGGAGCTCGGTCGCCCAGGTACTAAGAATTAAACGAAAAACGAATAAGATAATAGGATACCAAAATATGGTACATCCTACGGGAACGCATCACTGGAATATTAAATTATCCTATCAATCCAGATTCAATTGGGATGCACCAAAAAAAATAACCTATAGTTTTTATTTTTTTTTTGGAAAGAATAGAATATTTTAAGATACCATTTTCATCGATTTTGATTTTGGTTAAGTATTTAATTTTTTATAATTTTTTTAAGAAATACGTTGGATGACGTCACAGTGAGAGAGCCACGTTCCATTGCCTACAAAAATTCAAGAAGTATATAACATAATCTGTGGCACTACTGATTTCAAGTCTTGGCACTGTCAATAATACAAGCACGGCTTAGGGTCCTAAATGAACCATGACAAATAGTCTTATTTATTTCTCTTCTTTTAGCTTCGATTATTCCTGTTTGTTTAATGGTGTGATAGTAAATAGATAGTTTTTATCAAAATTTGATATTTAAATTCTTTTATATTTACTTGTAACGTAGTAATTTAATAATTAAATTTGTAAAAATACATTGAGAGTATTGCATACATTTCGGACTTTATGATAAATGACAACTGTATAAAGCCAGGTGCGCATCACGTGATTAAAGTTCTCTTTGTCACTCTTTGCTATTATAAGCAGGACAGCAACATTTCCTACTGTCAATTTGCTTTAGAGTGTAGACCTGCTTTACATCTGCCTATGTGACGATTCACTGCAGGGGTCAAATGAAGGTCATTACTTAAATTTTCTTTATTTAATTCAGTTTATCATATTTTTGGATTCTGATTTCTGAAAACGATTCACAAAGCCTATTTCTCCAAACGGTTTTCGATTTATTATACGTTGTCAAAAATTGGGACATCCCAATTATCCTATCAATTTTAATAGTGAGAGACTCAATACTTTATTCGAGCATGACGTTAGAGCCCCTTTAGGTAAAACAGCGTTGTACCGTAGATGTCGCTGCTAAGGTTTATAACGCTTTGCCATGTGAATTGAAGTACCTACCACCTTATGCTAAATTCGTGACTTCTCTATAGAAATACCTTATTGATCTGTGTTCATTCGATCTAAATGAATATTATAGGTAAAATGTTGCATGTTAAGATTGTACTTTAAATACTATTATTCATATCTTCTGCTTTGTATTACTTGCTACGTCGTATTGGCAAAATTGTGTTGAGACTATTTTATGTTTTTGTACCATCCTTGTGTATCACACTCAATTTATTGCAAATGAAGAACTGAACTGAACTGAACAGATTATTATCTATCTGTATACCAAGTTGCATCCAAATCCGATCAGCCATTACTGCGTGACGGCCTAACAAACATTCGAACATCCAAATAATCTTAACAAACTTTTTCATCTACATATAATATATTATTAGGAGAGGATAGGATTGAAACAACACGCGTATTATTCTTGACAGCCGACAAAGCTTGTGTTTAAATATGAGTAACTGTTACTTAGTTGCCATGTTAGACTATAAATACTGTGTCAGCCTAGTTCCAGTACCTACTCAACTATCTTCTTGAAAGCAAGCCCAAGACGGCCTCGACTCGATCCGGTATGACTGTACGAGATCTAACGCATTACGTTCTCACGGAAACCGGCGCATGCGAATTACTTTTGTAATTATTATAATCTTGTTAAGTAATGCTTTATCTAAATTGGCTTTGACATGTTAAGCAAGGCAGAAGGAAGAATTATGTTAATGAGAAAATGTTAATCTACGGATTTAATTCTCAAGTTACGTTCAACACTAAATATTAGAGTATAAAAGTTATCAAAATCGGCAATTATAATGTTCTTCATATTTGAACAAGTTTCACCTGCCTCACTTTCGTGGTGTCATTTTAGATTTTGATGGTGTTTTCGGTTATTTGTTACAGGACTTGTACTTATATTTATCACTTAACTGCAAACAGCATCATAATCTTGTGCCATTCTAAAAAAATGTGTCCACGAAAGTGATTCAGAACGCTCAAATAATGACCCAATTGTTCTATTTTTACAAGCTTTTACTTAACTTGCAATGATTGTTTGTTCTTCTCAAATCTTGTAAGCCGAATATTATTTATCTACTGCCAGAGTTGGCATTGACTTGAAATTTAGTGTGGATAAGTAGTTTAGATGACAGTGCAAGTGCAATCAATAAATAAATAATATAATTTCCTTTCATTTATTGATACCCAACGCAGCACTAGACTAGATGGCGCCATATTGAATTTGTTGTGACGTCACATAGCCCCAATGATATTTCATAGTATAGATATGTTACGTTCCTAGTAAATTGCGTTTGCAAAACGTTCGCGCTGTATAAAACTACATTATGGTCTTGTCATTTACTAATGAATGACGAACAAAGATAAGGTGAGCGCGAGAGTAAAAGAGATAGCTATCTCTAAGCCATGACGCTTCGAGTGTGATGACAGAGACTTAGATTAAGAATTGTAACCGAAAACAGACAGAACGGACATTGGAAAGGAGATAGAAAACAGACAAAAATAAAACAGGTTGTGTTTGTGTTAAATGAAACAATGTTTTAATTTTGTAAGTATGTATCATAATAAAATATACATATGAATTAAGTGATTTAAAGTCACAATTTCGAGCAGAAATATTTATGTACATTTTTCACAAAAGTACCTATATTAAACAACTTTGGAAGTTGCTATTCTATAGCTTCCAAATTTATTAATAAAATAACTGCTTAAAAATAATAAACACGGTATAAGGCACAGCACTATTGTGGGAACCAAAAGAGCAAGTTCTGTTTACAACTACACAGCTTCAAAAAGACTGAGTTTGTTTTTTGTGTTTTTTTAATTTCGGGTTGTTTTTGTGTGCAGAATGTAGACAAATATTTGTGTATTCATCTTATTATACTTAGTTTTAATCAAATGTAAGCGATGATTAAACGCAGGTGCCTGCTGTTTAGAATGTTGCTCGAGTGTTTCGAATATTTCTCAAGCTATAAAGGATTTCAAAATACGATTTTTTAATATCTCAACATCTCGATCATGCATAAAATTAAAACCTTTATGTGTGCTGTGATTATGATTCACTCGGCCATATTGATACCTACGTTGTCGCATCTGATTTTTTAATCTATGTTGTCGTCTTAGCACTCGTATTTTTTACGAAAAACTTAGAAATTAACTAAAAATACGTAGTACAAAACGTAAACGTAGTAGTATATGTGATCCCTTGAGCTTTATTCACTTTAGCACCATAATTTGTGCACTTTCGAAACACACACGACGGCATTTACATAGATTTGTTCAACTGTCACATTGACTGTCACGGACTACTCGCTCTGTGGCTTGTTTGAGGTAAACTGATTGCGACATGAGACAATTGGGTCATTTATGAATCTTAAACTCGAGCGCGGTAGTAACATATCTACTCCCTGTTTATATGTAATATCATTGCATAGCCCATAACGAGCGGACATTGAGACGCTCCTAATAATTTATGATACTTTATTTGTCACATTATGACATAAGTAGTTTAGAAGTTATGCGGGAAAAGATGAACGTGCATACGGGCTGAATTAAAATCATAACCACCCTTCAGGCATCGACGTAGTCGAGTTAATAACAGCCCCTTTATCTAATGGGGGTTAAAAGCGCATCGAATGTAATCATGGCAAACAAAGGCTAAAGATCGATACCGTAATCTCTTTGTTCTTGACCCGTTCGTGACTGCAGAAAGGCCTATAATGTAATGACAATATCCACAGCATGCTTCGTGATGTACAATTTCATATTATTTTGATGAATCATGTCAATGTTAGTTTTAACATTAAGAAAAAATATATACAGTATTTAAAAACTACTCTGCGTAAATTAAATTAAACGCACAGAACATAGTCAGGTTAGCTTGAAAATATCCCTTTTAGCCCTTGTGCTCTTTTTGTTTTGTTGTTTTTTTTGGGCTTTATGTGCCTAAAATAAAGTATTTAACATACATACATAGTTATAGTTATATTTTAAGTACTAGCTTCGCAAGAGTGTACCACTGATTAAAAAAAATAACATTTTCTTTCGTACGAACTTTCCCGGGTCTATATTGGGATCCATAAATATTGAAAGTCATAATGTAATGTTTGCATGATAATTATTTGCCATAAATCTTTTCTCTCAGAATCTATTTAATTGGTTTGGATTGTTATAAAATAAACTTAACCTAACCTGATAGAGTTCTCCAGGACGAACACTTTAAAGATCCTGAAAAAAATACGGTTACAGAGAAAAATAATCTGGCAAAGTGAACTTTATTACGCGCGTATCAAGGTTCAGTTTTGTTTACATGCTGATTTGAGATACGAGTTTTTCAAAGTAGTGAAGGTATGTTTTATACCTTAGGCTATAATTTTCCTTGTAAATTTAATATATTTACTACCATTTTGAATTCTTTCAAATTTTTCCACCCAATATGATCCAATGTGACTGATGGGCCAATCAACTTTTAAACCGACACTAATCTGTCCGCGACATTTTTCAAACAATTGCAGATTTTTGTAGGTAAACATGTTTTTTCTGTAATTTAATAGATGGTGTACATGAATACATACCATCCTACGTAAGTTTAACCTATTAAACCGTGAAATATTTTGTTGGAAGTACGATTTTTTGGTAACGCCAGAGACAATTTTGGTAACGCAGGAGACGCCAAAAACGTCGGTTTAAAAGTTGATTGGCCCTGATATATATATTCATGCCAAATTACAGCTTTCTACTACTAACAGTTTCTGAGCTTAGCCGCGGACGGACAGACAGACAGACAGACGGACAGACATGGCGAAACTATAAGGGTTCCTAGTTGACTACGGAACCCTAAAAAGAGTTACATTTTGACTTACAATGTTATGGACCCTTACATAAATTTTCTGCAATTTATGTAGATATTATTGTAAATACCTAGTAAAACTGTCCGTGATTAACTAAGTAGCCGTCGGGACACGAGTCTGACTCACATTTGGCTAGTTTTTAACTAAAATACCCACCAAACAGTCCAAACACCCGTATTCCAATCCGCTTCTTTGTTATCACGAACTGTTTGATTCCCCATTGCGCGATTGTTGATCCAAACTGGGCACAAGGAACAGTACCAGCAGCTGCTACCAGTGAATGCGGGCTTTTATTCAATAAACCTCTGATGTACGCCAGTATATTTAATCTGCGGATTGATATCAATCAAGTCCCTTTAATATTCTACGAAATGGTTCCATTTTATGAATTTGTGCTTCGAATTTATAGAGCCCAACAGCCCATCGTTATTTATAGAAGAAATATAAAACAATAATTATTACGCGATTATTTTATTACAATACACATTTTTTCTCGCTTGAAAGGACAGCGTACTATTTGACCAGTAGGATTTCAGTCATTACTTGTAGCTTCTTTGTAGAAAGTCATTTATTGATTTGATCTATATACATACGTTTCGGATGCGATAAACGGTGGAAAATAAAAATACCTAATCTTGCAATTAAGTGTATCTTATAAAAAAGGTGCAGTGTTATAAAACGTACCTTGTATATAGTCTGTTAAAACAGAACATAGGTATATTCAACCAATTTTATTCCTTGGTCAACAAAGAACCTTCAATCTACATAGTGAATAACTATATTTGCCTACCTGTTAAAGTGCCTTTCAAATGACCTAAGTGTCATAATGATCAGGTTCTACGGTGGCCTGCGAAGCAAATCGGTTCACTCTACATACTCTGAAAGCCAGATGTTTTTCCCGTCTATCAAATTAGGGCCTTGTTGCTACTCTACCGTAGTCCACGGCTGAAAGGTTCGCCATTTTTAGCCGCCCACTCTATTCGGGTGACAGCATATTCCGGACGACGGGTTTTTTAAGCTATTTACCTACTATATTAATTGTAGAGTTCGCTTTTATGCTTTATGTTTGTATACTGTCAGTTAATATGGATATGAAAAAATATTGTTAAATTTTTGGCATTATACAATACAGTCACAGTATTAAGTGAAAATTCAGAGTTACCTGTATTAATATGAAAATAAACATGAGATACCTGACAAAACCACGTGTAACAAAATATAAATATAACGAAAGACAACTGAATGCTCATTAAAAAAATTACACCATTTTTTTTAAATAAAATTTTCCTTAAAATCTAATCTCATGGTCAAATAGCTTTGACATTATCAATATCTAGGTCGTCTGTGAATCGTAGTGCGAGAGTGACCATCTATGTATTTAAATGGGTGCGTCATGTTTGTTTACATAATAAGTCAGCAAGTCTGTATAGAGTTTACTTATATATAAATTCAAACAAATATCACAGTACCATTACTAGCAAACAAGCTAGGATTAAAAAAAAAATCGTTAAACCTGTATTAGGGTTGACGGTTTTTAAGCCTGGACATTACTTAACCCAGGTTTAGCAGTAAACTCACAGTTAAAAGTTTACTCTGCTTCGCGCAAGCCCGCCTGAACCATACTTGGTAAAGCAGCCGTCCCACCACCACGAGGAAAAGATTAACATTCGATTATTTACTCTCTTCTCGCTAATTATCGACAGTGGTACAACTGTGTATTATAGTAATAATGACAGAAATATTATGTTGTCGTCATCATCCTCCCAGCCTATATACGTCCCACTGCAGGGCACAGGCCCCCCCTCACAATGAGAGGGCTTGGGCCGTAGTTCCCACGCGGGCCTAGTGCGGATTGGGAACTTCACATACACCGTTGAATTTCTTCAAATTCAAATTCAAAATTCAAATTAACTTTATTTGTAAGAATACAGTAAAAAATACATTGGTCATCTTTGATCAGTTATAATTGATCAAAGTTGGTCATACATAATTATAAGTTTTGGCCTTGTATTCAGCTTGCAAGCAAGCTTACAAATATTTCTTTAAAGAAGCTAAAGGTAATTTTATAATTTAAATAATAATAAATGGTAATTTATTTCTCAGGTCTATGCAGGTTTCCTCACGATGTGCGTAAAGCTCATGGCAAATTACAAATGTAATTTCGCACATAAATTCCGATAAACTCAGAGGTACCCCGGACCCGAACCCGCGACCCTCTGCTTGAGAGACCATAGGTGAAACCACTAAGCCACCACGGCTGTTACGTTGTAATTATTATTAACTAGCCGTATCCCGCGGCTTCACCTGTGTTAGAAATCCGCGAAAACGGTTTACGGTAACACTTTTAAAGCACAATGTCCACGCGAACAACGACATCTATTGATTGCATACGAAGGTCACGCGTCATCTTGAAAGACGAGTTACCTGTAGGTGAAAAACTTAAGTAAATGACTTGTTGTATGTAGTAGTAACGTGTCCATATAAACTAATCGACGTTCCGAATTTGAAAAATAACATAAGCTCCATATCAGTTTTGTGCACTACTACATACAACAGGTCATTTTCTTAAGTTTTTCACCTATACCTCAAAGTTGTTGAATGGCGCCACCTATTCTTGTTTTAAAATATTATCCCACAGAAACTTATTTTCGGGATACAATACAATACAATGATTCTTTATTTGTACATCACAAATAATACAATATAGAAAAACAAGTATACATGAACAAATGGCTCGGGATTACCGAGTTTTCCCGATGTCTTCTTCATAAGAATTGAATTACTGGTGAAACAAAAATAATTTATTTATTAATAAAATAAATAAATAAATATTAGGGGACAATCTCACACAAATCGACCTAGTCCCAAACTAAGCAAAGCTTGTACTATGGGTACTAGACGACGATAGACATACTTATACATAGATAAATAAATACTTAAATACGTAGAAAACATCCATAACTCAGGAACAAATATTTGTGCTCATCACACAAATAAATGCCCTTACCGGGATTTGAACCCAGGACCTCTTGCTTCGTAGGCAGGGTCACTACCAACTAGGCTAAAGCGGTCGTTACTAGTCTACTCCGTCTGCAAAAAATTCGTTTATCGCTATCCCGGTGGAACTATGCAATACTCCGGGACAAAAACTATCTTTTGTCCTTCCCAGATTCTCATACTATTCCCCATACTAAATTTCATATTAATCGGTTCAGCGGTTTAAGCGTGATGAGGTAGCAGACTGTCAGACAGACACATTTTCGCATTTATAATATTAGTGATGTATGAAAACATAAAAATATTTCAACGCCATATTTGGACCTAGGATCTTATAACATTATTTACTCCTTACGACTTTGGGTATACGCTGTTAAAATTATTCGGTCTCGTCCAGGGCACGCTGTATAGGCTGGGATGATGATGATGATTGTCATGAAAAGATTTGTATGAAATAAAAATTTTGTAAAATTAAAAAAGCGCGAATGCCTGGAGCTATTTGATAACAAATTAACAATGTAGTATTGAACTCGATAATCACGGTGTCTAAACCCAGGAAAGTTACTCAAAGTATTTTAGATTCTTTTAATTTAATTAATTCGCCAAGAATTTTATGGTAGGTATCTTTTTGCCTCACAGTAACATGTTTCATCGAGTGACACATTATTCTATTTTGTCCCATTATTCTCGGGTATGTATTACAAATTACAATACCGAAGTACGAAAGACCGAATGTATTAAAACATCGAATGGGTTAAAAGACGACACGATTTTTTTCTGAAACCGTTAACTTTTTAAGATTGTTTTAAAACAAACCTAACCTAATGGGTTCTGTATGATGCCGTTTAAATAAATTCTGAGAAGTTTACGGTTTCGGAAAAAAATCGTGTCGGTCTTTTGACCCATTCGATGTTTTAATACATTCTGTCTTTCGTACTTCGGTAATGTAATACATACCTACCGTTATTCTCTAACCATCATATTCAAAATGGTTTATTCCTTCTCGTACCTTACTAGTGAATTCACTTTAGAATTAAGCATGTTCGAAAGCCCCGAGCGAAGCTTTACTTTGTATTTAAGATTGAATTTCTCAGCGAGCACTAGCGAATATTATTTCATATGTTTGACAACTAAAACTCGATTCCAGAAAAATCACGGTCTGAAAAGTTACAGGGGGTGGGACACGCAATTGTCAACTTTGGGAGCTTTTCTAGCTCCTACTTTTCTAGCTACATTTGAAGAACAGCTCACTAAACTAAAAAGATGCTAAGAAACTTCCATAATCATTTTGAATCTATTGTCTGCAAAAAAAAACACTTGGTAATCAATTTGGATGTAAAGTCCGTCCTTTCGTAAGTTTTTATAAAAAAATGTTTAGGTATATCACCCGGGCCGGATATATACATAACATAGGTACGTAGTAGGTATAGATGGACTGTTAAAATCGTAACCCCCTTGGCTTTAAAATCTGTGTTATACCAAGTTATACCTATCCCAACTATATTTTTTATGTAACATTATTTTTTCTTGTACCAGGCTAACAACAATAACGCGGAGTACACGAGAAGTTTGCCGCGGGTGCGGCTCGACGGCGGCGGGCAACCGGGTACCGCAGGCTCGAGGCTGCGCTGTTGGGCCGCGCCGCCTTCCATCACTGAAGAGGAGGCTGAAGACGAGATCGAGGAGGATGCCGTTTCGCTACGGGCGTTACCAGTGCAAGGTGAGCCGATTTGTTTCTATTCCATTTTATTTTACGGACTCTCATTTTTGTGCCTACTTACTTAAAACTTATTTCACGATATATATACCTAAGTACATGAGCAATGTCTTCAGTGTGTGATTCAGTGTTCAGAAAATTGAACAATAATGTACTGGTAGCGCCATCTAGTGACGAGTAGCGGAAAGTCGGCAAAGATAGGTAACGCGTGGCGACTTGCTTTCACTAGATGGCGCGATGTTAAAGCTAACATAAACTACAGGTGTCAAGATAGATGGCGCTTCTTTCACCTATACTTGTTTTGAGAAAATATTACTCAAAGTTGGAATGTCGTAGTCCGTGAGGTTGGACATGAACTTGATTATTAACCATTTGATTTCTGAAATTAAATTTAAGAGTATTTGCGGCAGTTACTGTCTAGTCAGTAAGACGTCGGCTATTGTCTAATATATTAAGTAAGTACACTCGTATTCGAAAGTGCAATATAAGATTTAAACCATTATAGTGAACGTGCACATAGACGGTGCTGCCATCAATTTGAATGTTTTACCCAGATAAGTTTCATTTACTGACCGCATAGTGTCTCTTCTGTCGTATTAGTGCTGCTGCCTATAGTTTCCACACCACACGTTCTCTATTAGGGAACATGCACATAGACAGTGCTGCCAACTGGTGCCATCAATTTGAATGTTTTACCCTGATAAGTTTCTTTTATTGTCCGCATAGTGTCTCTTCTGTCGCATTAGTGCTGCTGCCTATAGTTTCTGCACGTTCTCTTTGACTTTTTCACACAAATGATTTAAAAATTCTAAGCACGCGCCAAAGCAATCCCGTAAATTGTTGCTGCCACGCGAAAACTTTCCTAGTTTCAAGGCATGCAAACTTTTATTTACAGAATATTCGAAAAAGAATTTATCAAAAAAAAGTTAGAAACTAGTTTTGACGTAGTTATGTCATAGTGGGCCAGCCACTAGTGGCATGGCGCCGTAACAACTGGATTCCCACCGTGTTGCCTCCTTTTGCCATACTCTAACCATTTACGTGAAGTCAGAGATCATAAGCATGGTACAGATGGTGTAATATTGTTATTCTCGAGACCAGATGGCCTAGTGGTTAGAGAACCTGACTATGAAGCTTGAGGTCCCGGGTTCGATTCCCGTGTCGGGGCAGATATTTGTATGAAAAATACGAATGTTTGTTCTCGGGTCTTGGGTGTTTAATATGTATTTAAGTATGTATCTATCTATATAAAAGTATGTTTTTCCGTTGCTTAGTACCCATAACACAAGCTTTTATAGTTATTTATTTATTCCCGTTATATTTATTTATTTATTCTTTTAAACATGCTTATTTGGTACGATTAGATTAACCGTTGTCGTAGTGTTTAAATGAAAGAACTCGAATCATAATATAATTTTATATTTTTGGAAATCGAGTTCCTGTCGGTTAATGGTTACCTGGACTATGTTTTGATTATATCCCTTTTTAGGGTTCCGTACCCAAAGGGTAAAAACGGGACCTTATTCCTGAGACTCCGCTGTCCGTCCGTCCGTCCGTCCGTCCGTCTGTCTGTCCGTCCGTCTGTCACCAGGCTGTATCTCATGAACCGTGATAGCTAGACAGTTGAAATTTTCACAGATGATGTATTTCGGTTGACGCTATAACAACAAATACTAAATAATAAAAAAAATACTTAAGGGGGCTCCCATACAACAAACGTGATTTTTTGCTCGTTGTTTCTCGATGTTGATAACGGCAACAGGTAGACGCTTGAAATATTAACTTTAAAAATAAATAGTTAAATTAAAATAAATAATAATAAATAAATAACCTTTATTCAAAATACTTTCTTACAATACAATACAATTTATCTAGGAGATTTATAGGAAAAATAAAACTAACAGACTCACATACAACAAACGTGATTTTTTCCGTTTTTATAGATAATGGTACGGAACCCTTCGTGCGCGAGTCCAACTCGCACTTGGCCGGTTTTTGATTTAAGTTCTGGAGATATTCTAAAATTTATTTTTAAATACTGCAGTCTCCCAGTCAAAAGTCTTTGACCATTGTGTGTTGCCAGTGATGACTATGCACTGAGACGTGGCCTCTAACGATGGGCCTCATAAGAGGGCTCAAGGTCATTCAGTGGGTGATAGAGGGCTATGTTCGGAGTTTTTCTGCGGGATCACATCAGAAATTATGAAACTAGAACTAAAGTCACTTTACTTCACGTCTTTCGGCTGAAATGATGATGTTCCCAGCCTCTAAACGTCCCACTGCAGGGCACAGGCCCCCCCTCACAAAGAGAGGGCTTGGGCCGTAGTTCCCACGCGGGCCCAGTGCGGATTGGAAACTTCACATACACCATTGAATTTCTTCGCAGGTGTATGTAGGTTTCCTCACGATGTTATCATTCACCTACTAGCTTATGGTAAATTTCAAATGTAATTCGCACATATAAATTCCGAAAAACTCAGAGGTGCGAGCCGGCATTTGAACCCACGACCCTCTGCTTGAGAAGCCATATGTCAAACCACTATGATGATGATGATAAATTATTTAAACGGTCTTATCAATATCTACAGTACACTTCCGAAACTGCGAGCTGTTACATCCGAAGACTTACCTAACTCACTCTTCCCTCGTTCGCCGCTTCGAGGTACCTAGTGTCTTTTTAGGGCTCCGTACCCAAAGGGTAATAACGGAAACCCTATTACTGAGCCTCCGCTGTCCGTCCGTCCGTCCGTCCGTCTGTCATCAGGCTGTATCTCGGAAACCGTGATAGCTAGAGAGTTGAAATTTTCACAGATGATGTATTTCGGTTGCCGCTATAACAAAAAATACTAAAAAATGGAATAAAATAAATATTTAAGAGGGCTCCCATACAACAAACGTGATTTTTTTTCTCATTTTGGCTCGATATTGATAACGGCAACAGGTAGAAGATTGAAATATTCACAGAATATTTAATTAAGTATTGACTTTAAAAATAATTCATTAAAATAAAATAAAAAAAAATATTTAAGGGGGGCTCCCATACAACAAACGTGATTTTTATAGATAATTGTACAGAACCCTTCGTGCGCGAGTCCGACTCGCACTTGGCCGGTTTTTTACTTCATGTTGCGCTACGAAAATTATTCACGCCACGCCACTGCAGTTAGTGTTACCAAAACCAACGGTACTATACGTTCATTTAGTTAGAGATGCGTTGCAGTCTGGCTGCACCGCAGCCGGGACCGTGACGCCGTCACTAATCGATTTCGGCTCCTATTCCGTGTCACGCTGCATATTTGTCACTCCACTAATAATGTTACAGTCCAGAGACGCTTTAGGGTTGCGTGTATGAATAAACCGGTCAATTACGAACCGGACTCGCACATGAAGGGTACCGTACCTCCGTACAATGTTTTAAAGATATTTCAGTTAAAAAATTATAAAGTTCTCTTCTTTACTTTTTTTACTGAAATATTTAACTCATTAAAAACGCTGAAAAATACACGTTTCTTTAATGAAATTTATGATTTAATTTTATTTGTATTATTTTCTGTTATAGCGGCTACAAAAATACATAACTGGTAGAAATTTAATTTGTCCAGCTATTACGGTTCGAGAGATAAAACCTTGTGACAGACTGACGAATAAACGGACAGCGAAATCTCAGTACCTAATAGAGTCCCATTTCGTCACTACTTTGAAAAAAGCTCGTATCTCAAAATCGTTTGGTTCGTTTGTACGGCTTCACTAACATAAAAAATCGATAATCTGGCTAATTGAACTTTACTGAGTGTGCAATAAAGTTCAGTTTGGTATACATATTGATTTGAAATACGAGATTTTTTCAAAGTAGTGACGATTTGTCATGCTTCGGGAACCGTAAAAATGGAACCAGGGAATACTCTGTGTTAATGAGCCCATATGCCAATGCAAAAATTAATAGTGAACTTCGATAAAACAACAGTTTGTACACAAAATTATACCGTTTGTTTGATTTAATCGTGTGTGAATTTTAATTTCAAACTTGTCAATATTTTAATCACTGTATTGTGTGATGGATTATTGTTATGCAATGCAGTGTGTAATGAAGTGTATTTTTGAGCATCGGATTAATGGCTGAATAAATAAATAAAATAATGTAATCATAAGAAATAACAACCTATAAATAGATATGAGTAAATGTGTAAAGAAACCGCCCCTCCTTCGTCTATCAAGACCCTTTATCTCGGGAAAGCGTGGAGGAGGTATCGAGTTAAAATTAAAACTACAAATTTGTAATTTTGTAAGGGGATCCCAATTTCCATTATAAATTCACTTAAAAGTAGGACTCATCTAACACTGGCTGGATTATAATTGATGCCTACTGCCTACTGCTGTTTACGGCGTAAATTTTGCCATACCTATAAATTTGTACGGAACCCTCGGTGCGCGAGCACGACTCGCACTTTGCTGGTTTTTTTAAAGTGAAGTAAATAACTTGGTGCCTTAAAAACCGCCGCGCCCTCGCGTTTCGTTCCAGGCTTTTATTTTAATTTTGTGAAGAATTTAGATTAGAACTGATGACGGTTTTTTGGGCAGTAAAAACTGTTTAAGTCGACTAGTTTTATTCGCTGCTGCTTTGACTGCAGCATTTAAAGGGAATTTAGATAACTACGAGGGGACTTTTATTCTTTGGAATTGCAATAAAATCATCTATTATTTACAAATATAAGGATGAAAAACTAGTCGAGTGCAATTCGGACGGTTCCGTACAATTGCAAAAGCGACCTTATTTTTTGCGTATCAGTGTTTTTTTTTACTAATGCTGTGAGGCCTTATCTCTATCTAGATTTTCTAATTAGAAAAGAAGAAGAATTTGATAATTCCCAAGGAAAGTGTTTTGACAGACTGACGCGCAAATACCCAAATCAATCCTACAAAGGTTCCCTTTTTCCTATTAAGGTACATAATATAGTATACGGGCCTTGTCTGAATAAGAAAACTGAAAGAAGAATTCAGAGGGTTCAAAACTCTTGCATGCGTTTCTGTTACAATGTAGGAAAACGGTCACACATCACTCCTTGGCTTAATACTCTTGACATTCCAAATATGAAAAATAGACGCATATTGAAACTTAACTGTCTTGTTTTTAAACTGAAAAAATCTAGCTCGTCAACATACTTGCGACGTAAATTGAAGTGGTGTAGTAAGAAGGACGGATGTTCGAGGCCGACAACAACCCTAGGTTGAAACTGCCATTGCCTCGCTTGGTCGCTTTCAGAGGCAGTTTTCGGTTTGTTGCATCGAAGTGTTGGAATGATTGCCTCCACCTATTCAGAAATGTATATCAATCGAAGGTTTAAGATTCAAATGCAAAAAATGGATTGCTGAACAACAGAAACCAGCATGTTGCTGGACAAACCTTCTGAAGACCAATTTAATGTAAATTTGAGTCATTTTTCTCTCATCCTTCAATGGAAGATTGTACATCGGGAGCATAAAACGAGCCGTTTTACCCGAGACGTTCATTATCAAGCTCTTATATTTCATGCATTGCGATTTCTACAATAATGTACTGGATTTGACTAGTTTTGTCAATTTTGTAATATAACACGCCAGTTAAAAGGAAAAAAAAACTGTTTTATGAAAGTGAAGCTGCTTTACGATGATGAGAAGTGAATAATTATTTGTATAAAATGGGTAAATGTACCTGCATCTAAATCAATTTTAAGTTGTTGTGTAGTTTGGTTAAGGAACTGCTGCTATTTTTGGACTAATAGCTTTAGTTTAAGTATATGTATCTATTTGGGTAGTGTGACATTGTTTTATTTGACAGCCACACTACCACATTCCTCGTATTGGGTAAGGACTGAAAACCAGCAACTTTGCTGATTTCTCACCTTTTCACAAAATTGTATTTGTTTTTTTTTTTCATTGTTTTTTTGTTTTATTTTAAGTTTGTGAATAAACATTCTTTAAGAAATTAAGAAAGCGCAAAAACTGGCAAGCTTAAAAGAAACTTAAATAACATTCAACTACAATACAAATACTTGTTACACAGTAGGTACTCATCAGCCCATCGCATAAAAACAAATGCTATTTAAATACGGTGGCGGACGGTCGCTGGCCCTTCGCCCGCTGTCGCAACCGGCTAAAATGGGCACAATTAGGCCTGGTCCGGCCTAATTGACGATCCCTGAGTGGCCACGGTGGACGCGACACGACACCGTGAAATCCATCTCTACTACTGCTGCCATAGAGACCGATTAAATTATAAGGACTGTCAATGTCTATACATGGTAGCCTTCTTTTAATGGTTATTTGTGATACGAGGTTGGTAAGTAAGGTTTTACAAACTCGTGACGATGAAAACTCTCGCCTGTGTATCACACGACGTTTTTCAATACATTTGTGAGAAAATAGGCAATTAATAACACACAATTTAAAAATAAATACAAATTTCTCGAGATTTTGATGGCAAAAGACTATTTTCCGCGATTTGCGCCTTACTTAACTTATCGGGCGGAGTTCATTCCATGTTATTGTCGACTTCATCAGATTTTGTACATATACTATAAATCAACAACACAAAACAACACAAAGTTTTACAAAAATGGCGCGACCGTAATGCGATGCGTAAGTTTTGTTTTTAATTAGGTTAACTAAAATTATCAGTTCGTCGCGTTCAGCAGTCAGCTACTGCGATTATTTGGAATAAATAAAAGGTGGAAATCATTAAAATCTGAGGTAATTAAATTACAGTTCATAAGTCATATTTCATGAATTCGGATTTTATTTTTTTCCGGCTGAACCAATGGGAATTTTTAAACAAAACTTTGCACAATTGTACTACTAGATGTGGGTAACTATAGAAAAATAAAACAGCTCTTAATTATAAAAGGGCATTTTTTCTTCCCTTTTCCTGCTACGGCCTTTTAAATGTAATTCGCACATAATATAAATTCCGAAAAACTCAGAGGTGCGAGCCGGAATTTGAACCCACGACCCTCTGCTTGAGAGGCCATAAGTCAAACCGCTAGGCCACCACGGCTTCCATGTAGGCACCACGAAGAAACTTATTTTAATGAAAAGTAATTTTACAAAATGTGTAACAGCGAATAACAATTAAATAAAAAATATATGGTTTCATATGTTACTAGATAGTAGTTAATTATTAATAGCGTTTTTCAATAAAAAGACTGATCAAGATTGTATACTAAAGTAAATAACTTTCTAAAGCGTTAAAAATGACTCCTGTAAAATAAAAGTACCTACTTAAAGTTTATTTATGTACTTAAAAATATTACAATTATAATTCTATCTCGGCCTTTTCACTAAGTTCAAGATCGATACAGCGAACACCAGCGCTTATTGGCAATTAATTAATAACAATATTTGGTTAGTTAATAGTTAGGTAAGTAATAAATAATAATATAATAATCACACCATAAGTTACCATTAGGAGTTGCTGGAACTATTAAATCTAAACGTTAAAGGCACAAATATACCTCCTCTTAGACACCCGCTTCCTAAAAACATAGGAAAATAAACAATATATATTTTCAAGTCAAATCATTTTCAGAGGTATTTATAATGTTATTGTTGTGATTTTAGTCGTCGGTACAGGAAATAGGATGTGAATAATTACAGTTAATAAACAATTAAAGCACGCTGATTTATACGGCCGCATTTTAATTATTATATCTTAATAATAAAGCTACATAACATTGTAATGAAACTAATTTTAGCAAATTAACTTGAAAGGATTAGATTGAATTATCGGGTGGAAAATTGAATAGTCCTGTGAAAAAACCGGTTTTTCCTAGAAATATCCGGAGATTTCCTCGCAAACTTGATGATTGTACCTATATTGTTTGTGTTTATAATCTAATTTATAAAAACTCTGAATAATCTACTCTATTTTATTGAAAAATGGGATATCCTGAACTAAAAATCCACCCGCGACCACAGCATTGATGGTACTGACGACAGTAGCATGAGAATCCTCAATTTTCAAGACAAACCCAGAGAATATTTATTCCTTCGATCAAGATTTGTCATCTAATATACATTACTTTGCATTTGCTACGGCATGAGTTAATTACAGTTAATGACAGCGATTACTGTAGAAGCTCCCTCAAAGTACATGCGTTTATAATTTCAGATACTTAAACATAGAGAAATTTGATACGAGCACGCCATTATTATTGCATGTATTAAAACTTCAACAATACCGCCTCTGCTCTGTAAAGCAACACATAAGACGAGTGCGTAATCAGCCTTGTAAACATATAAACTTAAATGCAATAAACAAAAAATTGTATATTTATTGTTACCGCGATTTTGCAATAAGAACAGGCGCTTTTGTGTTAGCGACTAAGTGATTGTCCATTATGAGTAGTTCGATATGCACATGGCCGGTATTATATTACGATGACAAAAGATCATAGCCCTAAGAATTTCGTATTAGATAATTTCAATTTTGTATCTCTAGCCGTTCCTAAGTATATTAACTTAGCGGTGAAGCTTAACTGACGTATATATATATACATATATATATAGCGGTGAAGACACCAAGACGCACAGACGGACATCGCATGTTTTCCTTTCGATGTCCGTAACCCTAAATACTTACAAGCTCATGTCAAGTCATAATATGATAATAAGTATTATTATCTATTGCTACCAGTTATGAAATATAGAGTTCTCGGCTAGACTCCGTAGAGCCGATATAAATCTGTCTGACAGGTATCAGTGCCACGAACTTAGTGAGTAGAGGAAGCACGGGACCGATTGACGAACTACAAATAGCTGACGGCTCCAGCTCGTCCTGCCGGAGAAATATCTAATTTTGTAACCTCTCGGCTTGCTTTTGTTTTTGTCGTTGCCCTTTCGTCATATTCTGAGAGGTGCTTTACAAAGCTATTGGAAAATTAAATGTCAGAATGATTGTGATACGGTCGTCAGAACCACACTCTACCGGTTTACAAACGAAAAGTTTTTTTGATATTTTTATAACCAAAGTTACCACCGTTAAATCAGATTCTACCCATAACATTTTTAAATTCGAGTTCAACGACTAAATTCTCAATAGTAATATATGCGTTAATTTTTCCGTGTCTCCATCAAGCAGGCGAATATTTTTTCGTTTTTATGTATGTTTATTTTCAGTTAAGAGATGCATAAATAACATAGAATAAACTAAATAAAACTAACACATACTTAGATTTTTTTTTTTAAGAATTGTAATTTTACTGGTAATAAAAAGGCTTTTTATTTTTTTTATTTTATTTATTTTTATTATTTTCAGTTTCAACTGGAGATAAATTATACCAAGCGATCATTCGATCAAACTTTACATTCGGACAAAAAAATATTCGACCATACTAAGGAAACCGCGTTTAGTCACTTGACATAAAAATCTTGACCGTGACTCATAATCATACTCATAATTTGTATATAGTTTTCGCGTCAAAATATGTAAACATCAACCTTATGGTTAATGACATAGAGTTGTATAGATATTTTTCACACCTTGTTGCCGTATATAATTTTTGCACTTGACCGTACTACTAATAGGGAAGTGGTGACGCCCGTGTGCGATTGGCCAACGCGCGTTCCTGCGGAGGGCATACTGTCGGAATACTAATGGGTTCCTTAAGTAATTCAACCATTACAGTGTTTTAAAGCCAACCAGCTGTGGAATGAGACGGTTGGTATTTGGCTGTCCGGATAAAGGACACCATCCGTTTCTTACACTTGTTGACCACCAACCGAAATGCATAACATCCAAATAATCGACGCTGGCAATTCTAGACTGCTTCGGATTTAGCGTGAGGGGAATCCTCATGCCTCATATCGTATTCTACGAATGAAATTGTAATATTTTATTGAAAACGACAGTAACAGGAAAATCGAAAGGCAGTTAATGTTACACCTAAATATAGCCATACTTAAGCATAGCATCACAATAGCTAGAACACTGCATTGCGACCTATTCGGACACTAAATAACGAGTTCTCAGAAGGGCCTATTCACATACTGGTAACATTTTCAAATCAGACCTAATGCTAACAGACTTGTGGTTTAAAATAGATGTGTTAGCAAAATAATGCAGTAGATTCGGAGTGGAAAATTGGTGGCTTTGAACCTATAAACCGTTTGAGAACTTCAGGGAATTGTAGACAAATGCATAGGTACAGCCTGGAAACGTTAAGTCTGTCCATCCAACGATTAAATATATCAAATTAAAATTGTACAAAAGAGAGCCGCAAAACTACAAATTCTGCAAACATACCATTACTAAAATGGCAATGTATTTTAAATTGACAAAACAATTGGCTAGACACAAGATTTCTACACTGAAGATACATAAGAGCTAACGCGTATTGATATGGAGAATCGAAATTCATATGTATGATGCTGCGTGCTTTTTCTTCTCCTATGAATATGGACGAGCCAGTCCGTTAATATTAGCGCATAAAGAGATACGAATATTGTATTATGATTTTAATTCATATCAGGGTGCATTGCCTTTTTTGACGAAAACATGATAGATTTTACCGTTTATTCGGTTGGGGGTGCGATTAATTATCAGAAGAATCTTCTAGACTTAGGACCAAATCGGGAATAGCATCCTGTCCCTTTTATTCTCCGCTGAAGACAAATCGAGTAAGAGAGACACACTACTGGCTCAGTTCGCTATACACGCAGTTTCTCTTAATAAATGTCGTTGACGAGTTTCTATAGTTAATTAACTGGATGAAAGCGCATACCCTCTGTCGGAAAGGTGCATTCTCGACCAGATCGGCAGTCGTTAAACCTACATACGTTCAACATTTACTAGAGAACTATTATCCATTTCCTGTAGTTACATTTACTTTATCGATGATAGAAAGAAAGAAAGAAAGAAAGAAAGAAGACATTTATTCACTTTTACAAGACACACAAATACAAGAAAGTACACACAAATTCATACAAATAAACAAAGTTCACAAAACAACGAAGTAATAAATAAACAGATCTGCATGTGTGTCCATGCAAAAGTGAAACGGTCGCTGACTCAGTATTATGCTGAGGCGTTAGACGCCTGCAGCGCTGATTTTCTGCCAGAACCGTCTGTGACTCACGGAACGATACACAAATATACTATATAAACTACTTAATAAAAAGATAAATTAATAAAATGATAATGAATTAACAAATAATTTAGATTTATTATTGCGTAGCATAATATGTAAATAAATAAATACAATAAAGAAAAAGTAAACTGCGAAAACATAACCCGGTAAAACAACAGGTTGGCAATCAAGTGCTGGTTTTATAGGTAGGATTTTTGGAGCGTTAATAAGTGATCCTTCAGCTTGCGCTTGAAGGTGTACCTACTAGACGCTCCTTGGATAGGGGGAGGAATATCATTCCAGCACTTGGACGCCGCGAACTTAAAACTTCCGCGAAATGCCGCGGTCCGGTGTTTAGGCACAAGAACCATAGCACTCCTGCGCTCACTCTTCGACCAAACAATTTTATTGAAGAGGTACAACGGTTTCCTGTAGCGTCTCACACCGAACAGCAAAGTGGCGAGGTGCATGCGCCTGCGTGCAGGCATGTTCAGCAAGTTAGCGGCGTTCAGGTACGGAGTGATGTGGGACCGGGGAGGGACACGGAAACAAAAACGAGCGCATGCGTTTTGCACTCGCTGTAAAAGCCTCTTGGAACGACCAACAATGCAGCCGTCATAAACAATATCACAATAGTTTAATCTGGACAATATAAGCGATTCACAAAGGTTAACACGCAAATCAACACTAAGGTAATCGCGTATACTGTACAGAACCTTGAGGCGGTAGAAGCAGTTACTCACAACTTTTAGGATGTGGTTCTCAAAGCTCAGCTTGCCGTCCATAAGTAGACCAAGGTTATTGGCTTCTACCACCCGTTCTATTGGTTTACCCATAACGGCAACATCCCCGGTAGTCAGAGCATCAATAGTATTCCGAATTTGATGCCTCGATCCAAAAACTATATACTTCGACTTGCCGGGGTTGAGGACTAAACAGTTCCTCTCCGACCAAGCTGAAATACGATCGAGATCTGCATTGATGGCGTCTACAGCAATGGAAGTTTCTGACGGCGCGCAGGAGACGTACAGCTGCAGATCGTCCGCGTAGAGATGGTATCCACTGCTCCTTATACTGCTGACAATATCAGAACTGTACAATATAAAGAGCAGAGGACCTAGTATCGAGCCCTGCGGCACTCCCCGTGTCACAGGGCAAAGAGAAGACCGCAGAGTACCACCATCCACCCCACGCAATACGATAGTCTGCGCACGGTCAGTCAAATAACTGCTAAACCATTTTATCGCCGTGACATCAAATCCGTAATACGACATCTTGGATAATAGCAAGGGAATGCTAATGCAATCAAAAGCCCTGGAGAAATCTAAAAGTGCTAAAATAGTACTTTTTCCAGCATCCCTAGCCTGCAAAACATTATCGACTACATCGAGTAACGCAGTAGCTGTCGATCGACCCTTGCGAAAACCCGATTGCAGTTCAGGTAGGATGCTGTATTTCTCCAAGTACTCCGACAGCTGTTCGCAAACTACCCTTTCCACTATCTTCGACGCACAGGGAAGGATACTAATAGGACGGAGTTCGGACAGATTAACAGGATTAGGTTTTTTAGGTAACGGGGTCACTTGAGCAATTTTCCAATCAGTCGGGAAAGTCATAGTCTCAATACTCCTATTGATGATGAATGTCAGTACCTTCGAAGTCACCGGAAGAGTCATAAGTAACATGTCAATAGCAATCGAATCATGTCCCTTTGCAGTTGTTTTAATAGAGGTCATAATTTTTGTCACAGTTCCTGTCGTTGTTGGTGAAAGAGTAAATTTTTTGTCACTATGTCTATCGAATTCATACCGTGTCAGGTCAGATATAGATACGGCTGGTTTACCAGGTATATTTAAGATTTTAGTTTAAGAATAGATAGTACTTACATAATAACTTTAATTTAAATACCCTATTCTAACTCTTTACCTTCAGAGCCCTACTTGCAGTGCATTGGAAGCAGGGCCCTGTGAGTAGGGCAGTGAATAGGTAGAGCCCTTTATCGGTTTCGAGTAGAAATAGTAGCTTTGTGCTTTTAAGTTTCTTGATCAAGATACGATTTACGAAACTTAGGATTTAGGAGTAAGATGCTGGTATAGTTAACTTGGTATGCACACATTTACCTAGCCCCTGCTGCGATGAACGGGTCCTGAAGTAACACTAACGCTGTCAACAGTTTGAATTTTTCATCTATAACCATTGAGTTGATAAATATCAATCTCCAAAATGTCAGATCAAGAATCACCACAGGGTGGACATATTGGAGTTGGATATTTATCAATCAATTCTCCTTGTGAGTTAATACAAATACGAAACAGTGGCGCCCTCGCTTAAGCATCAGTCACATTGAACAAGTAATCAAACTATCGTGATCTATAGTGTGGTGCGTTATCCGCGCGTCGGCGACAGTGGCGGCGCGTCGCGGCGGGTAACCACTTCATGCCTATTGTCTTTGTAATTAAGTCGTTAGGGCTGGCACGTACCCTTCTTGTATAGAGATACTTAACATGAGCTTTTGTTTTGCTTTGCATAATAATCAATGTTTTTCCGATGATTTATTTTTACTTTGAAAATAGTTGGAATACCTATCGATGACAAATGTCTAACACTAGATTTGAATCTGTTATCTGAATTTGAAGTCAATAATATCACTTAAAATTAATTTAATACATAAAATGAACAGGAGCACATACAATTTATATACAATACAGTCATTCCTAGGTTAATAGTTTTTAAGGCTTTTGAATTTAAGTTTGTACATGAAAAATAAATAAATCGGAACCCTTCGGTCATTCGCGTGTTTGTCTGTCTGTCTTTTACAGCCCATTTGCTCTGAATATATGTAAATTTGATACTTACATGCTTTCTATGAATTTAGTGACCCCAACGCGGATGTGCAATGAACGAAATATTAAGTGAATTATATTAAGCATCTCAAATATTATACCTACTTATAAAATTAAATAAAGTTATTTAAGAAAAAAACATCAAAAATAATCACGTAAATGGAACGGAAGCGCCCAACTTTTTCTTTCGTTACAGAATACAAGAATACTATTTACTTATAAAAAGTATATTTATGGTCTTAAAATACCGTGGCAAGACTCTAACACTATGATTACGTACGGAACCCTTGATGCGGGTCTTGCACTCAGAATTGGCCGGTTTTTAATAGTTACTCATTAGGCTTTTGAGAAATTATCAGTAAAGCAACTGAAAAGTTTACTGAAAAGTCCCAAATATAGAAGTAAATGAAACTCCAACATCATCATCATGACTCTCGTCTGTATTTCCGGATAAATACAACCTAGGGCTTCAAGGCTTGAGTTAATAGGCTATTACTGAACCAGTGAAATACACCCTTGGCCTCATCTGCACTTTTCATCAGGTGAAATAGTGGACAATCACCGATCAGTTTTAGTTAAAAAAAAAAACTAGAACCCAAAATAATAAATACATACAATTAATTCTCATGTTAAAATAGTGATAAAGCTAACACGTTTTAACAGTTTTGTACACATGTTATATAATATCTTGCTTTAAATCTGTTTTTAAAAAGTTGCAACTTGCATGCCTTAAACCAACTTATACAACGATCAAACCGATCGGGGCGAGATAAAAACATAACAAAATAAAAACTTTCACCGTATCGTGTTATGAGTTCATTATCGTCGCTGCGGATATAGTCATTCAGATGTAAAGTCGGGCAATCGTGAACATTTTCCTAGTGGTATCTCAGTGTTAATTGTTAATAAGCGGAAAATTACGCGTGTGACGTCCCTACTCTGTCTGACTCAATGGCAGCAGTTGGTAGTGGCGCGCGGCGCGCGTCAGTTTGCCGCTTCCGACCCGCCACATCGGACTCCGATTCGAATTGAATTTCGAATCTTTTTTAAATTTTTTTCGCACGCGTCACTTTTGAGCCAGTAAAGTTATCGTGTATGCGTATAGTGTTGCCAGTGGACTTGGTTTTTTAAAAGTTTCAAAGTTACAAGTTGTGTTTATGGTGCGGTGAATCAGCTGTTAAGATATCACTGCAAGCGTAAGGTTTCTTATCGGTGCAAGTAAACAAATAAAAGCATCGTTAGAGCGTAAGAGGAAATTCGAGATTGTTTTAAATAGGTAGATTATTAATTTATGTTAGCGGTGTTTAACTTACACGACACAAACACGTATGATTATGTAAATAAACTTTTTAACGCCTTTCTTTTAAAGAAGACTTCACTGTTTATTTTATAATCTGATTAAGATCTCCTTAGTATCTACTACCTAGGTGATCTACATTATACAGAGTGGATGAGGACGGGGGGGGGTCCTTCCCGAAAACAGGTGATAGTGTTGCTTAAACTGAACAACTTTCTCCAAGTAACATAAGTCGAAAAACGAATTTTTTTTTCACCTTTTCATAGTAAGTCGGTCAGCTAACCAATATATTTTGTATGGGAGTATGAATTTTTTTTTTTGTTTTTCGACCAATGTTCCTTGGAGAAAGTTGTTCAGTTTAAGCAACACTATCACCTGTTTAAGTAAAGGATCATCATTTGGTTCCACCCTGTATAAAGTTTCCGCAAAACAGATTAAGCAAAGCAATAGGAGTAGTCAACCAATTTGATTCCTGGGCCACCAAAAGACCTTATTATAGTAAATAATTTTATTTGTTTATAACAATGCTTATCGAAGGACCGAAAATGTCACGTTAGCTAGGGTCTGTGGTAGCCTATCAATGAAAGACTGTACATTTTATTTCCTAAATAATGTTGTACGGTCATATTTTCTTGTTTAATTATTCATGCGGAGTGCTGTCATACCAACCTAAATTGCTCATCACCAGAAATATTTACGGTATAAATTATATATAAAACATATCTGTTTTTGTTTCGGAGTCGGAGTTAGGTTCTACGGGTAAAGTTGTTCCAAAGCGTTGTTATTCAAAAGGAACAATCGATAGTATAAGAAAATTCCAGAATTGCTTCTAATTAATCCCCTACTCACTCAACAATGGCAGACCGGAATATCAGAATTTTTAAGTTATCGCACTTAACTCAGGCCGAAAGCGCAATATTGTTATAGCTCAAATAATCGTCAGACTGAAGTATCAATGGGCAGGGCACATTGCTCGTACAACTGATGGCCGATGGGGCCAAAAGGTTCATGAACGGCATCCACACGGAAGACGCAGTGTAGGTAGGCCTCCAACAAGATGGAGCGCCGACCTGGTTAAGGTTGCGAACGCGTTAGATGCGGATAACCCAGGACCGGTCTGTTTGGCGCACCTTGGGAGGCCTATTTTCAGCAGTGAACGTCTTTCGGCTAAAATGATGATGATGATGATGAACTATTCTAAGCACATATGAACGAATTTTTATTGAACACAACATAGTAAACAGACACATGAAGAAAATTCATAAGATAAGGCATAGGCAGCCTATCGCTTCAGAGCAATCTCGACAAATTCAATGTTAACAAGCAAACTACTTGAAGTCGTTTCGTAGTCATAAAATACCAACAGGTCAAGTGCGAGCCGGACGAGGCATTCATTTCTTGTTATCATTCCTCAACACTGATGGCTTGTGCAGGCGACACTTGAAACGTTAATGTTCTGTCAAGCTGCCTGCTTCATTTTGTACGTGATATTACCCGACTACTATTAGTAGGTGAGGTATCTCTACATTATAAAGACTAAAACTGCACGTATGTTCTGAATACCTACCTATTTGGATATACATACAATACATTGAATGTCCTACTCGTAATTGTACCTATTAACTTGGCGATATGGTTAGCAAGCATAAGTTATTTCTTTTTCTTTAATATGTAATAGAGCAAATTTGATGGACATGCTTGTATTTTTATATCAACAAGAAGAAACTTTAGATGATGTAACATTGTAGATCTATTCGAAAAAAAATGCCTTCTTGACTTTCTAGCCGGATTATTCTCAACAGCATTTTCCGAACCTGGTGGTCGATTCTTTCCTTGTCTCTCATTAAGTGTTATAGCCTAAATTGAGTAAAGCAATTTTGATGTTGACTTTGAAATAATTTCGATTCATACAAAATATTCCTCGTAAAAAGTCGAGTTTGAATGAGATACGTTAAAAGAAGAAAAATTATCAATATAAAGGCTGCGGTACTTTTTCTATGAAAATAATTATGTGAGATTTACGCTAATTGTATGTGTAACAGATCCCAGTGATACTATGTTGAATGACATATATTATTATCATGTCGACAACGCAAGAACTTGTTTGCCTTGATCACTGTCATTATAATACATTCATGTGGATTCTATTGATGTTTACCGCTACTAGTATGAAATAAGCATAAGTACCCATACTTAAATACACTACATTTACCTAAACTAGGACTCATTATTGCGACATAATTACATAGAAAATCATGCTTGATTGTAGACTGCTAATCTGAACTTCTAACGCCTAGAGACTAATTTACCCTTCAACACACGGTTTCAAAGCTGTTTCTATTTAAAGAAATCTTGCATTCAAGGTATAACTAATAACCAATAAAATGTCTGTTATTTAGCTTTAAACCAACATAATAGTGCTACTTGGTTCACAAACATTTTTATATCTAAGTACCCATTCAAAGAAAGAATTAAAATAAAATAGGTACAAAGCTAACTTGAGAAACGACAGAGACTTAGCTAGCTTGGCAGTGAGTAACACATCGCTACTGCTTAACTAAACCCTATGAATTATTGTGTCGTACCTAATGTTCTGCTGTACGTTATAGATACAGCATTTTTTCCTCAATATTACATAAATACTATATATATCGTGCGTTGACCCATCAGCTACGTGCAAACTCGTACAGAATTCGTTAATTTCGCGAAAAGAACCCGTAATAGCTACTTCCTGATGATGCAACGAGCCATTTCTTTCGTTCCGTCTGTTATTTTTCATCGGGCCCATATCATTCCTTTGTGTTGGTACCGGCAATCGGAGATGCGGTCACGCTAGGAGAAACGCGTGAGTTTGTGCCCACTTTCTGATGCTCATCACGGTTACGACAAACATTTAGTGAGGTGCCTAGTGTATCTTTGCCTAACTAGTCTCAAGTAAAGAAGTATTTTTCTTATACTCAGTACGGTAAGTTACCCGTAATTTTTGCTCATTAATGTAGTTGCTGAGATGCATTATAGCCAAATCGCATTCAGAGAGTTATACTTAATACTATAATACACTACTTTTTCTTCAGGGGTGGTATGAGTACAAATTATTTAAAGATGTTGCTCACTACAATACAATACAATACAATACAATACAATACAATACAATACAATACAATACAAATATTCTTTATTGATCACCAAAAGCAGTACAGTGACATTACAAAAATAAAAATTCAGGTAGACAATAGGCGGTCTTATAGCTAAAAACAGCACATACTAAACAGCAGATTTACATACATACATACATAAGTATTTGTTATCAAAACTGCACAAAATGTACTCCGATTCTCATTTATCCGTGCCACACTGAATTGTTATTTCATTTCCTCGATTAATATTGTCTATTATTACTGCGTGAATTGTTTATTGTAAGTGTAAATGAATTACAAACACAATAAATATTTTGTATTTATGTTTCAACAAACACTGTATGATATCATTGAACAATGTATGATCTCACGAAGGAAATGGATGATCGTTTGGCATTTCGACTATTCTTAACTATCGGTAAATCAGTAAGAACCAAGGGTTAATTTGAACTTTAGCTTTAGTTGTCTTTAGACGTTGTGCGTGCGCTAATTGAGACCAGTTAAAGAACAAATCGGTGAATACCGCGTGGCCGGGGTTGGTACAGAGTGTACCCTCCATATTCGCACGTGTTGAAGGTTCTTACGTAACAGTCGGTGTCCATGCCGTCGGCCGACAGAGTGCCACTTGTCAAACTACATTTATCTCGGCTCGCGACAGCGACCAGAGAAACTTGCATTTCTCAGCGAAAGTTGCTTTGGGCGGATATATACTTATGCCTGTGTATAATTATGGAAATTGAACGCCAGTTTTCTTCTCGCTTATGACTGCTTATTATTTATACATATATATCAATAAATCAACTTTTGGCGTCTCAGTAGTGCCTGGTATAAGAAAAGTACAAAAAACCAGGAAATATTGCTGGTAACGCACACAAACTATACTATAATTATTTTGTCTTATTCGAATTCCATCCTAACAACGTATTTGATGTAGAGTTGCATTATAAATTTAATTGGTGGCTTCACTGGCTTCCAAAGGCTTGTTTAGTATACCTAATTCTATGCATCTTTTTGTGAAGGGTGACTTGATGAATGCGACGAATTTCACCCCTAAATTGCAAGCTTATGCAACCATCCCCTTTGTATCTACGTAACATGTTGAGCCCTGCGTAATTCATTAAGTATTGTTCATTTATCTTCAACCCCTAAGGGGGGTGGGGTGTGACCTAGGCCCTCTGCAACTTGGGTACTACGAGGGGGAGCGCTGCTGAATCCGTTAAAGTGCAATGGATGCTTAGATAAGCGGCAAACGAGTGCCTCTCAATACTGAGCCCTTAAAGGATTTCCCCGACCGGGCGCGCGTGCCAAGGGGTGTTCAGCAACTCTCGGCTGTCTTCCGCGTTCCCCGTGATCCACTTTGGATTTATTATTACTATAACGGACCCCATATAAGATCAGCAATCAGAATTAATATGTTAATTTCGTTTGTGATTTTAAGCGATTCGCCTTCTCGTGGCATGATTCCGTTGAAGTTAGAATGTTTTCCTGCCAGACGCAATTCCAGTAGGTAATATTATTTAGCATGGTTACTGTCCTTATTTAAATTAGTAATAATTATTAATTATCGGTAGGAGGCGACTATGAATAGTGCCAAGCCAAGGGCACGGCGCGAGAACGCCGCGATGTGCTGTGTTCAACCCAAGCCCGAAGCCCACCATACAACGACAATATGTGTTAAGTACTTGTTTGAACAAGTGAGTTCTATTTTATTTAAAACTGTACATAATGTTTTATCAAATATTTATGTCACTTTACGGATAGAAAATGATTAAACTCAATAGAAAATAAAATTTTCTTCAAAACTGTTTTTAATTGTAGCTTCGTGTGAAATACAGATCTTTACAATTTTATTATGAATCTATCATTTTATGCGCCGAAGTCTCCTTCTCTACATTTATAGATAGTATGTATAATCTTTATTTACTTACTGATAATATTGGCATTAGCTAATACCTATATGGAAATGATGGCTGATAACAGAAAACAATTATGCGATTGATTGTGATCACCCGTTGGGTCATGTCAATAGTTCAAATTACGTTGTTTAGCCAATTCAATGTACTATTTTTGTGCTAACTTTATTTATGCGTGAAAGTTGTTTACTAATTCAGCTAACGACGATATTTAAATATTCATTAGGGTTCTAAAAGATGTAACCTTTTTACAATATTTTAAGAGATTTTCACAAAAAAAAACCAACAATGATAATCGGGTAGGTATATTCATAAAATTTGGAATCCAAATTTATTTATTGATTAGTCTTAGATCTTATAACAGATAAAAACTTCTTAACAAAAAATTAAACCACCGAAAAAAAACTGAAAAGCATAAAATAATAAACTTTTTTATTTAACCTTAATACTTAACTAAGTTCTAAAACTAATGTAAGTATACCTAAGTAATTTTGAGCCGGTGCCAAAAAATCACGTGTCACGTGTGTGCTCGTTTGAGTTGCTGTCTCGCTGACATTAACGCTCGCTCGTGAACGCTCGGCATTGTCCAGCGAAGGATTGATTGTTTGGCACCGACTCAAAATTACTTAGGTATACTTACATTAGTTTAAGAACTTAGTTATTAAGGATAAATAAAAAACTTTATTATTATTTGCTTTTTAGTTTTTTTCGGCGGTTTAATTATTCAATAAAAAGAATTATCAAAATTGGACTACTCTGCAAAAAGTTATGCGTGATCATACATAAAAAAATATATACGCGTCGAATTGAGTACCTACCTCCTCCGTCTTTATCGTCGGTTGAAAATCAATAGTCATTGAGAAGATATAAATGGTAGAATGTCGTAAGTATTGTTTAAAGTTTTTTTAAATATTGTTTATTCGATTTCTTACGAGTTGTGAAATGCTCAAATGCAGGACTAGAGTTAGATATTTAAAAAAATCTGTAGTGTATGTTTGTTGTAACTCGAAGCCACCTGTAATAGTAGGTAGTTAAACGTTAAATCTGTACAGCACAAGTACCCGCTATTCTATTAAAATTTAACGATTTTACAGCGTTTCTGCGAAACACGCGACCACATTTTAAGAACACCGATGAATAAACGTGATCTAATCTGTCCGTAAGGTCAGAGATCATTTCAGGCGAGGTCGTCATTTCCCTTGGATGATTAGCGGTCACGAATGACTTGATGAGATTTTGTTACACTTTTAAGAGATTAAGCTAGTGAAAAAAAATTGCAATGCTCGAGTCGGACTTACGCCCTTAGAGTTCAAAAAGGGAAGCATTTTTAACCCCCGACACAAAAAGAGGGGTGTTATAAGTTTGACCGCTATGTGTGTGTGTGTCTGTCTGTCTGTCTGTGTGTCTGTCTAGTGGCATCATAGCTCTTAAACGGGTGCACCGATTGGGATGCGGTTTTTTTTAATAGAAAGCAGGTTTCTTGGCGATGGTTCTTAGATATGTTTCATCAAAATCAGTTCAGCCGTTTCAAAGTTATCAGCTCTTTTGTTAGCTGCGGAAGGGATCTTAGACGCATAATGGGCACTGACTTAATGTTCAAACGTCATACGAGTGACATAATTGCGTTGGGGGTTTTTTAAATTTTTAATTTATAAACGGATAGTTTTAAGGGAGGAGAAGAAGCGGAAGACCTAAATTAATTTATTTTGAGCAAATGGTGGAAATTGTGGAAAAAAGGGAAAAGTAGCAATTACTCCACCGAACACAAAGCAACTTATGTTGACGATGAGCACATTTGCTTTTAAATTTATTGAATCAACCTGCACAAGAGCCCATATGACGAGTTTCTCACGTTCAATGATCATGATCAATATAAGCGTAGATTAGTATAAGTTGGTATAAGCCACATGTGTTGCCACGTATGTTTATATATATATACCTACATATAAATGATGCATGTCATTCCGCTGAACGCACGCGCACGTGTGAAGCTACTGTATCCAACGTCACTTTTTATTAAAGATCATGGCAAAAAACATGAAGATCAAGAATTTAAGACACTCTACTTAATATCTACAATGTTAATAGGTTTATTTGAGACACCCCACTTTTGGATCAGCGCTCGCATTAATAATGTATGCCAATTTAGCGACCAGGCCCACACTCGGACATTTTATAACTGCTTAAATTTCTCTGAAAGCTATCTTAATGAAAACTGAAGTAAAAGCCATTAGTGCCTGACGTTAGTCGTACAAACGCTTTTGGATAGCTGCTGAAGTTTTAATATTACAGATAAAAAGAGGTGTAGGTTTCGAGGGCTTACGTGTACAGGGTGGCCAAATTACAGGTATACACTTTAGTTTTGTAATTTTATTCTATGAAATACAAAAAATATTAAGTATTTCTTGTTAAATACATATATTATTTAGGGCCAGCAATTAAATATGGAAAATAATGTCAGAAAATGTCCACCTCTAGCAGCATGCAGATATGAACCCTTTTCATCGCGTTTTTCAACACATTTTCACACATTTCCTGTGTTATTTCAGTGACTGTGTCTCGAATATTTTGTTTTAATTGCTGAAGGTTTATTGGCCTGTTAGCATAGACACGTCCCTTTAGATAGCCTCACAGAAAAAATCAGGGGCTGTTAAATCAGGCGATCTTGGGGGCCAATCAATGTCACCGTTCGATCAATTTTCTTAGAGTTTCCGCAATACATTTTGGGTTGAGTAGAACGTTTTAATAATTAAAACACGTTGTTCAGTCGTAAAACGCTCCATAACAAATTTGCCGTAGGTATCTACACAAAGTTATTTTCATGCAACAACTGTCATATTTGCCGCCAAAAAAAAATGGCGACAAAAAAGTTGTAAACCTCCAAGTTGGCCACTCTGTATAATGTAGCTATCCGATAATATAGAATTAACAACGCAATACTTTTAACTTGCTTTGTAAAAAACTTTAAACTCGGCATCCAGTAGTGGCGATATAGATTGAATTATGTATTAAAGCAAAGTATCAAAAGTCAAAATGAAATGTTAATTTTGCAAGTAGACCTACTGTGAAACCCTTTCACAGAAAATGTCACAGTGACACTACATTGCTTGACATGGAAAATCGTTAAGACGCTTACTGCGAAAACGTTCTATGATGGGTCAGAAATTAAATTCGGTTCGACTGTACATGAAATAAGAAACAAAAGTTGTCTATCTTGCGGACATAAGGATACGTGATGATTTGGAATTATCTACATTGTCTTTAGTCGTACAATGAATGGGCTATGATATGAGTGGACCAGGATTTATAACTACAAGAGTTTTTTTCAAACATTTCCTTTCATATATATAATTTTAGTAGTGGTAGAGCCATGTTGTAGCTAGCCGCTGCATCACGAATGGACCGGCTCGTCCGGGGCAGTACCACCCTCTCACAGAACACCGGCGTGAAGCAGCAGTAATCCTGCTTGCGTTTCGTACGGTCAGTGAGAGTGCCGGGGGCCCAATACCTCACCCCTTCCCTCTCCCCCTTCCCCTATTCCCTCTCCTTTAGGGCCGACAACGCACTGGCATCGTGTAAAGCGCTGCGGGTGTCTATGGACAGTGGTGTTCATTTAACATAACGCAAATAACGCAACTGCAAAAGCAAAAGCGTGCAGACGATCTGAACAGATGCGCTTTCATAAATTCGGCAACAATTTTTTTTTATTTATATAGAAAATAATATTACGCAAGAATATTGAACTTAAAATTACTGTAGAATGTTTGTAGGTTGTGTTCGAGGCATAAAACATTTTATTGCGTAAACAATGAAGTTGGCGCGAGTCCATGCGCTTGCGATTAGATCTATGGCGTCAATGAGATGAGACAAGGTTAGCGTGATGAGGTGCTCTATGTGAATTAACGTCATCATCTACTAACTAATCATAGACAGTCACCGATTCGATAATCGTATTTTTTTTTTTTTTTTTTTTTTTTATGTTAGAAAGGCCAGACAAACGAACTAGTGGGTCACCTGATGTTAAATGATCACCACTGTCCATAGACACCTGCAGCGCTTTACGTGATGCCAGTGCGTTGTCGGCCCTTAAGGAGAGGGAATAGGGGAAGGGGGAGATGGAGGGGGAGAGGGAAGGGGTGAGGTATTGGGCCCCCGGCACTCTCACTGACCGTACGAAACGCAAGCAGGATTACTGCTGCTTCACGCCGGTTTTCTGTGAGAGGGTGGTACTGCCCCGGACGAGCCGGCCCATTCGTGATGCAGCGGCTAGCTACAACATGGCTCTACCACAACAAAAATTACTTACTATACTCCATTTATTTTAACATTTGAAACTTAACGGTAAAATTTGCACACGTATTTAAATGAAACAACGAAACTATTTAAAATTGTGTTAACTTCTATAATGAAAACATAATAAGTACCGCTAATAAATGTACATGTATGTATTTTTAGTCCATTTGTGTTCAAACCAAAACCTTAAATTAAACGAAGTATAACGACCGGATAGCCTAGTCGTTCACTAACCCTGACTATGGAACTGAATGTTCTGGGTTCGAATCTCAGCAGGAGTAGACATAACAATTTGCGCTATGAACATAAAATGTCTGTATTCTATTGATGGATGAGATGTGTGTTTCAGTACCTAAAAGAATATATTTTTCACGACACTGCTCGAAAATGTGGCCATAGATAACCTAAATCCAGTACTTAAAACTGCCTATATATGTACATTTAACAGCTGACTCATTTTTGGCGCGCAAACACGACAACAATGTTACACTAATCGAAAACAGGACGTATCAGTATATGTATTTCATAATACGATACGACTTTTTGAAAGATAATTTCTGAATTTCATTCCTGGCGTGCTGAAACGACACTATTGGACGAATCAAAAGTAATCGTCTGCTGCATGTGATGGATGGATGGATGGATGGATGGATGGACGGACGAACGGACGGACGGACGGACGGACGGACTGGATGGACGGATGAACGGACGGACGGACTGGATAGACGGGATGGACGAATGGACGGGATGGACGGGATGAACTGGATGGACGGGATGGACGGGATAGACGGGATGGACGTAACGGATGGACGGAATGGACGGGATGGACGGGATAGACGGATGGAAAGATGGACGGGATGGACGGATCGACGGAATGGACGGGATGGACGGATGGACGAAATGGACGGGATGGACGGGATGGACGGATGGACGGAATGGACGGGATGGACGGGATGGACGGGATGGACGGATGGAAAGATGGACGGATGGACGGATGGACGGGATGGACGGATGGACGGATTGGACGGGATGGACGGGGTGGACGGGATGGACGGATGGACGGGATGGACGGATGGACGGAATGGACGGGGTGGATGGGATGGACGGGATGGACGGGATGGACGGATGGACGGAATGGACGGGATGGACGGGATGGATGGGATGGACGGGATGGATGGATGGACGGATGGACGGAATGGACGGGATGGACGGGATGGACGAGATGGACGGGATGGACGGATGGACGGAATGGACGGGATGGACGGATGGACGGATGGACGAATGGACGGATTGGACGGGATGGATTGGATGGACGGGATGGACGGATGGACGGATGGACGGGATGGACGGGATGGAAAGATGGACGGATGGACAGATGGACGGATGGACGGATGGACGGGAGGGACGGGACGGACGGGATGGACGGATGGACGGGACGGACGGGATGGACGAGATGGACGGGATGGACGGATGGACGGAATGGACGGGATGGACGGATGGACGGATGGACGAATGGACGGATTGGACGGGATGGATTGGATGGACGGGATGGACGGATGGACGGATGGACGGGATGGACGGGATGGAAAGATGGACGGATGGACAGATGGACGGATGGACGGATGGACGGGAGGGACGGGACGGACGGGATGGACGGATGGACGGGACGGATGATTATGATGATGATGATGATGATGATTTCCTCGCATTAGTTGTGAAAAGCACAATGTTTAGTCTCGGCCAAAAGTGCAATAGATGGACTCGTACTTTCGAGGGCCTCCGCTACGCGTCGGCCCTCAAACAAACTCGTCCATCTATTGCTTACTTTCCAGCCTCTACAACAATGTACTATAATATCTAAGCGATCGACACACGCGTTTTCCCAGAGATAAGACCAAGGTAGGATTGTTCGTCCCCGATAACTCCCACATAACAAATTTAATCGAAATCCTTAGAACCTATAAATATACAAGAATTACTCGTTAAATGATATAAAAATACATATAATAGATACATACAGGTTTATCTGTATAAATATGCATTGCCTAGTAAATATATCTACGAGTAGTAGGTACAACCATCGGTTTGTTTGATCCTACTTAGGGCAATTAGTGGCATTGGTAGTTTTGTGATTTTTTAACTACTCTAACATGTATTTGAAATCCAAAGCTACTCACCATTTTCGAGTAATTACTGTGCAATTCTAAAAATCGGTTCAGTGCAGGGCGTTTCCATGTTTGTTTGCATTGTTGCTATGGACGAAACTTCCCCCGTTTTAATGAATACACGCAGTTGATTCTTAATTGTGTATTTTTTGTAGTGTAGATTTTTTAATCATACTTAAGATTCGTCATTTAAAGTCAATTTTATATGTAGATCGGTCTCTTGAAATGGTTAATAGGTACATTTTCGGATGTGACTTGGCTACGTAAGCAGATAAGTACATAAGTGATGTCGATATCACTACTAATGTTCAAGAAGAACAAGGGCTTGTATAAAAGGGTGTGAACATTCTCTTCCACACAAGCTCGTCTATATCAATAATGCAAATAGCATTGGACGGTCGTGAGTCATCCGCAGTCGGCAAAGTACTGCGTGGGTGGAGTACCCGCACGCCTTCGGCTATGAGGTTTTGGAGATGAGTAATATCCCAAGTGTGTAGTACATCGGTTTACTCCATTGTTCTAACTTCCATTTCATAATTCTAGTGAATTTACTCACAATATTATGCGTCGACCATTATTTTTTGACCTGACCTGGACAGGCCGCGATAGCCAGGTTGTGAATTGTCATTTGCGTAAGACGAGAACCATGCAGTGTTTATGTGACAGCCTCACGATTGTTAAGTGTAGTTTAATGAGTACCTACTTACTACAAACTATGTATTATCAGTGCATGTCGACCTCACAATTTTGTTGATATTTTTCTCACCACACAAGTTAAGAAGGTTGGCAAATTCCCACGCGTTTGGGATACCTTGTGCGTAATTAGTTAATCTACGGACACTGTTACGAATATATTTTTTTTGACGTTATTTATCAGATGTTAAGAACTCGATGCCCATCGGTCGTGACCGCACGTAACATGATAAGTACTTTATTTACCGTTGAATCATCTTTTAAAGTCCCCTATTGTATGCAAACAACGCCTGTAGTGCCGCTGTTGAATGGTTTTGGCGAAACTAACGTTAAAAAGGAAGCGCATTTGATGAGATCTTTGCGGATCAACTTGAGAGAGGTCTTTTTGGGCTTAATAACGCTCGTAGATAAGCCTCTGTTCCATAAAAAGCGAGAAAAAAAACTTGCTCGGGCGACCGATTTTTAAAATCACGTCATTTGTTAATACCATTTGGAAGTAGTCAAAATCCGTGTATTGCTACAAAACAACAGCTCAAATAAAATTTTTGACTTGTTGACAATGTAAATTAGAGCTGTACTTTTCTGCTACATTCAAGGAGCGAAATTTCTCATAGCAAAAATCAAACATCAAAGGGGTTGAACATAAGTTTTATCGACTATTCCAGTTATCGATGTTATCGAATCGACTCTTCGCTTGTTATCGCCTTTTAACATTTTTTGTACCATTTGACCTCTTTGATAAGCGACTTGCATCTCCATATTAAAGTAAATCGCGTCAACGTCGCATATGACATTTATGTCGATTGAGTTTTTCTAAGTCATTCCCGTGTTATTAAAATGGTTAATCCTAAGAGAAAAACGATTAACAAATGGATAAAAAACATCCCTTACTTACATCAACGGAGGTAGAACACTCTTTCTCAAGCTATAAATGGATCTACAATGATAACAGGACCAATTTAAAGGGTGACAATATACGAGTAGAAACGTTTTGTAGTGGTAGAGCCATGTTGTAGCTAGCCGCTGCATCACGAATGGGCCGGCTCGTCCGGGGCAGTACCACCCTCTCACAGAACACCGGCGTGAAGCAGCAGTAATCCTGCTTGCGTTTCGTACGGTCAGTGAGAGTGCCGGGGGCCCAATACCTCACCCCTTCCCTCTCCCCCTCCCTCTCCCCCTTCCCCTATTCCCTCTCCTTTAGGGCCGACAACGCACTGGCATCGTGTAAAGCGTTGCGGGTGTCTATGGACAGTGGTGTTCATTTAACATCAGGTGACCCACTAGTTCGTTTGTCTAGCCTATCTAACATAAAAAAAAAAAGAAAAAATTATGACAATTCTCTATTACTACAGAGAAGATGAAAAAAATGCGATTAATACAGAAATAGATTTCGATTGTAATTTTGAATGAAGGTTATATTTTAGTTTCGTTGCATTTCCGTTTAAGGTTTTATATTTTAATTGTAATTAACTTCAAAAGTGCTTTTTAAAAGTACCTACTATTTGCTGAAATATGTATCGATAGTCGATAAAACTTATGTTCAATCCCTTTGATGTTTGATTTTTGCTATGAAAAATTCCGCTCCTTGTACATCATACTCGTATTCTCGAGTGATGTGATTTCAAAGATCGGTCCCTCGGTCCGCGCAGCTCTCTACTATAATAAAGTACCTGTAAGCTGAGTGGGGTACGATGATATTGTGACTCTGAATTGTTCCCCACGCGTTGGCGAAAGGAGTAGGATCAACGATTAAATATGGAATCGATAAATAAACAAAGCCGGAGAAAGACTTTCAGAGCAATTAACATTTACTATGTGTTTATTTATATCACGTCTAAAAATCCGCTTCGGTTACTAACTCGCGCTGTTCACTCTGGGCTCTATTTGGTCTAACACTCAACTCAAGCTCAAATGTTGCTAACAATATGTTAACGTGCTGCAATCTTACTCCTTTGTGCACGGCTAAATTACAACCTAGCACCTAGGGGTTCCCCCGAAATAGGCACGTCTCGGATTATATCATTGTGCTACGCCTTCGTTTATAACAATAGCTACATTACTTATTCATACCTACCAAATTTCAAGTCAACTTGAACATTGGAAGTGAGTAAAATTCGACTTCCAAGATTTGACCCAAACAGGGCAAGTCATATAAAAGCTTGTAAAAATAAGCTCAAGGGAAAATCTAGCTAAGAAAATATTTGAAATTGTTCTATTACTAACTACCTATTTCTATTGCGAGTTTCATGCTCAAAACGACAATTTCAACCGGCCTAAATAAGCTACGAAATAAGAGCTATTGTTCCGATTCCGAGGGAACTCTTTTGGTATTAGAACAATGCACTTTGTCGCATAGTTTTTTCAGTGCTGTTTTGGCTGCTGTCCAAAGTCTACTCTGCTGTAAAACAAAACTTGACTAGACTAGTCTTGTTGCTTTGGCTTTCTTTGTCTCCACTTTGCGCTCCTTTAGTTCTAGGTAAATCTTGGCCGTGTTTCTCAACTGAACTGCTATGTCTGTTTTTACTACAAGGCTTCGGTAAATTTACGTGACTGGTCAGATAGAAAGACGGATGCCTTATAGATGAGTGTTATTCCAACTTAGGGTGAAACACCCAATTATTGACGATTTAATTTCCTTAATTAATAATGTTCGGTAACTAGAAACTGGTCTATCTACTACTATAGTATATTCAGTTATGAATCTGCGTGACTTTTAAAATAAAGTATTGGTCACGCTCTCAAACAAGACATGAAAGAGTGAAATGAGTTTACAATGCTTCACGTATTTTTAATATCGATAGGAAACCAAATTAAGATCGTATAGAGACCATTTATTGCATGCACGTAATCACAGTTAATATGCGCGCGAAACATGAATCAACTTTGAATACTTCCCTAAAACTAAAGAGTTAAGAAAATTCGTTATCAAGTCTTGTTAAGTAAATTAAATGAACCATAATTTTACGGAAACTCGTTATTTAAAGGAACATATGAAATGCATTGGCTAACGGCTATTGCCCCTGATATTTCTTAAAGTGTCACGGACGGTTATGTGATCCAATTCGCTGGCCGTGCCATATATGAAGCGCGTGCGTGATCTTTTGCGCCGATTGCGGCATTGAAACTAATACAAAACATCGGATTCCATTTCATTTGTTTTGTTTACGCACCTGTGGATTTAGCCGACTAGGTTTTATCACGGACAGCATTTAACTATTATTTTCTAAACTGTTGCAGTGTGCGAAAGGGATGAACGGTTTTACGGTTTATCTCCGTGTTAAACCCTAGTTTCTGGACCTACTTAGTGGGATCCGACGCATTCGCAAGCGATCATGTAAAGCTAGATTAAGATGTTTGTTTGTTTCAATTAAAGAAATACAGCACAATCAGACAATCTTCGACATCTAACCTAATTTAAACATTAATTCGCGGCTGTTTTCAGTCGCGATTGTATTGTGTTTCTAAGAATTGCACGATGCGACTTATTGCAACACAAAACGCATCTCATTGATCTAAGTCGTTTAACTTATTTTTGAACTTAACAATGACTTTCGATAGTTACATTTTTAGGCTGATTTTGAGCTTTTATTTTATTCCTTTAAAGTAGATACTTAATAATAAATAATATTATTATGTGACTGCTTTGAGTTGATTACATCTGACGGCCGCGGAGCGTTATCTGCGTAATAAGCGTAGGTGTTGCAAGGATAATTAAATCCCATATCACAATGCTCATTACAGAAGTGCGAAAGAAGTTTTAAGATAATTCATTGTGTTCTCAACGCTGCTGTGTGCTAATTACCGGTTGAACAACACTTTTATTAGTCTTAGGATTTAATTAAACTGCCATTGGCACGTATAATGAGATTTAATGAACAAATTAAAAAGTTATTGCGTGTTGTGTGAGAAAGATTGACGCCGCTAATATCTTCAGAATGAAAGGATTAGATAATTTTTGATTCTATCTGTTTAATTCTAGCTGAGTTTTAATTAAATATGAACTTCATTGTTCAAGCCGTTTACATACGTAAGAAGTTCGGAATATACCTACGTTGCGTCTAAAGTGTGTCTGATGTTTGTTTGGTAAATAAACTGCTATGGTATGACAAACAGAAACATAGCTCGTGCACCCGATTACGCGCAGGGCAGCGCCCCTATGTTCATTGAAGATTATTGGATCTTGTTGCTCTGAACTTTCTGATTTATTATGCCAATTGTTAGTAACGACTCACTTGACACTCGACCCAATAGACAATAACGGCTTTCTACTGTGATGGACACAACTTGTAACAGTATGTTCCCGTAAAAGGTGGCGTTTTGCGTGAAGTGAAGTTTAAAGCTATGAAATGAGTCTACAAAGGCCGAAAACTACGAGATTCAAGATGTGGAAGTCCATCATACACAGAAAAAGAAAATATAGTGAAGCTCTACCGTGCGATCGCGAGTCTTACGCCGCCCTGGCGGCCATGCAAGGTGGCAGTGCGGCGACACTACCGCCATCTCTTGATGCGCTACGAGCTTGTAAGTAATTCAGCTACTCACCGCTAGATAACAGCACTATGCACCCATGCGAATAATTAATCTACTTGCATAGTATGTTTTTGATATTTTTTCCGTTTGGTACGTTTATTTTTTGTACTTTCAATTAGATGATGTGTTATTAAAATTTATTTAGTTATTAGTTAGTGTTATTGTACTACAAAACATTTTTAAAATGTAATTATCTGTACGTCAGAATTCAGTTATCCAAATTGACGCATCCGTGGATCAGGGCTTGTCAGCACCAGTATTTACCCAACTAAAATGAAATTTAATAACATCTAATACGTTTCATACCTTTGCTGACACTGACGCGATCACATTAAATGTAATGTAGAGCCATCTGCATCATCCGTGCTTGGCTAGTGATGGCTAAATACCTATGAATCATCACACCATTGTGTTTATGATACCGACCGCGACAAAAGACTGCCGCTCTCTGTATAAGGTCGGCTTTCGTGATGTTTTGTGTGTTCAACCTTCATGACCTCTGAACATGCAGAGCATGATGGTACTTCGACGTTTACCGTAAAAGAGCATGTAATTTGCTTACAAGAGCACAGCCAAAACTAGCTGCTCAAATTTATGGCACCATTTTCTTTCTTTTTATGTTTCTCGTAAATCTGTTGTCTACACTTACAAAAATGTTATGAATTGCATTCGTTGTTATGGACATTACGTGATAAAGATGACATAAATGAGTCGTTTTCAAAAAATTTAAAGGATTTTATTTAAGCAAAACTTAATTGATTCGTTTTTGTAACGAAAGTTACCCGTATAGTTTGATGACTAACTTTCATCACACAAAGGAAGCGATCGTGATTTTGTTTTTATTAAGCCCTTAACTATGTACATTTTATTGAAAACGACTCAAATGTCTACATCTTTCTGGCTATATTTAATTCTAAATACATACCTACAGTAAATAAATAAATAAATAAATAAATAAATATTAGGGGACAGTCTTACACAAATCGACCTAGTCCCAAACTAAGCAAAGCTTGTACTATGGGTACTAGACGACGATAAACATACTTATATAGATAAATAAATACTTAAATACATAGAAAACATCCATAACTCAGGAACAAACATTCGTGCTCATCACACAAATAAATGCCCTTACCGGGATTTGAACCCAGGACCTCTTGCTTCGTAGGCAGGGTCACTACCAACTAGGCTAAAGCGGTCGTTAAATATAAATAGCTGGTCCCCGCGACTCCTTCTGCGAAGAATTCGTTTAACGCTATCCTGAGGGAACTATGCAATTTTCCAGGATAAAAAATATCCTGTAGTGCACTACAACTTTTACGTTGTTACTTGTCTGTGCGACACATGGAGAAATCCGCTTTCCACCGCTTCCACACGAAAGAAAACAATGTCGCACAGACAAGTGTGGTTGCGGAGCTTGTTGCGGAGTAAATGGTTTTTAGTCATTATAACAAATAAGTTTATTACATTTATGAGCTTACAAAAAAAAACTTCAACGCGCCTACATGCCTAAAATGACAGTTTTCTATGAACTGACACGTTCAATAGCTGTCTAAGTTTTTTTGTAACACAGTTACGGCACAGAATTAGTGAAACGAAAGATTTTTTATCCACTAATACGTTTTCTTGCGCAACCATCCTAAAATTAATGAAGTCAAACTGTACCTCGTATTGGCAGTGAAACAATACGCCACGCATAACCCTTACTCGGAAACAATATTGTCTTTGTGCACAGCAAAGAGCGTGAAAGGACATAGCTTGGCAATCTTGTGAAGTAATCCTTCATTTGTTTAGCTTTGAAACAATGAGCTGACCATTAAAGAAACAGACACTGCGTTGTATATTACGAGTATGTATAGGCGTACGAATGCGTCGCGACGCTGCGCCTTGCCCGTGCGCAGACAATACGACTCCCACGGCACAGTTTCCATGCCTTTACGTAAACCCTACTAATTACACATAATAATCAAATATTTCTTCAAGTCTGTAAGTCCTGCGGTAGGAAATTGCCTGCGATTGATAGAGTACTGTTTTATAATTGCCTAATGAACAATGAAAACTGTAATACGTAGGTACTCATGACGCTATCGCGTCGAGGAACCGACATCCATTTTGTGTTGATAATGTAACTAGAAATAATGCAACCCGTAAATGTCCCTATCTATAGGTAAGTTTTTGAACAGGGTGTTGCATACCGAACTGAGCCGTGGTCGCTTATAATGGGCCTTTAAAGAGAGCTCAAAGTCACTTAAAGAGCCATTAAGCGAGCTATGCTCGGAGTTTCCCTACGTGATCGAATCAGAAATGAGGAGACCCGAAGGAGAATCAAAATTACTGACATAGGTTGGGGAGACTTAAGTGGCAGTGGCTGACTTAAGAGCCCTACGGCTCATTGCTCGTAGGTTGTAGGTTGTTAGGTCGAAGGTTCTTGAGTGGCGACTGCAAACCGGAAGACGTGGCCGTAGGAAGGGCCCCAACAAGGTGGATCGAGGAGGAGGAGGCTTATTGTCTAACGCTTCTGACGCTTGCCTTCGCAATTACTGTTTCTTTCTGTCAAACGGTATAAGATGATGATGACAGAAAGAGATGGTGAAAGCGAAGGCAAGCGCCAGAAGCGTTAGATAATACGGCCTCTGGTAAAGGTCGCAGAAACCACTTGGATATGGGCAGCGCAGGGCGTTGTGGAACGTTTTGGAGGAGGCCTTTGTCCAGCTGTGGACGTCTTTTGGCCGATATGATGATATAGGTTTCTTCGTCAGCTGGAAGACGTCAACTGTTTATATCCAAGTTTTCCACCTTAGAACGCTACAATGAACGTCAACTTGCCACCTGTATCCACTTGTCGCAACTTTCGTGATGTCGTCGATCCACCTAATAGGAGGTCTGCCAACGCTGCATCTTTCAGTTCGTGGTCGCTACTCATAAACTTTTCTCCTCGAACGGATATTTGTTAAAGAAAAACGCCCCTACGAATTACAGAGCGTGAAAATGTTGCATTTCAAATTTCACATCATTACATTGACGCACCATCTAATTACAACTACTTTCCTTGTACCGTAGTGTGATACGCGTATTGTAGGAAACAATTACTATTCATACATAATTAAATATGTACTAATTATACATGATATAGTTCATGAATATCCAAGTGTTGAACAATGTAGAACAAAATTAAATGTCACTCACGCTCGAAGCGATGGTTAATCTATTTACGGGTTCACCGACTGCACGCAGAGTCCATGGGGATTTCAAACGTGCATTTTAAAAGGGCCTAACCTAACATGTAATGAGTAATTGGGGATGTCAGTTTTTTGCAATGTATAGTAAATCGAAAACCATTTCGAGATAAATGCTTTTGAAGTCGATTTCTGTAGTTATTTAATTTCAATATTGTGTAATGAATTTATCACCAATGACCTTCATTTGACATTGGTGTAAACTGCGTGACCGGTCCAAGTCGTACTTTATTCTGTGTGGTTAGAATTCTTCACAATTTACGCGTGGATTATATACTATAGGTACGGAGTTTGATTTGGACCCGCTGCCTGACATCTAGCACATTGACAGCGCCAGTAAAGTGACACTAGTTACAGTGTACCACTGCGCAAAAAATAATTAAAGGGGTTGCCTTATCGTTCGCATTTATATATATTTAGAATTTTGGCAGTGTGGGAGCCCTCAATTTTTTACAATCTGACGTCATTAACCAAAATAGTTTCAATAATTAATTTTGAAAAAAGTAGTGAACTAAATGACAAAATATTGAAATTAGTTTCTTATAATTGACTTTTCTATACAAAAAAAAAATATAAAACCACTGGTAATTTTTTTTAGACATTCCCAATTCTTACGATGCAAAGTAACAATACGCCTAGTATTAGTATTAAAGAGTCCAGGTACGTTATACATATTTGTGTAATAGTAAGTGATAACGTTTTCTGCGAAAATGAAATTAAAATTGATGTGTTATGGCAACTTATTTTAGTTTTAATTTAAGTTCTTTGTAGTTGGCAAAGTTTAAGTTTGGATAGAATAGAAAAGTCAAGACTAGTTCTGTGTTATATATTAGGTATGCGTTAAAAAATAAAATGAATAAACATGGTTTGCTCCTCCGCGAAGTAGTGTGGTCAAGCTATGCAAATAGCCAATACATTAAAATAAAGTTGCAGGAAATATATGCGAAATACAGAATATATTTTAAGCTTCTATGTAAACCGAGTATGTAAATAACATTGAAATATTTAAAATTTAAATGTTAACCACACTTTTGCTTTGATGTAGATGACTCCTATATTACTTTACGTCATCCGAGTTCAATATCAATCGGATTGTTTCAAGTTCCATCAATTAATGTTCTGTATTTGGCTCTATTTTTTTCGTGATTAACATCTGTCAGCGACTTTATTGGTTCCATAAGAGTTAAGTAGTAATTAACGGCTAATCCGTTAATTATTTCAGTTACCGCTACAATAATCCTTGCAGCGCTGGATAACTTTTCTTACTTAGACTTGGCTGGCTCAAATCAAGAGCTCAATTAGTCACCATTGCATTGAAGTGGCGTAGAAACGAAATTTTGGCCAGGTCGTCAAATGCAGAATCTTCACCCCGTCTGTTGTTTACTTCGCTTAAATAAAGAAATATTTCACGTAAACTGGGTCTAATAAAATGACGGCTAAAAGTAAGAATACTTATCCATAGAGTGTGAACATGCAAGATGGAATAGTGGCTTAGATATTAATTTATTAACAACTAGCTTTTGTCCGCTACTTCCTGCGCGCAGAGATAAAATTCATGAACCACTCCCGTTCTCTATGCCGCTGGAAATTCTAAAGGTCCCTTCTCACTTTACTCTATGATCCTAAAAGATGATATTTGCCAAGTATCAAGTCTATAATAGCTACATCTACAGTTATGGAGGCTATTTTAAATCGAATATATAAGTATCCGGGGGTTTTTTCCCGCAATAATCTTCTACAAAGTATTAGAAATCAAAAAAAAAAAGATGAATGAAACCGGTAGCATCGGAACAATCGTTTTGGAGTTTCGCGCTTAGCAGCACATTTGTCGATTCATTTTTATTTATATGGATAATTGTTGGAAAATATGTTAAAAATGGGTCGTGTTCAAATAAATACATAATTAAGGGCTTCATGAAAACGAAATCACGATCGCGTCCATTGTGTAAAGAAAGTTAGTCATACAAACTATATGGGTATTTTTCATTAACGAAGGAATTAATGAGTTTTTTTTTTAAACTACATATTTATATAACAAATCTTCCGACACACTAAACGCGTTTTTAAATAGTTTTTTGCCAAAAGGAGTTTGCAGCGTTTGACTTCCTCATATGCATATAAGTGCACTAAGCGATCATAGCAAAACACAGACTTTAGTCCTACAGTAAGATTATTTCCACTTTGGACTTTGGCACTCAGCAATTTTCGACATACATCGAGAGAGATCGGAGGTGCAATACTTTGGCTAAGGTTTTGTTATTAATTACATTAAACAGTTTCGGATATTTTATGTGATTAAATTCTAGGCTTTCACTCGAACCTTTACGGTTAAAACTGAGGCGTCCCGAGTCGCAAAGTGGAAATAATAATACTGTACCAATACTCAAGAATGGCAAATGGGCGGATCCGAGCAGCGATGACATTAAAGCATAATGGTTGATCTATTAATAAATATTATGTAAATTACCACAGGCAATTATGCAGGAAAATGATGCGCTTCTTATTTCTAATTAATAGCTAAGCATTATACATATCACATAATGAAAGATGCGTAATAAACATAATTATAATTTTATTATTCGAGTAAGTCAACGAGTGTAGTAGATGTAAATATTATTTTTAACTTTATCCATACTTAATAAGATACAGCCCCATCCAGTTAAATCGAGGCAAACGTAATATTACGAGTCATAAACGCAATTTATCTATTTTCATTACTCTAGCATTGCTATCAAGGCTTATCATTGACAAGCTGGTACTCGTACGGTACTGCAAAAGTACTGTTATGTAGACTACTTAAGTATGCATGCTAAGTTACAAGGATTCTTGTACTTTATTCAGATAATATGAGACTACAGACAGTCACACAGATACTTTTTGAGTGTTCCGTCAATCAAAGTCTATAGGTATATTTAGTAGTATAGTTATATTTTATAAGTTACCCTGCTCTAAAATTACTAATATTTCTCAAAAACTTAGCCGTAATAGTTTTCCTTGTTAATTTGATATATTTACTCCTATCATTCAAACCAACAATTTATCTTTGCTTCCCTAAAAAGACTTCACTGAGGTATACCCTGTGGCCAGAAGTACTTGGAGTCTAAAAGAGTAAAAATTGTGAGCCCTGATAGACTCGAGTGGGTTAATACTCGTAAAGGACTCGATGATGAAAATTTATGATCTAATTTGCTCGGACTGGAGGATGCAAAATGTTCAGAGTAATCCTGAATCAAAATGCATCCTGTGTGAGAAGGCCCTTGTTCTTCATCTCATCAATATACGGCTATGAATACAAACTAAGCGTATTAATTTATTAAACCTCAAATTATGCTTTCAAGCGTCTTACCACATTCATTCTTGTCACAAGAGCCCTCTTACACATAACAATATTAGCATGCTCAAGTCGACTCCGTCTAACCAATGTTGGTTGGAATGAAGTAGAGTCATATTTTCCAACAATAATATTATCAAAGAGTTGGTCGACGCGCGCCGCGTCATGGGCAATTCGCGACACAAGACCCGCCTTTGTCCTCAATTGAGGCCGAATTAAAACATCCCACTTCTTCGAACTCACTCTTGTCCGTCGGAATTGTTTCATCTGTATGACTATTTTAGGAACACGCCTTATTTCTTTTAAGTGAGTCTTTCGTAGACGTTTACGTAGAGACGATTCGGTGTGGAGATCTGTGATGTTTAGCAGAAGTTCAAAGACATCAAAGAGTAAGTACTTAGTGAGTCTTATCGACACTTTTTCTGTTTATGTTCAGTACCTGGGCGACCGAGCTCTGCTCGGGCAGAAACTCGGTACCAAGCGTTTTCCCAGAGATAAGACCAAGCTAGATCAATTTTTCATCCCCGAAAACCCCCAAATACCAAATTTCATCGAAATCGTTGGAACCGTTTCCGAGATCCTGATTATATACACCGGAGGGGTGGGGGTGGGGGGGATGAGAGGGGGGGAGAAGATGCGGGGGAGGGAGCGTGGGGGTGTTAAAGGGGGGATGAAAATTTCATTGATTTTGCCGTAGGATGCACCGTTTTCAAGATATTTGACAAAAACACCGGAGGGGGTGGGGGAGGGGGGGGGGTGAGTCACGTTAAACTATCGTCCGTAAACCGACTTTACAGACAACCGGCTTTTCCTGTTCTGTGCTCCCAATAGGGAACGTGCACATAGACGGTGCTGCCAACTGGTGCCATAAGGGTGCCATCAATTTGAATGTTTTACCTTGATAAGTTTGTTTTACTGTCCGCATAGTGTCTCTTCTGTCGCATTAGTGCTGCCGCCTATAGTTACTGCACGTTCCCTATAATACTTTTTCTAACAAAAAAGTAACTTTTTCTCACAAAAAAGTAACTTTTTCTCACAAAAGAAGAAACTTGACGTTTTCTCATAAAAAATAAACTTAAAAAAAACTAAAAATCTTGAAAAAAAACGTGGAATCGAACCGAGGTCGGCTGGATGCGCGACCACCCGATTTCTAATGTGCCATTATGATCTGCTCGAAGTCGGCGAAATTTAGCTTTATATTCTAATGCAAACAAAAATAGCCGGAAAACACGAGTAAAAGCGATTTTCTGAAAATGAAACATAGCTAGATCAGTTTTTCATCCCCGAAAACCCCCACATACCAAATTTCATCGAAATCGTTGGAGCCGTTTCCGAGATCCTGATTATATATATATATATATATATATACATATATACAAGAATTGCTCGTTTAAAGGTATTAGATATATATATATATATATATACATATATACAAGAATTGCTCGTTTAAAGGTATTAGATAGATGTACAAAACACATCAGGAAGAGAGCTTGTTTTAATGACTACTTTGTATCGGTAGCCGAATAATTTGCTTCTATACCGGGAAATATTACGGTCTGCTTGATAGTTCCAAAGGTAGCGTAGTGTTGTTAATAGCCCCATATACGTGAACCAGTAGGCTTATTGTCTAACGTTTTTGACGCTTGCCTTCGCAATCGCTACCTCTTTCTGTCAAACGGTATAAAACGTTGACAGAAAGAGATAGTGAAAGCGAAGGCAAGCGCCAAAAGCGTTAGACAATACGGCCTCTGGTTTGCCTAGAGAAAACTGGCTACAGATCTTGACAGAGAGAGCGCACCGAATACAAAAAACTAGTTACGCTCCGGAGCGGATCATTACTAAATTGTCTATGGTTTTTGCCTGCCTTGACTCGAAGAAACTGTTCTACCTGGCCACATTCTTTGACAGAAAAAGTGCTAAACTTTGTAGGGATACAGTGCAAGCAAAACTGTCGTTAAGACGCTGTCAACACTAACGTCGGCGCACACTGTCTATTTGTATCGGAGTAAACGAGATGCCGCTATTACTGGGCAGCCGGGTATATTGAAATTTATCGGGCAAATATTTAATTAAAAAAAAACTGTGGATTATTTGTGAAATATGACTCGTTAGCGGTTTAGGAATGAATATGTTGACTTCATGTTTTTAATTGCAGACGCATACGCCAAAAAAATAAAGACATAGAACCGTTTAATGATGATTTTAAGACCTATCTTTGCAATTATTTTCTATCGAGCCGATTTCGTCAAATTATGTATCGAGTCCGTCCACGGTCTTTGAAATATGATGAATATTAACATATAATTTTTTTGATGTGCAAAAAAACAAGCAGTTTTTCTTAAAAAACTGTTTAAATGACATCAATTTCAACAAAAATAGGTGTTGTCAGCCTCTTAACTCCAGCGGCTATATTGACTGCACCTTATACTGCTTTACAGATAGAAATACTAAAAGCCATAGCAAGCGCCCGCGCGTTAGACAATAAGGGTACCTACTGGACGGACAGTGGCTGTATAACAGCTCCACAATGTTGTCTGACCCAATGATCAAAAATGGAACTAATGACACAAGTTCCTTTAACAAGAATAAGAATAATTTTAATAAACAATGAAGTTCCATAGTGCACGAAATTACATAATACACATTTTTACTTAATTGATAGCATCTATGTGATTACAATAGCCTTCGAACTAGACTCTGGGTCTGTATCGAGAGTGCTAAGTTCACCAACAGCAACGCCATCACCGGATCAGATGAGATGGTGTCACATTAACAGTAATTCAACCAAAGGCAATAAAACTGGTCTTATACTAATTTAATTTTCAAGGAACTCGAGCCCTTTTCACCTCATTAATGAAATGACACCATATTCACCAAATTCTGTCGAGTAGTTTCGACACTACAGTGAAACCTACCTTTCCTTTTATTTAGCTTTACCATAGTAAGGCAAGAAGCGACAGTATTGGCAATGGCACCCACCATCACCTATTTAAGCACGCTTAAGGAAGTTTTCCGTTTCAAATGGAAGTATTTCGCAGTTTTAAAAGTCTGACTTAAAATAAGAGACATGAACATTAATTCGATTGTACAAATACTGCTGTAGCTGTCTATTGCAAGCTACAGCTTGTAATATCGTGTTCATGGCAGGATTATTGTGTTTTTCTTCCCATCCATGAAAACAAGCAATTAAGCGTTTGGAAATGAGTTCAAATGAGTCAGTTTAAGGCTGCGCCTGAATTTGACACCATTCAAGTGGTATAGCACATGTCAGTTGTCTCCACAGACGTTACACACGTAAAAGCAGCGACACATATGTCAGTTGTCTCATACAGACATTAACACGTAAAAGAGTGAGGCAGTATGGTCAAAAACGTGAAGTATAATCTTTATTTAAAATATATCGAAAACTATGGCACGTTCCAGAAAACCGCACAGAAGACAGTGTCAGCTAATTCTTTTAAAACAAGACAGCCTAAGGATCCTGTTGATGGCCAGCGTTAGGTATATTCAACAGACAGGAACTAAGTTGTAAAGAGAGCTAGCTTAGCCTACCTAGCATTTGATTATCCGGCAAGGTATACTCCCGCTTAAGAAACAGTTCATTAAGCGAGATTAATTTCTTATTCTATAAGTCATCGTCATCGTCATTTCAGCCGAAAGACGTCCACTGCTGAACATAGGCCTCTCCCAAGGCTCGCCAAACAGCTATCCGCATCCAACACGTTCCCGCAACCTTAACCAGGTCGTCGCTCCATTTTGTTGGAGGCTTACCCACACTGCGTCTTCCGGTCCGTGGGCTCCACTCGATATAAATAATCACATTTATTGCGCAGACTTTACTTCCTTAGTCTTTTTTCTCGTTTTATTATTAATCCGGTTGTTTTTTGTTACAGGTAAGTCTTCAAATGCTAGATAATGATTATTCTCAGCAACGCGTAAGTTTTATACTTTTAAACATGATTATGAGTACGAGATACGGTAATAGAAATATTTATAATGTGTTAGATAATAAGTAAAATTATCCATTGCAAATGGGTTTCTCGGTTAATTCCGGGGCTTTACGATTCAAAGTCTTGGCATCCCATCCCAACAACGAGTACTTTCGAAAAGGTTCGACTGTTGGGCAGGGAATTGATAAACTTTCCTTAAAAAAGAACTAATGAGGCTATGTAACGTTGTGGGTATGTAATGTAACGTTTAACGACCGCTTTAGCCTAGTTGGCAGTGACCCTGCCTACGAAGCAAGAGGTCCTGGGTTCAAATCCCGGTAAGGGCATTTATTTGTGTGATGAGCACGAATATTTGTTCCTGAGTTATGGATGTTTTCTATGTATTTAAGTATTTATTTATCTATATAAGTATGTTTATCGTCGTCTAGTACCCATAGTACAAGCTTTGCTTAGTTTGGGACTAGGTCGATTTGTGTAAGATTGTCCCCTAATATTTATTTATTTATGTTAATTACGCATGTTTACCTGTTCGTTACAAACACCATTGCCGTACTTCCTACTAAGTATAAATATTTGTTGCCTGACAAAGCGAATTCTCTTGCTCGGTTGGTATGCAGTTTTACTGTTAATATTATAAAATACAACATTTTGGCCGATTGTCTTGTTATTACAACTTGAAAATCTAGACATCTATTGGATAATTATTTACTAAAAATGCGCTAGACAGACAAATATGTCGTGTGGCCGAAACCAAAGAGGGTTATAACTAACACCGTTTACACTATTAGATAATCGTTATTGGAATTCAAGTGATAGAACTGTTCATCACGCTCACTGATCGAATGAGTGGATGAAAGAACAATTAAAAAGAACAGTAAACTGCAACGCAAAAGAAAGCGTTAGTTTTTTGTCACGCTCTCTAAAGCACAGGTCTTAACATATTTACGAGTACCCACTAACAACACCCTTTGCTGTCTAACTCACGCGCGCGGATGCGAAATCTCACCTTTCATCAAGCAATGAAGATATGAATCTCACAACTTATAATTAGACTTCATTGTTTCTAATTCTAATAGAAAGGTGAAATGCTAAGCACTGCTGTTCACAACTTTGTAAATTCCCAAGGCCTTGGATTGAATCAAATCGGTAGCGTCTCCTTCAAACATTCAGAAGATGTGATAATTAAAAGCAGTAATTACAGGCTCCTTGTCTGATACACGCCGCTCTGCCGCCGGATGTCGACATTACCGTCGATGTTGTGAATACGAGAACACCGTTACTCGCCGATTCTCCGCCATACTATTTATATCATGTATTGCTGTTCTGTAAAACAATACAATGTATGAGCGAGATAGACTTGCCGATGTCTCATGGAATGCTTCCGAATCGGGACGTGGTCGCATCCGCTCAATCCCGAATTGAAACATGTTGGACATCCTCCGTCAACTTGTTTATTAGTTGTTTTACACACGCCCCCGTAATGTAGTCTTGCAAACGAGGACCAGTAAAGATACTGAACTTTGCTAACGTTGACAATAAATGGAATTGAGAACATAGCATTTATTTTAATAAAAAATACAAATATTATTCTGTACAGTAAAATAGGCGCTATAAAACTTTGCTTAAATGGCTTCCGTTTTCTTGCTAGTTATATGTAGATAAGATCCTACCACGCTTGTTTTTAGTTTTTGAAAAAAAAAAACGTTTTCACACCCCTAAAACTATACATTCGCCTATAACTAGACACCCCTATACATTCCCATAAATAGCAAATAATCCCAGTTCCGTGTTGTGATTTGGCCTGATTTTAACTGTTCCGTGCCAAAAATATTACTCCCGCATCCAGCGGCAATGCAGATGTGCCATTTCACGCATACCAATTGGGCCAGGAACGTGTTTCATCGCTCCACGGCAGGATGAAAAATCACAAACATTAAAAGCATGGATTGTGATTTAACCAATAAGATCTATAAGTAAATAAATTACCTTTTGTTATCCCCTCTGTCTGTAGGGTCCATCTTTACATCTTGTAGATTCAAACCCATTCAATATGAGTGTCTTTATTAAAAAAAAAAATCAAATACATATAAATATATATGATTATATATATGTAATTTTTATGTGGTCTATTTATATTGATATGATATGTATTACTCTACTGTACTGTATTCATTGTACTTACGTGTATTCTTTGTGTGTATTGTTTATGTTCTATTGGTTTAGGTTTACTTTTGATTTCGGCTCTCTTTACTCTGCATTGTATGCCTACTCTTGTCTCTGTCTGATGTCCTGTCAATCGTTCAAAGGTTAACTGGAAGAGATCCCTTTAAGGGATTAGTTCGACTTTGTACATCTGTTTCTCTTGTTTACTGTTATTTTTCATGTTTTATGTACAATAAAGAGTTTTATCTACACCCACATAGTAAATCCTCCATTATGCGTTCAAAAACCATAGATAATACGACATTGGATTCTATTATGAACACAGCAGTATCGTAATGATCATTACGATACAGAAAACTGTAACATAATGAGATTTCATACATTATTATATTACAGTACCGGTGCAGGAGGAGCGCGCAATCACGTCGCGCAGGTCCTCGGCGCGTACCGGGCGCAGGTCGTGGGGCAGACATACCTAGTTCTCGTTAATGCAGGTCATGAACAATGGTTCTTGAACGCATGATAGAGGATTTAATATATGGATGTAGATAAAATATTGTATGCAACTGTACGTAATTAGGCCTTAAACACTCATGTGACCCTTTATGAAACTCGGCTACGCCTCGTTTGGGTATATATTATAATACCGAAGTACAAAAGACCGAATGTATTAAAACATCGAATGGGTCAAAAAACCGACACGATTTTTTTCTGAAACCGTAAACTTTTTAAGATTGTTATAAAACTAACCTAACCTAATGGGTTCTGTATGATGCCGTTTTAATAAATTCTAAGAAGTTTACGGTTTCAGAAAAAAATCGTGTCGGTCTTTTGACCCATTCGATGTTTTAATACATTCGGTCTTTCGTACTTCGGTATTGTAATACATACCCTCTCGTTTCATGAAACCACATTCATGTTTTAAGGACCCCTATTACGATACAGTTGCATAAAATACATACATTACATACATACATTCCTACCTTTAAGGTCGAGGGTAATGTATTATTTATTCATAGCACTATGGTATCGTACCTATATTGTTTATGTTTGCAAATTGGAAGTAGGTAATGAGTAGGTAGTGCTACTGTAGTAGTGATGCTACAAAAGTAGCCTCAGCTAAATTGTATTGTTGATCTTGCTTTCTCGGCGAAATCAGCGTTCGGAGCCGAGCTTCCTGCGGCGCGCGCCCTACGCGCAAGCATGGCGGCATGACAGTGTTGACTCAGTCAGCTCGTCTATATGTAGTTCAGTTCACATTTTGTTCCTCCTTTTGTACTGTTTATGCCTTCAACGACGGCACCGACCTAAGCTTTTACTTTGTTTATATGTTAATTATACCCCTGAAAAGTTATGTTTATCCACTCCTTCCGGCGTTTGGCCGACATAAATCTTGGGGACGTGTAAACAATTAGGATTTTTCGAAACTGGACTTTTTATGTTGAATCTTTTTAATGACTATTTCTTATTTCAGTAAACCTAGCGTTCGATATTTAGTGATATGTACCGCGTCTTGAAAATTAAAAATAACCTTTTGCCGACTGCAGAAGTTAGAATCTAGAATCTATTTTGTTTCGAGTGACTTTATTCTTTTGCATGAAATAAGCGTAACATTGACTGTAAATAACAATCGTAAGCAGTTTATATGTTTTCATGTAATATATGTATGTAATAAAAATTTGTGACACAACGGCCCTACTTTCCTATCGCATTGCGGCTATCACCATCGCTCAATAGTTGCACAATTGTCGTTAGTACACATTAACGTTAGCCCAAACATATATATCAGTGTTTACATGTAAATTCATTACATCTGCTACGCGCCCCATCGAATCGCTATGAAGGGGGAATCGCGGAGGTTTCATCGGAGTATCGTGATGCCGCGTGCCCCCGTTTCGACTATCAGTGTTAATTTGTACAAGTGAAGTTTCAATTAGTGCACCGCACGCTCCAAACTTGCTTACGGCTACGGCTGAACACATGAACCCCGCGTGGAGCGACGATGAACTCGACTGGCTTTTGTTTGGTATGTACGAGCGCTCCATTTAATATCATTAAGGCTTTATTTAAGTGCGCGACGTAATTTTGTCACAACGTAACTCATATTTTGGGAGTTCTGTACTAAAACTACCTCCTTATTTTCAAAAGAGTAATTTAGATTCTATAGGGCCCTATAATTCTTTCTTTGAGTTAAACTTTTGTTCTGCAGCATATAAAAGAATTGGCTTTTTCATTTAAATATTTTAACAATTATTTAGTAAGCAGTAATTATTGTGCGTGATCATTTTTAGGGTTCCGTAGTCAACTAGGAACCCTTATAGTTTCGCCATGTCTGTCCGTCTGTCTGTCTGTCTGTCTGTCCGCGGCTAAGCTCAGTGACTGTTAGTACTAGAAAACTGTAATTTAGCATGAATATACAGTGGTGGTCATACAATTAAGAACGATTTGAAGTTTCCGATTTTTTTTTATCTAAATCATGTCATATGTCTAGTTGTGTTCCTTCTTAGAAGTAACAAGTTATGTTATAAAATAGCCACATGGATAGAGCAAACGGGATTAAGAATAATAGTGTATAATTGCTAACATTTTTTTTTACAAATTTTATTTGTTCTCTATACTAATAAATTCAAATAGTAATGAAGCTGGACAAATAATTAAGAACGATTTATTAAACTGCTCGAGAGTTGTTTTATATGAAACTTAGATTAAATAAATCATATTAATGTGAAGTTGGTATAGAAAAAAAAAGCAATTTAATACATTTGAATTAAAATTAATAGTTAGTAGCATGTCCACGGCTTTTAATTACGGCTTTACACCGGCGAGGCATTGAATCTATCAATTTTTGACATTTCGCAAGAGAAATAGAGTTCCATTCTTCTAAGAAAACGTCGTACAGCTCTCTCAAATTGCCACACTGTCGATATGAAACCTTTTTCTTGACTTCGCACCAAAGATGCTCTATTGGGTTAAGATCTGGGCTGTTGGCTGGCCAATCTAAGACAGAAACTGATTGTGATGTGAGGAATTCCTTAACGGTGCGTGCAGTATGCTTTGGATCATTGTCGTGCTGGAATGTCCAAATATCCGGAAGCACGTCTTCGGCATATGGTAACATTGTTTCTTGCAGTATATTTTTGTATTGGAATTGATCCATGTTTCCTTCTATCAGCCTAACAGGTCCAACGCCATGTCCAGAAAAGCACCCCCAAATTTTCACATTTCCCCCGCCATGCTTTAATGTCACTTTTGTGTACTTTGGGTCGAATGCTTTATTCGGAGGGCGTCGTACATATCGTTTTCCATCAGAACATACCCTATTTATTTTTGTCTCGTCAGAAAAAAGAACGTTTTTCCACTGTCTGACTGTCCAGTTTTCATACCTTCTTGCAAATGCAAGTCGGGCTTGCCTATGACATCGTTTCAACATAGGCACCTTCCTTGCTATCCTTCCGTTCAACTTATTTTCTACCAAACGCCTTCGAATAGTGCGTGCAGAGATTGCTGAAGGGTTTTTTTCGCCAAAATATTCTTTTCTCAACTCATTAGACCCTTTAAAAGGATTTTGTTTTGCCAAACGAACGATATTTCGATCATCTCGACGAGATGACTTTCTCTGTCTAGGTCCACGTGGAACGTTTGAAGTAGTTTGATACGTGGAAAAATGCTTTACGGCATGGAAAACCATTGTTTTTGGACATTGCAGATAGTCGGCTATCTTTTTATACGACCAATTCTTCTCGCGAAGTTTTATTATTACTTCTCTTGTAGATTTATCACAACTTTTATTTTTCCCCATTGTTTTTATACGAAGTAATCACTTTTAAGACTTTAACAGCACGAAATGGCGCCAAAATTATACGAATAATAATCTACAACCACAGAGCCACACAGTGTTCTCTATTTAAATTTGAAAAAATAATAAACTATTCAGCGTTCTTAATTACGTGACCAGCCAGTAAGTACTAATACTAGGTTCAGATCGAATGTATTAAGTTTCTCTATTAATTTTTTAACCAACTATGTTGCATAAATGAATGTACCGGTAGTACGGAAAAGTTTCGCAATACCGAGAGAAATAAAAAAAATACGGGCAATTAGTTATACTTGTTACTTTGAAAAAATCATCTCAATAAATAATCGTTCTTAATTATATGGCCACAACTGTATATATTAGTCACGCCGACAAAGTGGTTAAATAAAAAAAACTAAAAAAATTTTTTTTAGGGTACCTCCCATTGACGTAAAGTGGGGGTGATTTTTTTTTATCGACTAACCCTATTGTGTGGGGTATTGTTGGATAGGTCTTTTAAAACCATTGGGGGTTGCTTACATGATATTTGTATTTAGTGATTTGTTTGCGAAATATTCAAGTTTAAAGTGAAAAATTTCATTAAAATCGACCGTCCCCCCCTCTAAAATCTAAACTGTTGGGTGGAAAAATTTGAAAAAATTCAAAATGGTAGTAAATATATTAAATTTACAAGGAAAATTATAGTGGCTAAGATTGCTTCGGAATTATTTGTAGTTTAAGAGTAAATAGTAGCCTAAGGTATCAAACATACCGTCACTACTTTGAAAAACTCGTATCTCAAATCAGCATGTAAACAAAACTGAACCTTGATATGCGCGTAATAAAGTTCACTTTGCCAGATTAACGATTTTGAGATACGAGCTTTTTTCAAAGTATTGACGATACCTAACTTGGAAGATTCCGTACACATACGAAATCCTTAGAAAAATATTACTTGATTTTTTCGTAATGGCTACGGAACCCTATCTTGAGCGTGTCCGACACGCTCTTGGCCGGTATTTTTAATTTTCATATTCCTCAATCGCATAATGTGACACTTACATGCTTTCAAGGATTTCACATCCTTTGATAAGCGAAGGTGGCGATAAGGCCCCCGAAGCTCGGTATCTTATCGGGCTAGGTTTTTTCAGCAAACCAACCTTTTAAGTCGTTAGATGCACCCGGCTGTGGCACATTATTAAATAAGGGTTATCAAACGGCACTGACTGAGCTCCAAAAAATACGGGTATTTAAAACACAAATGATATAAAATTGTATCTGAAAATTTTTCAACGTAAAGTGAACCCTAGATAAACCGGTTATGTAACGACGAGGTAGCGTCTTAAAGCTTTTTGCAAAAAGTTGTACCTTTAAATTCAAAGAGAAATAAAAGTTGCCTGATTGTAAATAATCTCCACACGAGAAGCATTAGATGAAAGGCTAAAGCTTCAGTTGTACTTACCCACAGTTATAATAATCCTGGTTCACTTTACGAGGAAGTCGCTTGTTGGAGACTTCAGTACGAGTGGGTAAATTGTTATGGAAATGGTTAGTCACACGAGGATAGAGGCAACCCTAAGTGCTTTGCGTCGCGTTGAGTTGGATGGTTGGTAAACACAACAGTCGGCAGCAGACCGCGCCGCGCGCCGAACGTTCCGACCGGCCCGCGCCTCTGCCTCGCTCTCGGTCCCCGGCCCACGACCGGCCCTCTGTTGTGCCTCGCCACGCGCCCACAATACGCAGGATCTCCGCTTGTGGAATTACATCTGTGACCGTGCTTTTGTTTGATACCCCACAATAGACTGTGGTGTGTTACACTGTTATAAAAATTATCTACCCTGTTATTAACTACATTAAAGTTCCATGATTCGCACAACTCTTCGAGGTTAATTCAATTGTTCGTCCGCGACGCAGTTTTCAAAGTTAAAAGCCGAATCCGTTGACCGTTTTGTGTTCGATTCACAAATTGTCGTTACGAATCGCCGAACATCCGTAGCAAATCTTTACGTACATAAACGTATTTATTTTGCCTTGCCGAACAAGTTTGTAAACAAGTTTACGTAAGTTACATAATCGCATCAATTCGGACTTTCAAATGTCAAAGACGGGCTCACGGGTCTCTCGTGTGTACAAATGTCAAGTTTCGCGGCGGTGGCGACTGCCGACTGGCAGTGGCCTCGTAGCGCGCTGTACTGTAGGGAAGGGTATTGTAATAATCAATTAATCACCCAGCAAATCGATTCACTCTGCTGGCCCCAGCATAGTATCACACGCCGCTGGACTGCTCCGTATGTGGGCAGCCTATATTTAGCCGGCCGCACTTCCACACCGATCGTCACCCTTTACAATGACATTCACCTTCTAACTTATAATCATAACAAGCTACTATTTAGCTGATTTGTTTATGAAAGAGGATTCTTCATAGTCAGCTTTATTTTTTCGAACAACAAGAGGTGGGTTATTTACTTAAATAACAAAATACGTAAAGACGAATTTCAAAGGACGCTAACTATTTTAACATTTTCAAGGCATTCCTTTCGAAAAACCTGGGATCGAGCGTCGGACGTGACCATTGCTTCTCGCTTCAATTGTCATCAAAGAAAATACTTTTGGTACGCTCGAACGATTTCATATTCTGTTTCTTGTCAACAATGATTTTTGTGTAGTTTTATTTTTTGTCACCAAAATGCTTATAATGATAGACGTTGCTGGAGTCATATCTTTTTCGCTGCAATATGACGTCATGTGATAAGAAACTATTCAAAAAGACGTTTCCAAATGACGACTTACTTTCTTACTTCAATTATTTAAGTAAGTACTTTAAGCTCCTCTGGAAATAAAACAGTCTTTCATTTTGTAAAAATATATATTTTTTGATAAAACCTTTGGCAAGTTTCAGGCAAAATTCATCCATCAACATCAAGTATTGGCGTGATGCACGCAAAGCCAGCAGTAAAACTTACATTTTAAAAACTTTGCTTCGAGGGCTCTATTTTGCCATGCTTTTGCTTGGAAATTCTACACCAAGCTCGGATGAATTAAATCCCAACAATTAATTTCTAGCATCAATGTAATTAATCCGAAAACGAAAACCCAGTCTCACCAAAATTCAACTTAATTTTGGTTATTTTATAGATATTTTAAGTTATACAGACAAAACCATTTCATGAAAATTTTAAAGAGACCATCAGGTTACAGTCGTTAAAGTCGAGTTGTTATTACGGATAATCACACTTAAAACCAATTAATCTCTTAATGTTCTCTACGAATCGGCGTTATATCCGGTGCGACGTGCTAAACTGGTATCGTTACGTGCGGTTTTGACACGTTTTTATTTCGTAAACGACTACATTTCACCCGCATGCTGCCAAAACTGGTAAATACGTTTCCTTTGAGATCTCCCATGAATAAGCAGAAGCAAAAACTTACGTATTATATTACCAAATAAACTGGATACGTGCATATAAGCAAATTATGAGGCCGGGAAGCATCTGCCGCGCCGGCTGGTTGAAATCACGCGTGCATATGTCGCGGCACAGCTTGCGAGCGCCGGCGCAGGCCCGCATCCCACTACCTGCGCAGTGCGCATCATAGTCCCCTCACAACTACAATGTCTACAATACAACCTGCTGCACAGTATTGTTCTAACATCGAAAAAAAACCCACGCTTTGTCGACAAGTGCGTCATCACTCACTGCACTTGAAACGATCTTGAGGCTTGGAATGTTCAAGTTTAACTTACGAAATAGACGAAACTTGTTACCGTCAAGCATTATTATAGCGGCATTCATTACGAATTTAATGAGTGTTATGACATGCAAACTTGCAAACATTGACGCCATATATGAAAACGTTCGTTCAAAATGCAGGTAAACGATCATAATAGGACCGAAGGCCCTACTATCTCTATGTCAACCTGGGCACGTATCTCACCCATAGGCACCGTGCATCACTTGTTGTATGCGTAGAGAGTTTGATACCGGCGGTTCAACAGGCGCTGGATATGAAAAATACGCGCTCAAATATCATTTTACACGAGAGAGATTTGCGAATCCTCTAGCTTTCTTCAGATATTGATTGCTCTATCATATTCTTAAACAAACGTTATTTTATTACGTGTGTGTTGGTGCGGCTCTCCCATTTTTTAACAGGCGTCTCCCCATTTAAGTTTTTCGTCGGCAACGTAATAAATCGCGTTAGCCAGCCCCGGTGACAGATAAGAGAGTGGTTATCGTCACCAGCCGAATTCCCCGAGAACACGATAACTACCGTGAGAAGATGCGCATGGATAATTTGGGATTGTTGTATGCATCTTATGTTAACAAATAAACCACCTCGCTTGTAACGTCATATGTATAAGTATACCTTTTTCGGTAGTAACTCAAGTTGTCCTGCTACTTTGTTGGACATATTCAGTTTTGTAAAAAAAGTTACCTTTCCTGTTGTAACGAGATCGAACCGGTAACATAATATTCACAACGCAGTGGTCTGCACAGTTGACTCGCTGTCGTCGAGTTTCATCATTTAGTTGGGCATGTTTGTACATCCCTAATTGATTGGCTAAGGTGATCCGAGATCGGTGTAAGCTGAAGTGTGACTGCTAATCACTAGCCTCGAAAGGTCGTGTCTTATAATAGTGTTTGTCGTCGATGTACCTAGACACTAAGTAATTGATCTACTTAGCAACATTGGCCGACCAAGCGCGACAATCGACTAGCGAGTGTGCGAGAATGTACCTACTTAGGTAATTAATTACTTTAGTGGATTGCCGTTTACTGAAAATTGTATCAGTTGCAATGACGTCGTGTGACTTTAAAGAGGCTGAGGCTATTTGTTTTCGATGCGATGCTTCTATTGTTAAATAACATACATTTTTATATTATAATTAAATTGCGTAGGTATAAGATGTCTACCTATTGGTTACACGTGTTTTGGGTTATCTTTTTTGGTATGATAAGTGTTTAGATGATGGATGCCGCGGTCAAAGCCCCTGTTGTATATTTTCCGGTACCAGTGTGTGGCCGGATATGAGCTTACGAACGCTTTTATTAAAGACCTTAGTACACAGGTCATTTTGGATTACTTAATGCACTTTAAGAATGAAAACGTCGATATCTGAAATTAATGAGTGGTCGAAAACTTATTCTAGTACCAACTTGATAGTGGAATGCTTTTTTGATTTAAATAATTAAAAATAAAACAAACAGGCACGGACATTATTTAAAATAAAAAATATACAGTTTAGATTCAGACGTTAATTTGTGAAGATCCATTTTTTTTAACAGTACCATAAATGTTTGCTTCTGGTAATTATGTATATATACGTAGGTACATAAAATATGTAGTTTGTTATGTATGAATTAAAATAGAAGTTTCTGACAAAACAGCCTGGAAAACCGATTAAACAAGATAATTAAAACACTGTCTATAGATATTAAATCTCTTTAGTTGTGTTCCCTGAACTAAAATGTTACGATAGGATTAAAATTACCATTATTTGTAAAGTTACACCTAAAACTGAGTATCTATTTCACTCCGGGCTCTAATAGTTTAGTCTAATTTAAAGGGCAGCCTGTGTTGTGTAAGTGAAACACCACAATCCTCAAGTGGTCGCGCGGTGTAGTTTACTAATTCGGCATTTTGCCTTTAGAGATAGTCACGAATTCAATCTCGACAAGGTACTAAGCTAACTGGGATTAATGTCCCAAAAATGTCATGTTAAGAGGCTTGTCTCCTTACTTTTATCACTGTAAACTGACATTTAAATCACGGATTGGGAGACATAATAGTACATTACTGCAGAGGCCGTGAAGTCAGGGATTGACGGACGAGATTTGGGGTATACGGCCGAGTCGTAGACGAGGCCGGATAAAACGAGTCCAGCAATCCCTCTTCCGGCCGAGGATTGTATAGAGCTTTTCTCAAACATGCATCATCATCATCATCATTATCATCATCATCATCACCATCATCATCATCATCATCATCATCATCATCATCATCATCATCATCATCATCATCATCATCATCATCATCATCATCATCATCATCATCATCATCATCATCATCATCATCATCATCATCATCATCATCATCATCATCATCATCATCATCATCATCATCATCATCATCATCATCATCATCATCATCATCATCATCATCATCATCATCATCATCATCATCATCATCATCATCATCATCATCATCATCATCATCATCATCATCATCATCATCATCATCATCATCATCATCATCATCATCATCCATCCATCCATCCATCCATCCATCCATCCATCCATCCATCCATCCATCCATCCATCCATCCATCCATACATCCATCCATCCATACATCCATCCATCCATACATCCATCCATACATCCGTCCATACATCCATCCATACATCCGTCCATACATCCATCCATCCATCCATCTATCCATACATCCATACATCCATACATCCATCCATCCATCCATCCATACATCTATACATCCATCCATACATCCATCCGTACATCCATCCATCCATCCATCCATCCATACATCCATCCATACATCCTTACATCCATCCATCCATACATCCATCCATCCATACATCTATACATCCATCCATACATCCATCCATACATCCATACATCCATCCATACATCCATCCATACATCCATACATACATCCATCCATCCATACATCCATACATCCATACATCCATCCATACATCCATACATCCATCCGTACATCCATACATACATCCATCCATACATCCATCCATACATCCATACATCCATCCATACATCCATGCATCCATCCATCCATCCATCACCAGTAGTTATAGAAATAAAAGAAAATAGATTTTTTTTAATGTCGTAAGTTGGCTGTATATAATTTTTCCTTTGTCAGTTTAATGTTAGTAAGCAAATTTAAAAAGTTACAGCAGCGGACAATAATGGTTTTTCATACTTACTTTATGGCCTAGGCCAAGAAATAATGTTTCGGCTTCATTTCGTGACATTAACGCATACATTTCAAAGCATGTTTGAGAAAAAAAGATTTTCACTTGTTTATTTTCTATCTATGTGTGTTTCTTTGTTTCACTTTTGTGTTACATAACTTCTAATAATCAGAAAATCTTACCATTGCAATGGAAGCACTCTTTTAGTCTCAACACACGAGCGTGCTATCAAGTCAAAGGTGTGATAAACTAGTCGTCGTTTTTCGAGTTGGTAGCACACAGAAAGTACGGCCTAAAGGTGTTCCCGTATGTGCTCTAACAATCCAGGATAGCGCATGGATGCGTGCTGGCATTCGTCCAAACAACAGTTTATAACTGACACTGTTTACGAAGCTGGCGCGCGTCACTGAGATATGTTCGCGCGGCAAAAACGGACCGATTTCACACAATACCGTGCTACATCATAATTATAACGTGATTGAGGCTGGCTTTGTAGCTTTGCCTTAAAATTCATGGATTCAAACTCTTTGCTAGTAGATTTTTGCTGCCGTCACAAGCACACATGCTCATGTCATTGTTAGAATAGGTACCATCGACAAAAAGGTCGCCTTGACACCTTAAATGTCCATTTTGCTTGCAGTAGCTAGACATCTGTCCATACCAATCCATACCAATGAACTTGAACGGCTGCAAGCAAATTTGTTTTGAAACTGGGCAAGCCTCGGTTTTGTTGATTGTACGTACATACAGCATATTATTATGTTCGCTAAACATGATGGACGCTTTTGAACTGGATAAATTAAAGTGTGATTAAAAATGATAACACTAGATGAGAATAAGCGAAATTCAATCAATAAACCACTGTATAAATGTATTAAAAAAAAAAAAAAAAAAAAAAACTAAATATCACAGGACAATTCACACCAATTGACCTAGTCCCAAAGTAAGCTAAGGAAAGCTTGTGTTATGGATACTAGGCAACGGATAAACATACTTATATAGATAGATACATACTTAAATACATATTAAACACCCAAGACCCGAGAACAAACATTCGTATTTTTCATACAAATTTCTGCCCCGACGCGGGAATCGAACCCGGGACCTCAAGCTTCGTAGTCAGGTTCTCTAACCACTAGGCCATCTGGTCGTCTATTGAATTAAAATATAGCCTCCCAGTTCTGGTTCAGTTCAGAATGGTAGTAGTATCTTCGTGCAACGAAACTAGTCGGAAACAGCTTTTGTTAATGATAAATTTTTGCAAGAGTGTCACTTTCTAATGCAGCTGAATAGAAATATTTATTTCATTCTGGCGCCTTTAACGGCTGATACCAGATTGGATTACTCTCACTATTCTCACAATACGATACTGATCCTATTCATGTCCGGTTCGGCTGCACGTTCCGGTTTCAGTTAGTGGCTACAATTTATATTAGAATCCGTTCTCGCGCAATAACGGTTTTCTCGCCTGAACCCGATGCGCCGGATACGGAAACGGCAACTGCAAAGAAATGTGTTAACAATAAATGTCGAATCGACATGCTCTACATCAGCCCTAAAAGCTCGTGTTGTGATTTATTTTTATCGCCCGCTCTCCTTTTACCGTAGTTCAGATCTTGCACCGAGAGTAAATGAAATCGACAATTCTACTCTCCTTTCACATGATTTCACTTTTTTACATAATATTTATTAATTCAACACTTAAATGTTTTATTTATTAGCTTCTGTTTGCATGTTTTTACCATAAAACCCTTTGGCTAGAGGTAAAGTAAAGTAAAGAACGTAACGTGAGTGTTTCTTTAAACTGATACCAATTAAAAAAAAAGGCAAACTGTTATTAGGTAAGTGATGCTAAAATCGTCCATGTTTAGAAATATAAAACAATCATCACTAACGGAAGGCCCTGAGTAAATCATGTTGAGTTTGCGTAAGATAAGAAGTGTGCAAAGAAACCTCACACGCAGGTCGGTCGCATCGATTGAATACTAAGATTTGTGTCAGTCAGCCGATGCACCCGACACCCGCGACGCACTCCGGCCAACGTGTTCAATGTTCCACCTCGCAAACGCAATTCTATCCCCATACGGACAGTAAAGAAAAATATTCGTGTTGCGTCCTTGTTTTAAATTCTCGTATCGGCTTAGAACACATGAAATGTGGCCCACGTTCTCTATTCTAATCAAAACGCGGACTATTTCCACGATGTTTCACCTACAACTCAATTTCGTCGTTTTAATGGTATTGGTTAATATATCCAGAGCAGGTTTACTTTAATCGTTAGGAACGCCCACAATCGGTTATCTACCTCTCTACTGCAGTTTAACAGCTAAGCTCCTAGTATAGACAGTTGACGTTGAGGTAAGGACAGGAAATAAGCTGTATAGGTTTGTTAGTGGTGTTCGACCAAAACCGAAACCAAATTTGGTGGCGGAGTCACTCCACCACGACTACTGCACTCGGACGACGCTGCATAGTAGGTCTTCTGCCGAAACTGAAACTCCAATTTAACGCCGAAACCGAAAGTTTGGTCGTACACTATTCGTAAGGTGTTGACGGGCCATCAGTTTCGTTCGTAGTAGTGGAAGTCTACATTATGCAGTTATTTATCAACGCGCATGCGAGGCCAGGCGCACGCACAAACCTAGCATTCTATTGGCACACTTCTCTAACGAAAGTTGGTTGCTTATGCTTATTCTACTTTTTGCGTATTCTTCACGATTAGCCGATCAATTGATCCACTGCACTATTGGACCGATTGATATGCCAATTAAGGATTTAAAGTGAGCAATAATTTGAATTAATGCATTTGCAATTAACACACTTTTTTGGGGGTTCCGTATCGAAAGGGTGCCAACGGGACTCTTTTATTTAGAATTTCTTTTGTCACAGGTCTGTATCTTTTGAACCATAATAGTAAACGCCTGATATTTTTAAATCATGTATTACGAGCACAATGGATGCTCTGAGAACATATAAAAAATTAAATTCATAAATTTTAATAGTTAATGACGTTTTGCTCGATGAATATAGGTAGTATTGTTTGCTGTCCGAATCTTACTAGCGCTTGGCCGGTTTTCATTAATTACTTGATTTAATTGCAATTAGAGCTTCAGGCGTGATATATCGTACTTATTTATTTCCTGTTTAGGTCAAAGTTTATTTTATATTCGTCGATCTCGTTATCTCGGATGGAAGATTAATCTGCAACAATAATCTGACGTAGGCGGTTTAGATCCATACTAATACTATACTATATTATATACTATCCATACTAATATTATAAACGTGAAAGTGTGTCTGTCTGTCTGTCGGTCTGTCTGTTACTTCCTCACGCTTAAACCGCTAAACCGATTTAGATGAAATTTGGTATGAAGATTGTTTGAGACGCTAGGCAGGACATATGATAGTTTTTTCCCGGAAAATTGCATAGTTCCCGCGGGATAGCGATAGACGAATTCCTTGCAGACGAAGTCGCGGGCAACAGCTAGTATTAATAGAAAAATACAATTTTTCGCGGGGCGTCAAAATACTTCCTTTACCTACTGGTAAAGATTTCAATTAAATAATAAGAGAATGTATATTAAAGCATTTTTAGCTTGGTTAACTAGATGTCGATTTCCTTAATACACAGGAATTAAACTTTTTTCTGTATTGCCTATATTCTGTAATTCATCAAAAACCAGGTTCAGGTTCTTCATAAGCTTTATTTCGATTGTCCTTGTCTATGTTTGTATACCTTTAAAAGAGTAACGTGACTGACTGACCAACACCGCACAGCCTAAACCACTAGAGCTAGATAGAGACTTAAAAAATAGCAAGTTCTAGATGTGCTTTAGATGTATTTTTCGTAATTCCTACGGAACAGAGAGTCAGTAAATTTTTTATACTGCCTTGGAATCGAAGCCGCGTGACGACGCTAGTAATACATAGATTGGATGTTGTTTTGATAGACAATTGCCGTTTAAGCTGCTGTGAGCAGTCAAGGTCGGGAGATGAATCATCGATGAGAGTGTAGGCGTGTTACTGTTGAGCATCACTATTTTCTTTCAGATACGTAGTGCTGTCTTATTACACGTGATTAGCGAGTCACTTGCGACGTAACCAACACATAGTGTTTTCCGTACGTACCTACAACCAATTTTTTGTATGAAAAAAAATCTTAGTTAAGATAATGTTTTGCCAACTCATATTATGCGAGAAGTTTTTAACTTGCTGCTAATTTTGTTTTAAAAGGTGTTGGGCCCCTTTTAAAGTGGGACAGACAGATGTGCAGACGTTATGCGTATAGTATATAAGTAGCAGAAAAGATTTCTATGTTTATTTTTGTCTTATTGCACGTCGGTTCTAAGGTTCTTCATTACTAATATTACTATTTAGAAATGTTTAGGTATATTTTGCAAAATGCATCTGTTACCGAACAAGAACTTGCTTAGTCATAAAATAGCTTAATTAGAATGTGTTTTCCTTTACTTGGCATTGCCGTGCAATGAAACAAGCTTAGCTTGGTTCTATTTGCACAATTTTATAATTTTTTTACTTATTCTGTTAATCGCGAAAGCAAAACTTTACTTCAACTGCTTTGGAAATTTGAAGTAAGCAAGTTGATTATGTTATTGCGTGTTGAGTTTGCTGTTCTACCAAGGTTTTGCTATTTTAATAGTAGAATAGGCCCGTTACCGCCCACTACCGCCTAAGACCCTAAGTTGATCTCCTACGCAAGGCAAGTGATAAGTACCTACTGTATGTACCTGTTAGGAACGGTTTGTACATATTTAAGGTGATTATTATGTATTTGCTTTTAAATAACCATCACGGTATGCTGTGAATCACGCAATCAAGGTCAGTTATGTTATGACACAAGGAAAAATTGTTGTACGCGAATTAATTATTCCGAATGCCATAGGAGTTTTTTGTTGCTTATGTAAAAGGTAGGATTTTGAAGACACAAAAATAATCTTAACCTGGTTTTACCGAGTTCAGTTGACGCGTCGTGAACATGTCGTGAATTCTATTCTGCATAAGACATGTCATGCGCATTTCAATGTATTATATAACCAACTGTATCGTTCGTGAGTCACTGTAAAACCTTATCACAGAAAATTTAATTGTGACATCGCAGTGCCTGATAGAAAAGTTAGGGTCAGGAATCAAACGTGAAATACATGTAACGTCTATTTTGTCCACAACGCCCTATTGCGACGTGTTAAATATTGATCTTAAATACTTTTTGCTGTAATTATGGTATACCTATAATGGAGCTCGTAAAGATCCCCAACTATCAAGGCCAACTTCTTGCTGTGTTTGTTAGCAAGCCGTATACCTGTTTTACTTTGCTTTACGGCTGTTAATCATCACTGTATTACTTTTATTGCATTTGTTCTGCTTTAATATTTTCAATATTTATCACGTATTTGTTATCTCGCCGGGTGTACGTTTCCAGTCCTGGCATTTAATGAATCGTGTATTGAGTAGCTACACAGTGGCAAATGACAAGTTAATATTACCCGTTCTGCTATAATTACGTTTGAAATCAAACAAATATTTTATAAATGTGTTTACGGCTAGCTCTGTTCATTAATCGGTTGAGCCGCTCACCGCACAGTGTGGTTACCTAGCAGCACGCGCATTGTAGGTACCTACCAAGAAAAACGGTCGTAGCTAGCCCGATAGGAACGTTATGATCAGAAATCTTTGTTTATGTTAATATACTTACAACATTTAACTTTTCAAGCGCATTTTCCATTCATCGCTTAGGCTGCGTTTCCACGAGAATGCGTTGCGAGGGATGTGTTTGTCATGATCCAATAGAAACACTTCATTCACTTAGGATCTTTTAAATGAAGTGTTTCTATTGGTTCATGACAAACACATCCCTCGCAACGCATCCTCGCACAGCTCCGGTGGATACGCAGCCTTATCCTATTAATACTATAAATGCGAATTTAAATGAGTGTAAATTTGATAACTTTTCACGCTAAAACGGCAAGACGGATTTTATTGGTACAGTCGGTTCCCTAACTTAAGTATCCACTTTGTCATACAAGTTGTATAGAGAAGTTGGATACTTATGTTAGGGCACCGACTGTACATACGTGCGAAACCGTGGGTAAAGGCTAGTTATTAATGATTTTATAAATGTGCCATTAATGTGAGAATAATTATGGATTAATGTCGAATCATTAACGAGCAGCGTCTCTGGTTGATACTGTGAACTGGAGATAATTTATTTGATTGCTGTATAAATTATCCATCATGCACGACTGAGTAAACCTTGGCAGATGTGCCAGGCCAGCGCGAAGTTGAACGAATTATCATTGACTTTGCAACATGATTGATAGTCATGTTGAGGGCTTTAGAAATTTAGATACTTCTAGCTTTGTCCCGGGGCTTCGCTCCCGTTGAACCCCGTTGTCCCGTCCCGTATGGCTAGCTCTCTATTTTTTTTATTATGAGAGGGAGGCAAGCAAGAACAAGTAAGCAACGAACAACAAGACGACGAGCAAGCGGTCTCTATTCTGTGACTTTCGAAAATCCCCTTTCAGCGCCTCTCAATGATCCTCAAGGAACAGGTCTGCTAAATTTCAATATTCTATCCCCAGTCCTAGGTTTAGGCTGCACGTTGTCTGTTAGTCAGTCAGTCATTCAGTAACGTTTTACTCTTTTATAGGTATAGATATGTAGATGACGTTCCAAGTGTGACTGAGCAGGCAGTACCAATACTGAAAAATGTTGGTGTCATTGCCTGATGCTATAATTGTGTTTTTTACTGTATCGTAGAGCGGTGGGATAGTAAAGCTATCCTTAAACACCTGGTCGGCATTCCACAGTATCTCTGTTTGCCTCGCCTCGGCTTAAAATAATTACACAAGTGTAACGGCGCCCGCGCACCCGATCCGAGTCACCCTCGCCGTTCCCCTCGCTACCTGACTCTACCCTGCTCCCTCAAGCCTTACAATAAAGACCATGCATTACCACAGGTTTTCATTCATTAGAGAGGTCAATCACATTTATTGACAATTTATTTTTAACGAAACTAGTTATTATAATCGCTTATGCAGTTGGCAGTGATAGTTTAACTTTTCAAAAGTGATTTTGTAATGGATTACGAACTCGCCTGAGACCAACGCGACTTTCACTTGCGTAATATAGATAATACAAAAATGCTGGTGAATTCTGGTTTTAATAAGGGTACGTCCGAGTGGAAAAATCCTTTTTAGGATTGAAAATTGAAATTAAAAAAACATTTAATTTCTGCTGAACATAACTGAGCAAAAAGCCGTGGTAGCAGAGTGGTTTTGACCTATAGCCTCTCAAGCAGAGGGTCGTGGATTTGAGCCGCCTGCACCTCTGAGTTTTTCGGAATTTCCGCGCGAAGTTACATTTGAAATTTACCATGGGCTTTAGTTTTCGGTGAAGAAAAACATCACGAGAAAACCTGAAATTTAATGGCGTGTGTGAAGTTCCCAATCCCCAATGGGCCCGCGTGGGAACTACGGCCTAAGTCCTCTTACTATACAGAAGGACTGTGCCCTGCAGTTGGACATCATAGGCTTTTATGATGATGATGATGATGATGATGAGCATAACTGGTGCGGCAAATACTAAGGATAGAGCAGTTTTTTTTACAAAGTACTTTCTACGTTGCGTGCGTGCTACGCTATGGATTCTTCGTAGCTGCACCGGCCTATATGCAACCATGTTAATTATTGGAGCACGTTCGAATTTCAAACTGTGAATTGTAAATAAACGGTCCGTCATGGAGGGCGCAACGCTCTGCGGCCGCGCCGCGTGTTGGCGTCTCGCTTGGTCTCAGTGCGCCGGCGCCGCTTAATGGAGATAGACACGCGTCTGCCGCTCGGCGCGACATCTCACGAAAGTCAAGACGTCTCAAAAGGGACCCAGCCATGAATGTCCAACTTTCGCAACGGATATGACACAGGCCCAGTAGGGCGTTCGCGGTGTGTTGTGTCGGCGAGTGTACGCGAGTGTCTGTTTATGACGTTTGACTCTATTTTGGTGCGCTAACTAATTTCTGTGTCGATGGTATTGTGGATGTTTCGGTATTGGCGTTGTTAGCACTCCTCGTTAATTACCTGTTTGAAAGAGATAACGCGAGCGGTAAGGTAACGAACGTCACTGTGCGGGCGGGGCTTGAGGTCATAATTAGTGAAGCGATGTAAATTTAGTCATACGACATTGGACTGATAATGCTATTAAACTAATCGTCCATTTGAACCGGTGGTCTTGGCATCCTATCTATTTTTAGATCCGTATTAGTCAATTTGGACTTTATAATCGGTAAACGAAAGATCTACAGACTAACCACTCATAATATCAGTGCCTTAATTCTATCAGGCGTTCAACTTTGCTAGCTGCCTTTAGAGATTTTCTCAATTCTCGCTAATTAAAAGTTCCGGTTAGTAGTTCAATCATAAATTACATATGCAAGAATAGGCAGCACAATATCTGTAAGAAAAAGCGCTCCCAATAATTGGACTCACGCATCGAGGGTTCCGTACAGTTAAGGACAAAAATACTTAAAGAAACACCACAAAATTTAGTAAAGTACAGCCGCTGACAGACACAATATCAAATTTTATTTTTTTCCCTAAGACCGACTTACTCGTACGCTTGCCCGATTTTTATTATTTTGTTGATATGCAGTATTATTTACCTCTACTATCATTCCTAGTTTGATTTTCGTATGTTTAAGCGTTATAGAGATGGAACGCTAATAATACGTTTCTTGTATGGCGACCACCCTTAAAATTAATTTAATTTTTATTATTTTTTGTTGTAGCGGCAATACAAATACACATTATGTATAAATTTGGGCTGTCTATTGTGGTTCTTGAACAGTCCTGTGACAGACAGACGTACGGACAGTGTAGCGACAGTAATAGAGTTTTGTTTGCCACCCTTCAGGTACGGAACTCTAAAATGCAATGTCCGACTGCATCCACGCATCCGTTCTGTACTCACCATTAAAACTGGAACGACCAATCATGCATTTCGCCATGTACCTACTTCTGCCTACGTCGCTCTACTTGTCCCAGTGGCCATATCCGTCGCAAATCGACCGCTTCCTTCGGCGTCTTCGCCTGGGCCCGGCTATTATAAACATGATTTATACCTGCCACGTCATTAGTTACGATGTCAGCGTTTGTCGCTGGCGGATGCGTTTTATTTGCTTGAACAACCTATTTACAGCCTTTCATACGGGCCAACAAAAGCTCGAGTTGCGTCGCGCTTAGTACTTAGGACATCAGATTGAGTTCAATCGTTAAAAGATCTTCATTACTTCTCAGAGTGAGCAGAAGCCATTCATAAGTTCAAACCTCTTTCGACTTTTTATTGAATGTCATGTGTTTTCACTTCACACAAAACTGTCGTATGTAATGTATGTAAGTGAACATAAAAGCTTTCTCTGGCATACATCGCGTGGCCCAGCAAATGTGTACGCCTAAACACAGTGATGCAATGTGTTAAACTGCACGCTGCAGTCAGTAGCTGCAAACATTTGTAGTGACCACTACTACCTACCAACAAAGAACATTGCAACCTCGATTATTAATTTGCTTTTAAGCCCTTAATCCAACGTCGATGCACTTTTACTCTTATATAGGTCTACTTATCCACTTACTTACATACATAAATAGCTATCGTTACAAATTCTGCGACAGTTGTTTGTATATATCAGCATGCGCCTCTGACTCAGTGGATCGTGCTGATGTGTTTACACCGACGCGATTGTATTGGAACAGTTGTGAGTGGCAGAATCTAGTTCTTTAATTAGATTTGTTGAATAGAATAGGCCACAAAGTAATGGTCTTAATAATCTATCCTGTGCTAATAAGCACGCGATATGAGCTGCGATCGGGCTCTGGTCACTCTTTATCTCGGGGAAATATCGGTCTCGTGCCGGAAAGCGCTGGCCGCGAGCCAAACATGACCTGACTAGTTTCCACAACTGTGCGTCAAACACGGCCTCGCCTGTGCTCGCAGGCTTCGGACCAGCATTCTACAGATTCTGCTATGGTTTCCATTCAGCTCATTATCAAACCGTTGCAATTATCTCGCGTTATCTAGATGTGGTCCGTTGCTCTTATCTACTAAGCTGGGACATTTCATTGCTCGCCGCATATATCCGTTTTCTTTAAGTGGATATGGACGTTCATTTGTTACAGCATAGGTTCTCGTTACAGCCTTAGTTTCGCAGTAACGAACGATTAGCACAGGGGCTTTTATTGTGTTCAGTAGGTTGAATGGAAACGTATTGTTGCTTTAAAATATTGCCATGGCAATTGGTCGTTCCGGATGGGCTAGCACCTTGAGACGGCCTTCGGTATGATGGAAGCAGGCGCTGATTGTTTGCCCCCGACGAGAGCCTAGCAACCACGTGCCACACTCTGCTATTGCGAATGTTAACGAGGCCTCACTTCCTCTGCGGGTTCACCGACGGTCAGCGGCCACATGTTATTTTTGCTATTGCGAATTGTCGCTAGTGAAATACGTTCGCTTTCCATTGAGAGATTTACGACTTCGCAACAATTAAATGATGTTTGTCGGGACTCCGTCCAAATTATGCTCTTGAAATGTATTCAGTCAGAGTGCGTAACCTAATGCCTATGTAGAAAGTGAGTTGATCAGCATAGTTAACATATAAGATTTTAACACGTAATACAAGTATCATTCATAATCATGGTGCATTATTAGGCTGCGTTCCCATTAAGGTTGAAGACGTGTTATCTTTCCACATGCAATGGGATATTGTGATTTGTCGATTTTGGACGTCTTCCTTTCGCTCCACCTCAACGGAAGCACAGCCTTATTTAAGTTCGTACATTGAAATTGTGTTTCTCGCGTAATCATTCTTCGTATTGCGACATTTCGCAATAAGACTTCTTCCTCGATGGCTTTGTTCAGCTGAGTACGTATTGTAATGAAAGGTTGATTCCGCAATTTTCTCCTCGCACAACTAGATTCACATCCCGCTCCCACACGGAACTTTCCAGTGAAACAATGGATCGTTGAAGATTTCACTCTTTTTGTCAATATATAAGCAGCTTATTGCGACGCGGGACTAATTAAAACCACATGTGATGCGCCCGCGATCGTAACTGTCTCTTCCTCGTCGGTTAGTTTTGCGCGTGATTCGACGACTCTTGCGCAACTCGTAAAAACATACAACACCGACGCAGCATTGTTTTTAATCCCGAGTCATCAATAGTAGCTCTCGCGGAAGTGATACTACGAAAGTAAACGTTATCATTACATGGTTCAAAAGATCTGCGTAAACATTTATTGTTTAAATTAGCGATTTACCGTGGTCATTCAAATAAAGTGGTCAGGGCTACAAACGGCTTGAGCAACTGCCATTGCGCTAGCTTTTAATTACTTTACATTACGGTTGTTTTTCTAGAATTAAGACATTGTTATGGTGTAAGAGGCATTGTTATTTTTATAGGCTGTTACATGCCAAGCGCCGTGTTAAACGTATTGGTATAAATATCTTTTATTCATACAAGTTTGAGAGGCATCTCGTGCCTGTTTTTTATTGTCTCACTAGTTTTTTAGGACGCTCAAGTGCTAACAAGCTCGGATACAAAGAACCAGTCTCATACATACAAACGACTCGGGCTAGGTTAGGTTGGTTACGACATTAAGCGGCAAAACATCTCGCAAGTCATACGGCAGGGCTTCATACGAATAAGTCCGCGGTACCACGGGCACAACGGAGACGTGGTGCTTTGTTCGTCTGCCATTCATTAGTCGTACGTTACATTGGTAGACCCCATTCTTTGGGAGGACATTGAACCCACTGTTCGCCTTGTCACACGGTGTTCCCTCTCAGTTCCCTTTTAACATGCTTTTTGGGTCAGTCGCTGTTTCTTCAATGCCCCTTTTCTAAATATCACAATATGTTGCCATCACATGTCTTAATATTAAACCAATTCAATGTTTCTGTTACTGCTCTCTACGTAGCCAAAAATTCAAAAATCCCGCACTTAATTTTTGATCGATACGTTCTTTAATACCTAAATTGTCAATTCCTTCTAATCAGCCGTCGCGTAACAAAACATAAACCTGAAAATACGCAAACTTGTTTACAAAACAATTTATTATGTGTTCTATCGTGTCGCACGTTTTTACCGTCTATTTAGAACGTTGATAGACCATTGGCGCAGTGGATCACTGATACCTTCCGATTACAGGTCCTTCATGATAACATCAGATAAGAAACGAATATTATAACATTATTTGAAACAAATGCAGTCTTATCTGCGAAGGTGTGTAGATCGCACGTGACGTGACAGACAGATGCAGTTAGGTCATGATACGAAGGATTGAACTAAATAATAATCCATATAGTGCTTTTACATTGATTGCGCATGACTAATGTTTTTCGAAAATGTTGTAATAAACAAATGACATCAGTTCTATAAAAGTGCATCAGTGACTGAACTGAATTGTGATTAATAATCGTCCAAGTGTCAGTGAACGTAAGTCAGTGTTTGTGACGAATGTAAACTAAATACGTCGCGTCATCGAAATTAGGTGACCGTGGATCGGTTGTTTCCTGTGAGGTGGTTCAGGATATGTGCTAAAATGAGTACGGAGCGGCGTCTCTCGCGGAGCTTCCACTCTTGCCTGAAGGGCTCGTCTACGGAGGAGGCAGCCGACGAGGAGGAGAGCTGTTACCACTCCCTGGGAGGACGACACTCTCTCAGCCGCCAACCACAGGTCTACATCGAAGACCTCTCCAACATGTCCTTGGCAGACTTTGAAACAATGCAGGAGGAAAATAATGGTTTGTATCTGAATTAATTTCTAGGGTTTTCAATTTAATTTAGTTTTATTTTGTTGCTTTGGCATTCGTGTTTAGTAATAGTCACCTACGGGGATTAGTTAATTACACACTATGTGTAATCATTACTAACTATACCTACCATCGTAATTTGTTCGATTATTATACTCTTTGTTATAGCAGTATTTTATGTCGTATTTGGTGTTAACATATACGCGTCATCGCAATGCGCAATATTTACCGTGCCTGCAAGCTGCAGAAATCAGTTTGAATATAAGGTAAACGTCCCTGTGCTCGACACTGACCTAAAACGTGGCACCTTCAATCTTATGTCATAGTAAGAGAGGTGACAGATAGGTGTAGACTGAGGTGTCGAGCATTGATACGTTTACCTTACATAGATTGAATATTTTTTCTTCTAAGATGCGAGATTATAACACGATATAAACAAGATATAAAATAACAAATCTTTTTATAACCCCCGACCCGACACAAAAAGAGGGGTGTTATAAGTTTGACCGCTATATGTGTGTGTGTGTGTGTGTGTGTGTCTGTCTGTCTGTCTGTCTGTGGCATCATAGCTCTTAAACGGGTGAACCGATTTGGATGTAGTATTTTTTTTTGGAAAGCAGGTTGCTTGGCGATGGTTCTTAAATATGTTTCATCAAAATCGGTTCAACCGTTTCAAAGTTATCAGCTCTTTTGTTAGCTGCGGAAGGGATCTTAGACGCATAATGGGCATTTACTTTATTGTCAAACATAATGTGTGACCGAAATTGCGTTGGGGGTTTTAAATTTTTTAATTTACAGTTATTAGAGAAAGATAAGTAGTGCAATGTCACTAATTTCTAACGTCAAGATTTAAATCTTGAATGAACCTATTACTTTGAAACGTCTCTATTTGAATAATATGCCCTGTTGTAGCATGATGATGGATGACAGATAGCGCGGACCGGTTCATGTAGGTACTCTTGTGGTCGGTAGACGCGTTCATTATGTGCATATCCCGAGAATTACATTATGATATGTATTACTCGTATGCCAGAAGCCGCATTGCAGCGGCGGGAGTACCAGTCGGTGGTTTACCTAGCAAAACGAAATCAGTTAACAGGAGACTGAATATCATATTCGTGGGTTCAGGCACATTGCAATCAACTTACTGACGTTCTGAATGCGTTATTGTGTTTTAACTTACGCTTGCGAAATTGGGTGTGTGTAGAACTATTAATTAGGTAAATTACGAACTATGTAGTTCGGATAGCGATGCCGATGTGTTTGTTATTACCTAAGCTAATAATAAGCTTTGATCGAATTGGGGCTAGCTTGATAGTTTTAAAATTGCTATAAAATCGACATTGCCCATATGAGGTGAATAATTTTGATAATGTAGATTGTATGGGAAAAGAAAATCGATTAAGATATCGATTACGAGTGGCAAAAGCGAATAATAATGAGAGAGTACGTTCGTCAAACTACATATTAAAATAGTCCCGCAGTTCAAAATCACCATAGTTTATGCCAACTAAAATTACTAATACGGTGCTCTTTGATTTTTGAGTGTGGTTATATAGTATTGAGTTTTCTATAACTATCTATTCATTCGGATTATCATTTCTGGGTCATTATTTGAGTTGAAACTGCATCTTTCGTGGCCCCTTTTTTGGCGAATTGGATTTTGATGGCGTTTTCGGTTATTTATTACAGGTCCTGTAAATACTTCTACCCTACAACTGGAAACTGTATCAGAATCTTCTGCCATCTCTACTAAAATGTATCCACGAAAATGATTCCGAACGAACGCTCAAATAATAACTCTTTTACACATGACTGTGTCTTAAGTTATGTTATACCTAATCGATTCCTCCTTCGTTCTTAGTGTTTTATTTATATGTATTCCGGTCTCGTTGTCTTTAATTTTAGAAGCTTAAAAAAGGCAAACGTTCACGTTTAGATCACGTCCAATGTTAAATGATTCTGGTCGCGTGCGTTTGGCGCACCTGTGTCGCAACGGCGCGGGCGCAGCCACCGCGCACATCCGGTTCCTGTGTTCCTGTCTCTTTCATGTGCAACCCTACCGCCACCAAACACTGCTTCCGTTCCATTTTATAGTCTAAGTTTTAAATAAAATTGTTTTGTTTTGTGCGCTCAAGCTATTTGTGGAGCTCTTTGTCACTACTGTACATTAAAGGCCGCCGTCAATATTGTCAATCCGGTATAGTGGGATTATCCTTGGAATGCCAGTCGTTACTAGCAGGGGCAGGTTTTTGTTTGCAGCGTCAATTAAGAAAGGAAACTGAGCGGGTTGTAAATCTACCTACGCGAGTGTACCACATCCTCCCGTCCTTTTGTTGGTAACTATTGAATGAAATTTAGAGTGGGCCAGGAAGTAGGCACGCTTGGGAATTGTTTAAGCAAATATCTGCAGAGTTCTTCTCACAGATTATTTTAAACATTCCTTATCCGTTTTGTAAGTAGTTGAACGTTTTTTATGAGGATGTGAGCGATAATTAAATATAAATTATTACGTTCGCTATGTTTGGTATTACAAAAAAAGAACGGAGCAGGTGGAGACATTTAAAGTGTAACTTGCACGTGTAGTGGTACCTAAACAAAAAATTGTCTGTTTTTATTTCCTTAAAAATAGAAAAAAAAATATATCGCATCTAAGTTCAGTGCAAAGTGGGTTTGATCTTGAGAAATATATTTAAGTTAATACATACTTACAGAGTGGCCCATAAGATAAGTCAGTATGTGGAACTCTGAAACTATAGGACATATTAGAGAGATCTGTCCCAAGGAACAATGTCACCGATTTTAGTGACAAGAAAGACTGCATCCATAGATTAAAAAAAAGTCATACATATTCGAGAATAGAACCCGAATCGTATTAAAAAAAAAACAATAAGTCAATTGTGTAGGTAGATCATAAGCAGTAAACGTTACTATTATACATGATATCTAAAAGAAATAAAATGCATCGTATCACTGTTTACATAAAATAAACCGGTCAAGTTCGGGTCAGCTCTGTATAGTATAAATCTTCCCAGGTGAAATTTTCGCTTCGAGCCCTTATCTTGCAAAACAAACGGTATCGTCATAGTATTAAGGTTCAAATTTAATGTAATGGCTCGAAGCGAAAAATTCACCTGGGAAGATTTATACTATACCACCGCAAAGTTGCCATAATTAAGACTGAGCAAAAAAGAATCGAAGTAGTACGATTCTTGTATGGAAAATTTTCAAGTTTATTGTGTTTTTATTATTTTTGTCACAATGAAAAAATAGTAAAAACGTTATCTGTTAAAAAACAAGTTTTACTTTCACCATGACTACAAACCCTGTGACGTACGGATAGACAACAATTCCTTAGTTCGGATCGGAATTACTAGGATTCGTTGGTACCCTTTGGATACCCAAAGGATATGTATATGGAACCCTAAATTCTGAAGAATTAATAATCTTCATCATAACGTCGGTTAAAATATCTGATAATTTCCAGTTTAACGGGGAACCGTATTTCTTCGTTTTAAAAATGAAATTGCAATAGAGTTTGAGTTTGAAATATTCACCTGATAAAAATAAAAATATTAGATATATTCAATTATTTTTCTCAAACCACCACCAAACCAATTTTACCAAACTTCGAAAGGAGTTTGCAAGATTTCGAAGAGTTTTACCAGTTGAGACGCGAGTTACGATATCACAATGCAAACTTTTAACTGAGTAACTAGAACTAAACCCATATAGATTCAAAAGAAAAAAAAATCTGCCGACGTCGTATGCGAAACGTTCTCTAAAAGTTGGTAATGGCTATAATTTATTTCTGTTTACGGCGACAGTGTTTTGTTTCTGCTTTCTGTCTCCCTTAACAGTGATTAGTCATCATCTTTGTAATGCTCTTCACAATTTACTGAATTGAAATGGCGTAAGTTGATTTGAGGCAATTTGGATAGTGAGAAACCGACCATATAAAAGAAAAAAAAACAAATGACCAAGGAACTAAAAGTGTTCTATACTTTGCTTTAAAAGTGTGACAGTTACGAAAAAAGTAGCGCCCTTGTTTAATTTATATGTACCTACTTTTAACTGTTGGATTTTAGTTACAAGTGCAAGTGCACTAGTACACTTTAGTCGTGAGCTACAATACAATACAGTACAAATATTCTTTATTGATCACCAAAAGCAGTACAGTGATATTACAAAAATAAAAATTCAGGTAGACTATAGGCTATCTTATCGCTAAAAAGCGATCTCTTCCAGACAACCAAATACTCAGAAATTAGCTACTTATCTTTTCCAGAGAGTACGACTACTAGAGCATAATGTGAGCAGTCTTTTCCCTTAATAGTAACCTGAAAGTATATTGAAATAATTATATACATAATAGGTTAGCCAAATTTTCTGATCTTTGTGTATAGTAATAAAACGTTATTCTAAATCTGAGTAATAAAGTTACTTGAAAATGCAATTCTAAAATGATAAACTACAGTTCAAATGAAATTCTCGACTACTTGATAAGATTAATTAGTGCTGTAATTTTCTATTACTTTAATTAATAATAAAAGTTTCTGAGTAATAAAGTTACTCGAAAATACCATTCTAAATTGATAAAACTACAGTTCAAATGAAATTATCGACTAGTTGATAAGATTAATTAGTGCTGTAATTTTCTAGTACTTTACTATTATTTCAACTTCAGCACTTTCGAATTATCATTAAAATCGCCCCCCCTGATCTATATCGCTTCTTCCTCAAGGACCGTTGTAAAAAATCTGGCATTAGGTACTTATGTAATAAGATTAGCTTTTTGTGCTGATCAGACATTATGGTGGGGAGGGAAGCACGGGAATAGTTCTTTAAACTAATATATATCATCATTTATTCCGTTGGCCCTACAAGGGTATGAGGTTGCACAACTACAGTGTGATACAATAAATACTTGCCGCCTTGAATAAGTAACATTCGAGGATGCAACTTTGCAACATGATTACAAAAGTACAGAATAACCGCGATATAGTTGTGCGGAGCTGGTGTTTAGCGACTGTTGTTTTAACTTGTTATCGCATGTGAAAAGTGTGTCGCAAGCAGGAAATGTCAGTTTGAATGTAAATTGGTACAATGGTTGCAATACCAGGCGATAGATAGGGCTTTTACTCGTTTGTAGTATCTTGAATGTACGCAAAAACGCAAAAAAATAAGGATATAAGTAATAGTGATAATAATAATAATAATATAACAGAAGCAATAACAGAAACTAAATAAGCACTGTGACGAAGGGGACAGTCATGTTTTGACTGGCGTTTGAATGAAAAATGTTTAACTTTGTAATATGTTATACGACTTATCTGTTATCTGCTATATTCATTATATTTTTAATTTTGTTTCAGGTAAGTACCGTCAGAAGACATGTCATGATGTGAATGAAGGATAAGGAATGATGAATTTGCCTACAACAGGTACTGACAACGCCATCTTTGCGAGTTAACAGTTATATCGTTAGTTTCGCTATTCGCCGCTAGATGGCGCAGTAATTTGCTACGTCGTAGCGTCGCAGTTATTTATTATCATTTATCAGCTCTACCGAGAGTCGGATTTGATACTGTCTTATATGAAAACTAATGGGAACCAGGCAGTTAATATTTCTGTTAATTACGGATGAAAATGATAAAAATTTTAGATGCTTGTCCTAAAATCACGGAGAAAAATGAATTTCAGCGATCTAGTGATGGTGCTACAATTTTAATTTTGCATTCGCAGTACGCCGTCACTTACTGTTTTATTTCGATTCTTACAAAGACGAAAAAATTAAAAAAAAATTGAGAAGCGAATTACAAATATTAAGTCTATAGGTATTATTCACACTAAATTAGTCGAAAAACAGGCACGGGCGCACGAAGTAATTAAAAAGGTAGGCTTCTCATGCACTGTCGCTTCGCACACTCCAGCCCCGTAACAAAGGCCTTAAAAGCAAACAAATCGAACTGTTTGCTTGCTTTAAACCTGTGCTCTACCTACTTAGTGCTAACTTTAAAATAAAATTTACTTTTCACTGACCTGATTATAAAGAACAACGCATAATGTATACTCGTACAAGTGCAAACATGTAAAAATTAGTGCAACCAGCGTTAATATTTTCACCATACCAATTAAAATATGTCCAAAAATAAATTTAAATACGTTTTCCGTCGCCTAGTGACCCATGACATAAGCTTTGCTTACTTTGGAACTAGGTCAAATTGGCATTGTTTCCCGCGATATTTACATAATTATTAATTTATTTAAAATATAAATACCTATACCATTTACCCATCCTATAATACCTTCGTTATACTATGAGGTTTAATCTATTTAGATTTATATTTTTTTATCTAATTTCATTTTTTAAATGGTGATATAAAATTAGTGTTTCTAATTGCTTCACTACTGAATGAAGTTAATATATTAAAATCAGAGCACTGGAATTTTTATATTGCTATTCAATAAGGATTTTCAAAGGGATTATTTTTATGATTATGTATTGCGGTGGTGGCTCGGCTAATCCTCGCCCTTGTGGATTACGGTCCGTATAAATGCAACAAGGTCTTGCAGCGCGTAAGGTCCTTGCAAATTTAATAAGGTACGCCTTTGAAGCTTTTCCGTTCTGACATTCGTGAATAATATAATTATATGATCTCTACTATTATTATTCGTCAAGGTGTTACAAGAACTAGTATACCAGTATAGGTTTCAAGTAATTTCGTTGATTCAGTGTAACTATCTTTCGGTTCGGTTGCTCAATTCAATGCTCGTTTGGATACGTGAAAAAATCACGTACATTAGCATTTAGAACAAATTTAAAAGGGGAACTGTTGCATCTAATCATAATATCTTAATATTGAATGAGTATTTGCCATTTATAGGTGCAGAACACTGCACACACACTTGCCGTTTAGTAAATTTTTATTGATAAATTTTTTCAATTTTATAAATTAGGTACAGTACTTGTAAATTGTATTTCGCATGCGCTGTTTATACTTAAAACTTGAATTTTATGGTTCTCTCGTTAGACCACTTTAGAACACTTGTAGACCACTAGGTAGGTACATAAAAATAAATTCCATTTTTAATATGCAATTAACAAACAATTTATTAGGTACATATACGTATCTTACTAATATTATAAACGCGAAAGTTTGTATGGATGTTACATGGATGGATGGATGTCTGGATGTTTGTTACTCTTTCACGCTAAAACGGTTCGACGGATTCTGGTGAAATTTGGCACATATGTTGTTTAATAACCTGGATTAACATATAGGATACTTTTTATCACGGAATATTGCATAAGTAGATTCCGCTGTATAGCGATAAACGAATTCTTTGCAGACGTAATCGCGCGCAACAGCTAATAAAAAAGCATGCAGTAGTACCGAAATAAATCTTCAATCTCCTATTCTATTCTAACTACAGGGTTATTTGTAATTCACTAGCATCCTTTTAACCCTAAACTCCTACCACTTAAACAAATGTTTTTTGTATTACAGCTTTTGCCATAACTTAATATTTTTAGTGTAATAACGTTTTGAAAATTTGAGATTTCCTCTTATTTTTACGATACTCTATGTATTTGTATGGGAAAAAAGTGCTTCATTTTAAAAAGTCGTAAAACAAAAAACATTTGTTTGAGTGATAGGAATTCAGGGTTATGAGGATGTCAGTGAATTAAAAATAACCCTGTATAACCTACTAAGTCCAGTATGTAACGGAACGAAGAGCATAGCTGATACCTGGTTGATGGCCAAGTGGAGTACGATTGAATGTCTTAATGTTTATTAACTTTTTTTTTTTTTTTTCATTTTTTTCCATACAAAGTTACTTAATAAATAAATAAATAAAATAAAAAAAAAAAAAAATAAAAATCGTTTATTCATTCACTTATGGATACATAGTAACAAAGGTTGGTGCCTCTTTTTATGTATACGTGATACCTGTGCTAAGAGACACCGCACTACCAATGTGGGTAACAGTTAATCTAATTTTATATTGGCCCAACGAAAAAAAGGACTAAAAGCTAATTAAAAGTAGTGAAGATAAACGGATCACTCACGTCTTAAAACTAGTTTAACTCGACATGTTTCGGGCTAATCCGTAGCCCTTCCTCTCGGAGTCGCACGTCACGGTTGATCCGTTTATTTTCACTATGAGTGAGTCTCACGGTAGTTTCATGTTTAGTAATTAAAAGTATATCATTCTATCATACTCCTTTTGCCCATCAACCAGGTATCGGCTTTTCTTTTCCATCTGTTACATACTGTATAATGAACACACAGTCCAAGCTTTGAGAAATAACAGAAACACGTGATACCTCGAATCGAACACGATCATAATACGAGAAGCCTCCTCACCTTGTTCTGGACTCAGAACAATACGGGTAAGAACCAGTTAAGTAGGTTCATGACCGGCGCGACCGCCTCGCGCATAATGCCAAGCCTTCGTGATTTAAACATGTACTTACACTACTCGCCCTGCGGCAAGCAAAAACTGACCAAGGAGGGAACCATTCTAACACCAGTCCGATCAGACTTGTGCTTCCTTTCACCATCCCTAACATTAAAATGCACGCCAGAGATCAAGTTAAGATTGACGGCCCCAGCATCGAATAGGAGCGCGTTAAGTAGTAAAAATTATATGCAATGTTCGCATCGAACCGAAGTGAAGGAGTATTAATAAGTAGCTAGTGACAGCGAAAGCACAAAACATGTGTTGTTAATGTGAGAAACAGAGCTCTTAGTAGATTATGTGTTATACTTACGTTGAACATGGGTATATGCAGATGACTTGTGTGTGACACGAGTAGGTACCATAGCCTGATAATTTGTCTTTTTTAATTTAAATAATCTTGCACATTTTTTGCCAGAAAACAAAATTTTAAATGGTAGAGCTAATTCAGGCCGCAGGTTCACGGTGGTGCAAGCCGCCCCACCGTAATGATTGGGAGGTCTATGTCCAGCAGTGGACGTCCTACGGCTGAAATGATGATTATGAATATTTCAGAAAATTTCAAAACCTAGGTTTTATCATTTTATAGGTACTTTTTTAATACCTGAACGATTAAGCTTCACTCGGGATTTTCCAGTGATAAGGCGAGCTAGATCGACTGTTTGCCCCCAAAAACCCCCACATTGCAAATTTCATCGAAATGGTTAGAGCCATTTTCGAGATTCCCGTAACATTTAAATAGATATACAAGAATTGCTCGTTCAAAGTTATTAAATAGATTTAATTAATTCTGAATATCTGCACGGTCTGCAGCGTTGAATACAATATAGCCACTTATAAAGATGCTCTACGTGCATTCTTCCAAATGCTCTACTCGTAGCAAACCTAAAGTACCGATACATCTACTTCATAATAAACTGTCATTGTTGTTGGTGTACTACATACAAGCCAAAGGTACAAACTTATGAACTTTTACAGTTACACATCGCCATGTCGATGTTGTAAATCTCGTAGAACCAGAGTGTGAGCGAGAAGGCGACATGAGCCTATCCCGGACTCCGCCGAAGACCGCCGGAGATAGCCGAAGGCTCCAAACATGGCGGCCGGAGCACGCTTAGCGCTTGTCAACAAAGTCCCTCCGGCTGCCTCGGCGATCGCGCGCCCTCCCGTTCAGCGAAATTTAGAACTTAGTTCACGGTTACCGCTTCATGTGAATATTGGTGAAAACATTGTGAAAGTGCAGTGCAAAACGATATTGGGATTGAATAAATTTTATTGATAATTTAATTAAGATATTTGGACAATAACAGGTATATAATGTGATATACTTAAGTTGTTAAAAAGTTGGAATATTATGAGCCCAGAAATCGCATAGGTTTATTTTTACTATTACTTTTTACAAGCTAAACTATTCGAAGTGACTAAGAAGTACCTACAATGATTGTTTTGGTATCTTATCTACTGCTTACTACTATTTTCCGACATTATCTCTTTACTAAAATTTATAGATTTCGCGTTATCAAAACAGAGGTTCGTTAGTCATCCCATTAAAGAACTTCTATTTGTTTGTACAATATTTGAGCAAATTTTTGATTTTTAATTGTCTATATTGCCCGATAAAAAATTAAATACCTAATAAAACAGCTTATTTTTTAAAAATTTTTAACCGACTTCATTTATTACTAATTCCTATCCTTATAGGTCCGATTTCTGTGAAAGTTTTTTCATAGAAATCGGAACTATTTAGCAATTAGTAAAGTTATTAGCATATGTTTCGTTGCACTCTGCTCACTTTGTGCAGTTGGTTGCGCTCCAATAGACTCGCGTCTTGCGGGGTGCCAGCGGCCGCATTTGAATACCAATACTGCCTTAGCACGAACTTGTAAAGAAAGCCACACTGAATACAACAAAAATGAGTTTTTATTTCGTTTTTTGAATAAATATACTTGTTCCTGATAGACAATTAAATATTCATAGAGCTGTATTTTTAGAGGGACTGGTAAGGTAACGAACAAAATTGAAACGGAATAGTGTTAACCAAAATCAATGCACGTGTTGGGTTCAACTTGTTGCACAGTCGGGCCGCTAACACGCTCGGGTATTGTTACAAAAACACAATGATCCATAATTCCTTTCAGAAACATATGTCAGTGGCAGTGTTAAAACGGATTTTAAAGCCATGTTCACAAAAATGGTAACATGTGGGCCACGCGCAATACTTAAACGACACGGAGAAGTTTAGCAGCTTTCAATTATTCGAGTACCTACCTACTAACTTACTTAGGTCAAGAGAGTTACTTTACTTCTTAAACATTAAACTTCTGCTTATACGTCAATAGTTTACTCACGCTGGAAATATTATATCTTAGAATTAATAAGAGTTGTTCTAATATTGCGAATCAACCTCCGCATGGAACTACTGCAAATATGTATATGTTAACGCAATTATGTATTATACGCCTAACTTCTTATATGCTTGTCTAGGTATACAATACAAGCAGATACCTAAAAAATTTACGTGTCCCTTGGAGGGTACTTCAAGGTTTGTAGGCATAGTAGGAATTTTATAAGCTGTGGGTTTAGGACTGCAGAACTCATCTGGTAAAGATAACATTGTTCTCGTGTGTTGAAGCCTACCACTAATAACAAATCAGAACAAGTAACAAAAAATGCAAACAAATTGCTACCGTCTTCTCTAAGTTACAAGATTAAGAAAGGCTTTTCGTCATTGTAAGCGGTACTCAGGTGGATCGTCGGCGTTGTAGTGCGTCCATAATAGAACAAACGAGAACAATGTTATCTTTACCAGATGAGGTCTGCAGTCCTAAACCCCCAGCTTATAAAATTCCTACTATACCTACAGCGCTTCATACATATTATTATACAAGTACATAGGTCCCTGACGGGCGACATAGTTTACCTATGTCTTTTGTTTACGAATATGCGATAGGCATCCTTAAAGCTGAGGGAGGCCCAGTTGAGTGACAGCACGCCTCCCGAGGAACGCAACACTCGCGTCCGCGTCACCCTCGGTAAGGCCCTACCTAGACAAAACGCGCGTGGTTAGACAGCTATTAGATACGGCTGGTGTTTAGGAAAATACTTAGTTTACCGGAACGAATTGTCTTCCCCTGTTACACCAAGTAAGGCTACCGACCTATGTTATGTTATTATCTCCGCATTACCATTTGATGACTAAACAAGTAATTTAGCGAATCGTTGCCAAATACATTACGCTACGAATACGAATTTGCAGTTTTTAGCCCCAAGCAGATTTTTGTAGCAAAGTTTTTCGAATTCTTAAGTTTGTTTGCGTTTGAACCTACAATTTGCTGTGGGATATCAGCCATATAGAGGTCACGAATTGCCTAGCATGATTAAACTACCAATAAGAACGATGTGGGACGCGGTATGACTAAAAATATTGTGGGTAGAGTGGGTGTAGTGTAATCCTTTATCTATATGCCCACGCGTCCGGACAAACTTTCTAGTATCTTTAATAAATAGAGGGAATTTAAGTCGGGTTAGGCGCCTGATGTTTGAGAAAATATATTATTCCGCCGGTGTGACTCACAGAGCGGGTCCCATCGAGGTCTGGGTCACATTCCAGACCTGCGAGCGCCGGCCGCCGCGCTCCGCCAAACCGGACTGAGCCTGTGCTCTTCCATTTTTTTTTGATATCCTGTAGTTTACGTAATTTTAGTGAACGGGATTTAATTATCCCACTACATCACGGGTCATTGGTTTTAAATTTAGGTAATCGATTGACCTAGTACAGTTTTATACAGGTTTATTTTACTTGTTACTTACATACTTTAGTAGATTTTTATTATTGTGTAAATAATCTTCGTTCCTTGCTAAGTCCCCGGTCCCGTCACGGAAGGGGCGTGTTTTTTGTCCACCATCTGTCGGGCAGCAGGTGTTGCTTTACATACTAAGCAGGTGATTTGAATTCGCCTTTCTCTCGCTCTAAGGGTTTTTTTAACGATCATTTTGTGAAGTGTTGGTCGGTAGCAGGCAATGATTTGATCTCCATGTCCACCCGCATTCTCATTTCCGCTATGGCATTTACTTTACAATGTCAGCCCGCGAGTAAGTTATCCGTGATATCGAGACTACTTTACGTTCTCTCCCTCAATAAATATTTTTAGTTTTAATACATCAAATGTAGTGAGAGTATTACGTCCATAATGTTGAATTGCGTTTATTATTTAAATGTCCCTTAACAAGATATTTTTACGAATTTTCCAAAGGCAAAATTCCAGTCTTATTCAAAGCCTAAAGTTGAATATGCTACGTAGATACCATCTTGGGAGTTTGTCACAGTCTGCCGGGCATACTTAATGTAGACAGCTCATCCAAGTGGCAAACCTACATAATACCTACCTGACCTGAAGAATCGAGTGCTTCACTGCCAGCCCAATCTAGCATACTAAATTAATGCTAAAGATTTATTGGACTGTAAGCTAATTTATAATCTAAAAAATTGACATTACTTACTTCTCTTATCGTTATTTTTAAATTCTCCAGAGGCCTGGCAGTAAGTGTACCTACAATGGAAAAATGTGTGCATTGGTGCATTTGACGCGCATGACCATTGTTTCAGCTTCATGGCTCATTCGTTGCGGCTATTCCCATACCATTACATGTACTATGCATACTTGTTTATGGTTTCCAATACACGATACACTACTAAATTGACAAACATGTAAATAATATTACGAATTTAATTGTACGTTGAATGCATTCACAGTTTGTATTCGCAGTTTCAAATGTAGGGAGCGGTAAGTTTAATTAATGGATGCGTAATTAATTATATTTGAACGAACCGAAGCACACAATAATCAGAATTGTGTTGTTATTGAAAAATTGGACATAAATGTAGTGTAGGTGACATTTCGACTGGTTGATTAGACAATTTAACAGGAAACCGGGTTATCTCGCATATGACACTAACGGGAAACAGTTTGTATGGAAAAATCACACATATTCTTTATTTACATCGAATGTCCTCGGTAAAACAAGCAGCAAATTATAATGAATATTTGTATATTATAGTCGCATCAACTTGCTAACTGGACTATACTTCTTCATTCACTTTTTATTGAAACTCAAGAATTTTCTTCCCGTTCGATGAAAGATCTATGAGTCACAGAAGTTCGCGATTAATACGTTAACCGTTTTGTGTGAGCGTCGATTCATCGTGAAGGAAGCTTGATTGTAATCCTAAATGAAAGTCACTGGCATATTTTTTTTTCCAACACAATAAATTAATGTTTTGTACTCTCCAACTCTAATCAAAGTTTAGCCAGACCTGTTAATATTAATGCAGTGTAAACTTTTTACTTAGTCATATCATTTGCTTTAAACGCCGCCTTCGCCATTCGTACAAACTAAAAAAAATTGTCTCAAACATCCTTACCATTTGCCAATTGTTATGTATGATCATAATTATCCACTTCATTATTAATTCATTCCATTCTCATCAGATTAGATGTTTAAAGAAGCACTATTTTGGCCAGCTAGCGACAAAATATAATCGCTCTTGTTTTGTTTTACCAAAGTCTAACAGTTTGTTTTGTTGTGTTAGAAAAATCAAGGCCATCCAACTGGTCCTAATAGACTGCAGACCTGTTATTACGATATTGACCTTTCAAGTGATCATTCGTTCCTCGACTATTCAAATCAGTAGCTACTTAGTGTAGCTACGATAAATGCCACCGTCACTGCTGGTCCTGCCTGACCTTGCTAGTTAGTTAGTGAACGTATACAGATTACGTCTAGAACATGGGTCTAGAACCGGTGTGAGAGGAGCTTCGTTGCCTCCGTCACGATTTAGATCCAAAGCTGTTCTGTTAACAATTGCTGCGGGCACTTGCTTGTCTCTTGGTATTACGGTTCAGAAACAAACACCAATTATATCACTTAAACCTAAAGGGAACAACATATTACTTCCGTCCTTTCATGCTAACATTCATCTCCTAACTTAACCTTTTTTAAACAAAACAGTGAGATGTTCTTTAGTTGTAATTTGCAAAGTTTTATTTCTGCGGTTTAGACAGCTGTCGTTAAACCGTGATGTGCGCGCAATTAGTGTACGCGTGTTGTGTTATGACTTGTGCAGTCATGTAATCATGGTTTAAAAGTTAAAAAAAAATGAATTATTCTAAAACTAACAAAAGAAATGTGCATTTGTTGTGATAATTTGTTTGAAGAGAGTCTAGAGAGAGAGAGTATATAAAGTAGCATAAAATAAAGGAGATAATTTGACGAGCCTTATGACCTATAGAGTACAAAACGGATGCATACAAGATAAAAAAAACCGGCCAAGTGCGAGTCGGACTCGCGCACCGAGGGTTCCGTACAAATTTATATGTATCTATGAACATTCAGTCTTAGCAGACCCCTGCTCCTGGGATCATTATAGATTGGTAACAGATATAGACAGACAGAGAAAAAAAATAAGTTTTTCGCAATTTTTCCTTTATCTGTGCTATAAGACTTTGCTTCGTACCAAATTTCAAGATTCTGAGTTCACGGGAAGTACCCTGTAGGTTTTGATTCCCTTGCGAGTAGTTGCGAGTTTGAAAATATGCGGCTTAAATTGCTGTTTCTTTTGATTGCGTTGACATAGAAGTTTGATTTTGTTACAGCTTAAAGGTATTATAGACCTGAGTATTTCATATGAATTTCAATTTAATACCTCTACGCGTTCATGAGGAAAGGGGTAGTAACATTAAAATTATTAAAAATATTTTTATTGTATGATGTAACTGAAAATTTACGGTTTTCGCAATTTTTCCTTTATCTGTGCTATGAGACGTTGCTTCGTACCAAATTTCAAGATTCTGAGTTCACGGGAAGTACCCTGTAGGTTTTAATTCCCTTGCCAGTGTCAAAAATTTTCGGCATAAATATATTGGTTACTGGTATAGACAGACAGACAAAAAGTTATGCTTTTCACAATTTTTCCTTTATCTGTGCTATAAGATCTTGCTTCGTACCAAATTTCAAGATTCTGAATTCACGGGAAGTACCCTGTAGGTTTTGATTCTCTTGCGAGTGTCGAAAATTTGCGGCATAAATAGATTGGTTATTGTTATAGTGATATAGACAGACAGACAAAAAAAAATTTATGTTTTTCGCAATTTTTCCTTTATCTGTGCTATAGGACCTTGCTTCGTACCAAATTTCAAGATTCTGAGTTCATGGGAAGTACCCTGTAGGTTGTGATACCCTTGCGAGTGTCGAAAATTTGCGGCATAAATAGATTGGTTATTGATATAGTGATATAGACAGAGAGACAAAAAAAAAATTATGTTTTTCGCAATTTTTCCTTTATCTGTGCTATAGGACCTTGCTTCGTACCAAATTTCAAGATTCTGAGTTCACGGGAAGTACCCTGTAGGTTTTGATTCCCTTGCGAGTTTCGAAAATATGCGCAAATTTGCGGCATAAACGGCTGTATCTTTTGATTGCGTTGGCTTAGAAGTTTAATTTTTTCACAGCTCCAAGGGACAGTAGACCTGAGTATTTGATATAAATTTCAGCTTGATACCTCCACGCGATCCTGAGAAAAAGGGTCTTGACAGACAGACGGACGGACGGACAACAAAGTGATCCTATAAGGGTTCCGTTTTTTCCTTTTGAGGTACGGAACCCTAAAAATCATACAGGGTTGTTGCCATATTAAACCATTTAACGTCAGAAATGTGACTGTACCTAACGAAGAAAGTGGCATTTTCTTTCATCTGCGAGAAAATGTGTAAAGGCTTAAAACACCGTGATTGATTATGATTTTGATTAAATACGATATTTAGCGCTAGCATTTTCTGTGGCATTTCTAATTTGAGTATGTCTTTGTCTAAGCCCCGGCGAGCTGTTCTCGCGTAGCGTAGAGAATTGTGATTGCACAAGCCGGCCGAGCCGCGTCGCGTTCACCTCTAAACGCATTCCGTATAAACTTTTTGTACACATTTCCGCTCAATTTTTTTCTGTTGCCAGTCTGACTGTTTTGACGTTGATAGCAATTATCTCATGTTAACATAATCTGCGTATTACCGCGACTAATAATGATACTAGTTTAAGTTTTGTACAAGGCCAGTGTCCGTACTAAAACAAATTGGACAAAAAATATAAAAATTCACGCTCTTGCCCCCGTTTTGGCGTCTAACTAAAGACGTGTGCTGTGGTAACTAAGAGCTTTTATCGTGACCTCTCCACCTGCCCTATATCCCGAGGGGTGATGACACGTATTCCTTCCACGGTATTTGTTTAGCTTTACCTGACGAGATCTACTTTCAGCTAACACGGTAGTTCTTGCATGTGAAAAAGTTTTCTTATGTGCTCTCGCCTCCGCATTAGTTGTCAATTTGTAAGACGTACATCACGCTTAAATATTTAAACTAGCTTTACTTGGCCTGTCCGTGAGATAACAGTAACGCAGTTGAACTGCCAAAGCGAGTACAATGTATGCGTACGTTTGTATGTCGAATGTTATATACCTGTAAGTTCTAAAATCGTAAACTATCTTAAGATTAACGGCACTAGACATATCCAAATATAGATTATGGTGTAGGTTTACTTTTTTAATCCCGGTTCACGTTAAACGTATAAAAAGTTAAAATAGTTAAATGTAATTTGATAAAGCAATCTAAATCATCGTAAAAATGGAATCGAGCTGCTTCTCAATTAAGCGTAACTAAAAATGTACAGCGTTGTAACAAAACTGTCACGACCTGCAACCACGCTATTCATAATGCAGCAACTAGCATGACGGCAGCAAGATATTGTGCCGCAATCATTAACACTCGAACTATCCATATCCATTACTATGATTAAGGCGAAGTTTCCGCATAAGTAATTAACCTATCTCCGGGAAGCTATGCTAATGTTGGGTCCGACGTATTGACTACTTGATCCCCTCATAAAGAACCTCTGATGGATAGAGCGGAGCTTGTCGCTACATCTTTTCCCTGATAGTGAACCCATTAGGCTGATTGTTTGCTTCAGTGTCCAGCCATTGACCATTATAAATTTTCTAAAGTATCAATACTGTTGATTAGCTACTGTGCTGGTAACGAGGTGCATTGATGTGGCTGAAAAAAATTTGTTTTTAAAAATCTTTTCGATCTATCCACGATATTTTATTTTACAGGAACTGAAACAGAAGAGGTTTAACAAGTTCATTACCTAGTGATTTGCACGTTTGTAAGAGTTTTCAAATTATAAAAGAGATACTTTTGATAGGTAAACGGGTACATATAGAAAATAATGTTCGTTGTGGGACGTACTTTGTAAAAACGGCGCGGTCTCTGGTCGTTCATAAACCTACATATGTCTGGGATCCGGTCGACAAACCCGTATCTGTAGCTAGGAATCTCACATCTCGTCCGTCGACCGTCCGAGGAAGTCTTAAAGCATTTCCGCACTAATCGCCTTTTCGTATTATGGACTTAGCTCATACTAGTATAAATAACGTATTTTGTATTGCTTTCGCAGTCTTACGGGTATTCGGTTCACGGTCCCGCCCGTTGTTTTGCTGTAATTCTTAGCAGCTTCTTTTGTATGCGAACGTCTCAGGTTTCTGGACCTTCAATCAACAAATACGAGTAAAAGTAATGCTTTATTGTGCAATGGAATTTTTTATTATGAAAGGGAGGAAAACGAGCAAGCGGGACATCTGATGGAAAATTATCACCACCGCCCATAAATAGCAACAACTCAAAGAGAGTTCACTTCTCACTAACTTCGCCAATTGTTAAATAATTTTCCGAAGTGGAGGAGTTACCGCACATATTTTTATCCCACCTCACCTCTTATGATTTTTATTAGACTGTAACTCTACACAAAATTCATAGTTCATGAAGAACTTTTCACTTTCTCTCACCAATGATTTCTTATTGTTTCTGCCTAATTAAGCAGTTAGTATTAATTGATCTCAATTTATGTTTTGTTGAAAACAGTAGCACTTTTCCATCTCGCAATAATACCAACAAATATTTTCTTTTCACTTTAAATGTAGTAAGGCAGGACGTGGGTTAAATGAGAGTTTAGACGTTTATTTTACGTCGTAATTATAATTATGAACCGAAAAAATAAATGTAAAAAGTTTAAATTACGATGGAGCGCATTACGCCACGATCTGCCTACACAGTGATTAATGGCTTAATTCGGACTCTTAAACGATACACGTCCGCTGTTCTGCATTATTTTAAAACAGAATATATACAAAAGCGAATTATTTTTCATATAAATATTTTTATAACCTTTTAAAAATTTCCCCGTGCTTGACAAATAGTCTCAATTTAATACCTTCTCAATGCAGTACTTTATACCTTAATCGTGTTCAAGCGATCTTTTTAGTAGGTACGCAAGTGAAAGTTTTCATTTCTGTCGAGTGGTGACCATCGAAATGATACAAAAAGATAATATAATACAACATATCTAAATGCATTATTAGGAAAAAAGGTGGGTAATGAAATGGGGCGCAACATCAACTGACATTAAATGATTTGTTAATTGTTGCTCAATATCTTTGGTTTACTAGTATTCGTTAAGCCTGCGGTCGGAATTGTTTTGCGAAAGTCTATTAGTCCGAGCAATGAAGCGAAAAACCGTTACAGTAATTCGCCTGTCGTCTGATTAACACTCAAACCAGGTATCCCAAATATTCCTACATAATTAATAAAATTAGTTTATTTGGAAGCACTACGTATACTTAGAACAAATATTGTATTTTATCTCAATGAACAGAAAAAACGTAAATTTTGTATATACCTGACATGTCATGTCTTTGTTTTGACCGTTTTAGTAACACTTGCAGAACAGAAAAAACAATTTAATTTAATTAATCCTAGGGTGATTAACGTCATGAAAAATCTCCGAATTCATCGGACTAATAGTAAAGTTTCGCAAATACACTCGCTTTAGTTTCAAACCACGTTTTGTGCGCTTGCCTCTAATCTCGGGCGGAAATGTCTGACAAATACTTACACAGATTCCTCCTGAACGTGCCGCATAAATAGGATATTAAATTGTTTAAACCGAGGAAATATTCCGCAAATTACAATTTCTTGTAGCCTCAATAGTATATTTATGATGGATAAAGTTTGTGTGACGCGCACAGTTAATCTATTAGTGTTAAGTAAACATGTCAGAGATAATTGCTTTTCTATTCTACAAATCATCCCTCGTGATATACGGAGGGGTTATGTAACATTTATCATTTATTAAACGCTCTTATAATAAATATTTGGCACTAACTTTCCCACCGAAAGGTCTCGATTTATCGCCTGTTCTAACGCTATTTAGTGCGGTTCCGTTGATCGTTTGCGCGATTGCTTCCTGGTTTATGCGCAGATGAGTCGGTTTATGTAAATGCGACACTTTCTAAAACACAATTTGTGTGTATTCTATTATGACTGGTTTGGATTATACTTTTTGGTTTCTTGGCTGATTAGTAGCTCTATTTAAGTTATGTTATGTAGGTACGGAAAGGTACAGTCGGCTGCAGAAAAAAGTTACTCCCCTTGTATGGTTAGGTACTGGCGTTACAGGGGGGTACCTTTTATCTGCAGTACATCAAGTAAGATTGATTTAAACAACAACAACATTCCCGGAGCGTTACAAGTTAGGGATCTTTAAAAAACGAGCCTACCAATTCCTAAAAGCGTCGACAACGCACCTGTGATTCCCCTCGTGTTGCGGGTGTTCATGGGCGACGGTGATCGCTCTCCATCAGGTGACCAGTCTGCTCGTTTGCCCCCTCTTAAACGAAAAAAAATGTTAAATACTTACCAAAAACGGTTTTTTTACGTCATACAGTAGGAATGCCATTATTTCCTACTTTATCAGTTTGAAAGGAAATATATTAATTTTTCATCTACCTAAAATCTATCTTGATAGATAAAAGAAAAAAATGTCTGGCTACATTACTTCATATCCTGGGTACGTTATAAACAGACCTAAAATGTAATATGGTTGAGAAACCAAGTTTGACATGAATCAAATAATTTCACGAGAGAAATCCTAATTGTGCGAGGGCGTTTATCATTCCATTTTACAGCGGGAATGACGGGGATATTCACCAGCAACGCAAGTGCAAGAGAAAAAGATTCACACGTGAATAGCGTCGATTTATTTTATTTTCGTGTTCATATTTCACACAGAAGCTTGGACCGGTATGCTGAGCCCGATCCATAAGAGAGCTCAAAGGAATCTTTAACGTTTTTTTTTTCGAAACGTATTATCTTGGTATAAATATCGGATTGTAAGAATTTCCTATTCTACAGCAAAGTTCTTATTCTATTGTATTGTATTCAGACATCATATGCATACCTACATAAATATGTACATATGTGTGATTCAATAGTAAATGTAGAGTTTAATGGAATACAATACTGTTTTATTTATATTTTAACGCCGTTAAGCAGGCTCTCTATAAGTTGATTCATCAGTGGCTGCACAAGCTTGCACCAACAAATGGTTGTAATAGGATATTGATCAATGAGATGTTTGCAAGTTTGTTTCAAAGTTCTTGTGTTCTTATGTAGCTAAGTTGGGTTATCCGATCAGTTCGCGGCTTGGTGAATCATAATTTATGGTTCAATGTTACGATTGCTCGCCCACATTAATTACTTAATGGAATAATTAAATTTATTCCATCTGTAAAAAATCTTAATCTTTTCCGTTGTGAAAAAGCTACCACCACAAGTCTTTAAAGTAATATTTTGGACACAATATAGCTGTTTTCAGCAAGTCTTGCTGTAGTTCCTAGCATCATCTGAATGAATAGAATCCTTAATCATGCCACTTGCAGCAAGCTCATGTTTCTACTCAGCATATTTTATTGTCTCTCACGAGTCCATCTTTTATTGCGTCACACTACCAGCTCTCTGATATTACTGGATTTTGCTGTGTAATAAAACCGTGGAAAAATAGAATTACTTTCATATTATGCCAAGGGCCCGCTCTAGGCTGTTTGGTATTGATTTCATAACGCGAACTCTGACATTATCACATTTTATAGAATTTACTTATCTCGAGTGTTTCTCTTTGGAATAACATTCACAAATACGTGGCGGCTAAATCTTGTATCTAAAGAAGGTTTACTTGGGGTGCGTCTGTTTATTTAGGCGTTCAAATTCAATTTTATTTGGAAGCGGTACTTGATACTTGCTAAGTACTCTGGGGTAGTTGGTTCATACCTATCATCAGCGGCCGAGCGCGGCGGGTTTAGCGCATTCGTCACGCCGGCTTAGCTTTGCTCGATTAAAAGTTACAATCATGTTCAATTATCGCTTGTGCATCACGACGTCCGGTGCTTTAGTCATCCCAAGAGGGAACAACGAGCTGCATACAAACCAATCATCTCGAAATAACAGAGAGGTTCTTCCATTAATTTGTCTTCGCATTTTATTTGATTTTGGTTGGGTATTGTCCGATGTGTGAATACATGTTGTGCTAAAAGCCTTATAATTTTGACGACAAAACGTGCTTTCACAAAATAAGTTTTCATTTGTTCCGTTTGTCTGGTACGCGGTCCGAGCGTACACGGACAGGTAAGCCTTATATTTTACATTTTTAACAACCGCCTGCCTACGTCCACTTAAATTAACAGAGTATTTTCGCGATCTAATTGCGGCGGACATGGCTATGTCTATGTGGCCGTGCTGTGTGAGGCGACCTATCCTATAGGGCGAAGCTAAATATATTCGCACGACACCCGCCACTCCTCGCACCGACATGAACACGTGTGTTCCAGTATTTAACTTTATATATTTTCCGCATCGTGTCTTTATTTTTATATTCATTAAAGTATGGTAAACAAATGTATGCGCTGCCACTTCGCGTTATTTTAGGCAACTGTTTTTGTTATTTCTTTCTATTAATGCTTTGTTTTAACGTCGACGGAACTGGACCGCAGTTATTGGTAGTGACGAAGAGCTAATCTTATCGCTCGTTGATAAAGTGCACTACCCTGTGTAAACACTTATTGCCCCGATCAATACCAATGCACTTTGACTTTGCTAGCTTTGTAAAAAGTAGATTCGGCTACAGACTGACTTTAAATGGGTTCTAAATATTTCAACTTTCAAGAAGTAAAGTTAAGTCATTTTTAATGAAATTGAATTAAACCATTACCAATTTCTTTTTATGGTACAGAGAGCTGTGAAGAAGCAGGAAATCGTTTTGATCAGTATATAGTTGATAGCGAGACGAATCGCAGTAGCAGCGATGTGGCGAGACGACATTGCTGAGGATAAGCGGCGCTAACGCAGCGTGCTTCCTCAGAGCGCATCGCCGCGCAGCGTCATGTCCAACTCGCCCGCGCACGCGCTCGGCGGCGCCGACGACGACCCGACCCGCCGCCGATCGGTCTTCTATGTGCCATTATTCGAAAGCTTTGAAAATTACCTACCTCTCACCCAAGAAGAAAGAGATGCTCTCATCTGTGGACAGAACATAGAACCTTATCCCACCAAAAATAAAAGGAGAAATCTCTCAGAGAATGGCAGGCTGCAAACTCCGTATCGTGGCAATTCGTCCTTGACGGAGAGCGAGAGCGACATTAGCGTATTCAGTCCGGAACGACGATTTCGGCGACCTTTATCGTCCACTGTGAGTTCGAACGAAGCGCTGGCTAGAGTAGGCCAGCGCGACCTGACCAGTCCACGGCTGGTCGCCGAGAGCGGGCTCATAAGGCACAGCAAACCGAGGTTACGGAGCACGACCTCTTGTGAACATCGCTACGACAAAATATTTTCTCCGTTGGGTGGCTCGATCTCATCAAATAAATTAAATAACTCAACGGCGAGTATCGGTAATAAAAATTCAATATTAAATTCTAATTTGTCTCTGATACCTGACTCGCCGAAACTTCTCACTCCGGGCAAAGAAAAATCGAAAACTTTACCACAAAATCTTACTGTGCCATCACCTATACGAGGGAGCAGCAGTTCCACTTCGATATTCAAAACTCCTAGAATAACAATAACACCGGACAGCCCGAGCCGAAGCCCCGGAAAAATGTCAGGGCTAAATTTTATTCGACGTTCTCGGAGCACAAAGTTATCAAGGAGCAATTCTTTGCTACGGAGTGTGACTGCAAGAAATATCGAAGATGGATCGGATGAGCAAACGGCTGTGGTCACGGATCTGACCGAGGATTACGATAAGTTCGTGGATAACAACGGCGGCGAAAGCCGCGTGATTGGCGCCCTCATCAAGAAACACGAGGAGCAGATGGCCAATAGCCCGCTAAGTATTCGACGCGGCTACTTGGATGTCGACGACGATGTCGCCGTGCACTCTGGTAAGCCACTCGTAATTTAGCAACGTGAATTACATATTTATTGAATTCCAATCAGAAAACATTTTATTGTCATGTTGTTCCGTGGCTCGGTCACAATAGTTTCGTAATATCGAATAGCTGGTTAACCTTGTTGCACCAAGTGAAATATTTAATCGTGATTGTTATTTTAATTTTAGCTTCGTATTGAATTTGACGTAACATGATTAAGCGTGTAAACAATAATGTGGTTTACTATCTATCTCGTACGACTTGATGTACATAGATCATCAATAGATACTGCGAGTCGATTACATAATGTATCACAACGTTCGAGCAGTTAATGCGTGTTTGTGTAGATACGCGTGGAAGCTTTTGAAGTGCGCTTACTAAGCGTTCTTCAGGCCAAAACAGCACCTTAATATGAATGACTCTGCTGTTTCAGACTAGTACGCTTCTCGACAACTCACGTTACGAACAATGCTCACTAATTACACGTCAAGAAACAAAACGTTGCTAAGTTTCCTGCGTAACAATACAAGGAGGCAAAGCCATTATTACTGATTCTTTAACTTACAGCATGCAAAATCTCTTGTAGGGCGGATGAAGACTTGAGGAGGGAGGTTTTGGTTACTGATGTTTAGTTAATAGGTAGTTAGTATTGTTGATCTTAGAAGTTCGATCATCAAACTTATAGCACTAATGCTCTAGCTTAGCTACTATCTTTTGTAGATCTCAGTAGGCAAATAAGATTTCATACCTACCTAAAAATGTAAAAAAATGACTTAGAAGTTAATACGATTGAACAGAATATAACTTAGACACAATTACTATTACGCAACCGCCCTGTTCCTTTCTGTACTCAAAAAGGTAATCAAATCTTTCGGCACGACACTCGACCACATCGGATCGAAATCGTGAATTCACGCATTCGCGGTTAATCTCAGCTGTTCTTATTCCGATTCGAATATAAATAATTATATGCTTGTTAAATAAACACAAAATCTGTAGTACTTGTTCAAGCGTTATCATAATGTCGCGTGGCACTTCCTCGTGGGCGTTTAATCATGGTCTTATCAAAGTATGCAATTAGTGATTGCGGCTGCGAACCAAACGATCCACTTACCGCCGCTCCTTACTAAACAAAACGATCTTTTGTTGTTTACTCCTTACACCAACAACATCGACACCAATTTATAGCTGCTACATGTATTGTATACCCTATATGTATGTAGGTACAACTATGTAGAGTCATTTGTAACTAACTATTCATAAAGTCATACAATACAATACAATACAAATATTCTTTATTGCTCACTAAAAGCAGTACAGTGACATCACAAAAATAAAAATTAAGGTAGACAAGAGGCGGTCTTATCGCTAAAAAGCGATCTCTTCCAGACAACCAATTACTCAGAAATTAATAAATATGAACATCACCACCATCATCATCATCGTCATCAGTCGTCAATTATCGTTTATATTATATCCCTTGTGTTTTTTTTTTCAAAACTAGATCTTATTTTGTTCTAATCTTCAAATTCTTATTTATATCAGTTCAGACATAGGATAACGCGTTGTTTATTATGCTCATGAAAATTAATTTCCTTAGTGTCTCTGTTTCTGACACTTAGATCCCTCAGATTGTAGACGTATCAAAGGCGGGAATCTAAAATTACATTTTCTTTTGAATTGGCAATAGCAGCAGCTGGTTAATTTTGTTTTAAAATATATGTTTTTTTTTAAGTTTGTTTAATGCACATTTCTAGCTCAATATCAACTTTAATAAAGGCATATGTTCATTTGTTTCTGAATGCACTAATTTAAATTAACCGATAAGACCTCAATTAATTAATAACAAATCTCTTCGCCTCGAGCCCTTTGCAGGCCGATATTTAAAACAAATAGTCCGAGAGCTGGCACCAATTTTTGGGTAGGTATTTGCGGCAAGCTGAAAACTTGTCACATACCTCTACTATTATACCCCAACACGGAACCACAGACCTGGCTGACGGATAGCGGGGCTAAATCTACCCTAATTTTTTTTTAATTGGCAGACCGATTGTCCAAAAAAATTATCTGTATTTTATTTGAAATATTTATTTTTAATTATAAATACTCTTTTGAAATTTCAGCGTAACCACGGACACAGTTTTTTTTTTTTAATTTTTACAAAATTGTTTTGTAAGCATCTGGCAAAGTTTAAATCCCGACTAAATGATCTGGCTTATTTATTTTCTCACTATTTAAATGTCAAATTTTAAAGTATAAAAATTCCGAAATGCCTCAATGACATTTTCTTAAAAAAAATTGTATTTGTAACAGTAAGATGGTTGATTTAGCCCTCGCCCCGCCACCTGTCAGCCAGGTCTGTGGTTCTGTGCTTGGGTCTTCATAGGGGAAGCATTAGACAAGGTTTCAGCTTGCCTCAAATACCTACTCAAAAATGTCTATCAGCTCAATAAATGCGACCTTGTCTAATTCGAAGAAATAATTCGTATAACTCAAAAAAAATCTTGCAATTAAGTGAGAATTTTAATTGGATATTATAAAACTGGTATCAAAGGAATAAGAAGAGCTTCGTCAAGCGTAAATGACATCGCATAGTTATCGGCGCGACACTGGGGCTACCGTTAGATACCTAACATTAATGATCCCCTTTGCACATCTGTTGCTTCGCACGTTAGCGACCGCCCGTCGGTCGCCTTCGGCGTTGACACTACTTGACACTGCAATGCCATTTTAATTCAATCCCATCCTATTTCCTACTAATATTATAAACTAGCTTTTGCCCGCGACTCCGTCCGCGTGGAATTAGTAATTTGGGCAGCTTATTTTATTAATCCAATTTGCTTTTTCATCAATTACTTTTAACCCCTTAGTTCCTCGATATAAAAAAAAATATAATGTAATGTATTGTATTTTAAGGCCAAACTCTCAGATTGTAAATGGTTCTCATGAAGGTAGATAATTCTAACGTGGGTGAAGCTGCAGGTTAAGGCTAGTCATTTTATAAAACTACCTACTATACTGCCGTGCTAAGCCAAAAGGGCCTATGTCCGTTTTAACGGTTTGGAGAAAAACGTGTTTTCATGTTTTTGTTTCTTAGTATTTGAGTGAAAAATAAGCCTTACGTCTATTTTCTTAGCTGTTTTTAAGGCACTTCTAATAAAAATACGACTTTTTCGTTAACAGAACTTTATTCCTTATAAGCTAAAGAATCTAAAACAGAATTTGGTAATTTTCGGACATAGGTCTTTTTGCACGGCAGTATAGACCACATTATTTATATATACAGTCAAAACCGTTTATAGCGACACCAATTACAACGACATATAGGATGTAACGACCAAGAAAACAACCCACGATCTTATATACCAAAGTAACACTGGTTATAATGATCAACCGTGTTTAACGACCAAATATTGCTGTCCCTTGAATGTCGTTATAAACGGTTTTGACATATCAAGAAGTTAAAATATCAAAGACAGAATAGATTTGATAACGGTACTTCATTGTCTCTTCCGCTTTCAACTCCGTCATTAGTACCTACTAACAATCATCCGGTGTCGAGTGCAGTAAACGGCCAAATACGACCTGAATTCACATTTAGAGGGTTCCCTGTCACTATACAATATTTTTGACAAGTTTGTCAAATGTGTTCGTGATTTTTTTTTATGTAGTTCAACTCTTTAGTACGGACTGAATCTCAATTCTTGACAGCGAACCACAAATTTTGTTTTGCGAAAAAAAGTACTTGCTTAATGGTTAAAATAAAGCACTTAAATTTTTAAGCTTTTGCTAGTGTTTTGCATAATTAAGCAAAGATGAGGCTTATGACTTATCTTACAAATTATTGAAACTTTGACTTGACGTATAAATGAGGGAAATACGTGATCTTATTTTAAGGTTTTCTATCCCGTAGCAACTTTATACCACGAGCATTTAACACAATGGACGCAGCGCATTATTCGCTGTCACGTAATTGATAATTAAGGATTTGCCTCACTGGATGCTTCGACAGATTATTTAGCGATCGTAGTCACCGCTGAATTTATATAAGAGAGCTGCCGAGATGCTCAAATATATCAAACTTGACCAAGCTCTAAGGTAACTAAGGTCCCAATTGAAGACTAACGCCAGAAAGCATTATGCTGAGTTAGGATCAATTCGTGACAATTTGTCCCAATTTTTTTTGTAATCATCGTCATAATTTCAGCCGCAGGACGTCAGCTGCTGAACATAGGCCTCCCTCATTGATACCCAATCATTTCATTACGGTTGGAAGCGGCTTGCATCCACCTTGAACCTGCGGTATTCACCAAATCGTCCGTAGCTCTCGTTGGTATTTGTAATATCACGAATAAATGTTTTCCTCCTTTCTTTTCTTTAACATCTTTGACAAAACCGTGTTTGTATTTGACGCTGGCTGTATCTACATAATTATATAAGGTTTTGACATTGTAGAGGCATGCGCGCTGGTCACTTGCGGCGTGCGCGCCGCTTCCGCCGGATGCCGCGCCGTATACCGTGCCACTTGCCCGTGTCCACATTATACTTCATTCCAGATAACGTTTTGATAAATTCGACACAAACATGCTAGTATTATATCGTTAGGAGATTGAAATATTCAAAAGGGAAAGTTAATACAAGGGTTAAAAAATCACTCATTCTTGACATACCTACCATTAACTGGTAAAAAGTAGTAAAAACCTGTGTATTGCTTCAAAACAAGGCTCGAATTAAATTTTCGACTAATCGAGAAGATTAATTAGATCGAAAGGTATTAAAAGTTAATTATAATATATGTATTGTATAGGTGTTTGTTGTATGGACTTACAACATTTTTTGCTTTGCTATACCTACTCCGTTTTTGGTTAATACATTTTTTTGCCACTGATATGAGTTGGTATGCAGTATTGTTAATTTCTAAGATATTGGAGATTTATCGTTTTTCGGAAAACTGCCAGATTTCCTTTATTGTTTTTACGAATTCGGAAAAATCATCTAAAAGTAACCTGAAGGACCTAAAAATCACCTAAAAGTTTACAAAAGTAACCTTCTGGCAACACTGCTACATATAGTTACTTAATTATGTCAGCGACGCCCTTAGGTTTTAGGTTCGCTCTGGTATTTAAAGCCAATGCTCGTTGAGTCCCCACTATACGCCGCGGGGCTACTCCGAAATTTTAAAATCGTAGTTCGTATTTTATTGCTTTGGTCACTCTCGCATGAAATACTATTAGCGTGAGCGGGACGGCATCATACTTAGAATTAGAATTTTGAACTTCATAGTATAAGGCCAGCAGCCTTTACCGTGTCGACTTGTCCTCGTGAGTCCGCCTTATGGATTTTGGCATCTCTGATATGCATTGCCTTTTGGTTTTGTATCCTTGTAACTTAACAACCGGACAGACGACGAGTCACGATAACGATACTCGTAGCTTGTATTTTTTTTAAATCGCTCACATTATTGACTTCCGAGGGTTTAGGCCACTTTTATTTGACTGTTTCAATTTTAAGTTAGTAAATTCAACATGATTTCGAAAGAAGTAGGAATGGTTGTGTGTGTTAGGACCCGGTTTGTCTGAAAAGCATGTGTGTTTCAATTTTATCTCGCGTCATCTGGAATGAAATATATGTCAATATCAATAATATCTTTGTGATCGTACGTAGAGAAACCCTGACAGTCCACCACAATCATCATGATTGTTGCAATCACGCTGCTGTGACATGCAAGGCTATGATAACTCTGCAAATTGGAATGGGCAGAGTGCATGACTCAGGGCATTACTTTATTGCTATATTTTGAAGATTCGCGCTCGCGATAATAAACAGCCGGGCCCTTATGCACCACATGAGTAATAAAATTAACAACTAAATGTTTTATGTAATGGAGCAAATTACTTAATTAACATGTGACGTTGTCAGTATTTTTGTTTGGTATAAATATGAATGTTAGTTATAACTAAGACTACTTTATGATTTTAACAATAAATAATGAGTTGGACAAATTCAAAAGCCAGCAAATAATGATTTTATGTTTCATGGTATTTCTATGATAAACATAGTTTCCAGACACTACTTGTGTTGCATCATGCCAAAAGTTAGCTAAGCTAATCATGATTGTAGTTATTTCTCAACTTACTCCTAGATTTATCGATTTCCATATCTTTGATTTTTTTAAGTATAGCTCTAATTATTATTTAATAATTTGTGACGTCTCTAGCTGCGATGAGTGTGGTTGTGGAGCTAGCACGTTTGCGTGAGTCTGAGAGGTTACGGCCCGGACTACACGGCGAGGCGACCGATTTCTCTGATTATTGGGCTGTCGGGACGCTCGCCTCAGAGCGGTTAGTTAGCAAAACACGCAATCTATTATAGTTAGTTCTCGTTCTTGCAGATACATCGTATGAAAAAGCGTGTCGCCGCGGCTCGGCGCCGAGTACGCCGGTGCCGGGTGCCCAGGCCCAGCACAGCCCTTCCCGTCTCGCCTCCTTCTTCTTCTCGAAACGATCCTTCCGGAACAACCCACTGAAGAGAACTAAGTCCGCCACAAAGTTAGAAAGGGACCGCGCGTTGGCCGCTGGCAACACGCATCCGGCTTCGCATGCTTTACGGACGTCCAGGTAACATTGCAAGAGTATCAGGTGATTCTTCCACCAGATATGACCAAAGCTGCGTCGCATAACATAGCATAGCATAGCTGAGCACTAATCGAAACGCACAGGTTCGGTCTTGCTCACCGTGTAGCTACCTCACATTGCTCTGGTGAAAAAGCTGCCTTATGCTTCATACTTCTCACTACTGCGTACAAGGTTTATCTGAACGAAAATACCGCACTATTTTTTTCATACACCACCACTTTAAATTGGTGAATTCACACATCACTGTTCCATTGCTTTTTGTTCTAATTTCATGGTCTAAATTCTAATACAGTGGTCATTAAATGTTGCACAACTTAGGAGCTTAAAAATATGTAAACGACTTTATTGTCAATGGTGTGGATGTGTGCTCAAATATATGATAGATGTGTGCTATATTAGCTGCTCCGATACATCTCGTTATAGAAAAATAGCGCGGAAGACACTATCTGATTCCTCTGGTAGATACCGCGTGGGCTTACATAGGTTTGCACACAGTTAAGCCATTTTAATTTGTATGGATTACCTTACGTGTGATTGGCTGCATGCGTTTTATCGAATAGCAAAACCGTCGACAGCAAATCATCAGCCCCTACTGGTCGGTGGCGAGTGTTAAGCTTGTAAACTGGTTTAACTGTGAGAATAACAGCCGTACTTGAGCGCACTTTAGTCATTAGTTTCTTCCAGCAATTGATTTGTAGTCACGGTTTAACTAAATGAGCCTTTCGTAGTGCAGATAGCGCAATAGTGAAGATAGTTAATTGACAGCTTTTATGCGTTCCGGGTTAGTTAGGGCCTTCCGGAAACTCGCTGCAAGTCTTGGTGTCAAAATAAATTCATTTCATAAAAACACTTTTATCTGACATTGGTTATCGTAAGAAGCTTCCACAACCACCATCTATTTCCAATTTTTCTTGACGTATCATACATGTTTCCACCGCCATTTTCCTCTCTGGGGAGTCTTTTGCAAATATATGAAGGTCGTGTGTATCCCATCCTCGGCTGCCACAATTGTAATTTCATGCCAGTTTCCCTTTGTAATTTTCGATAATGCCAGCGCATGAGTAAAGCTCGTTTCTAAAGAAATTACTGTGCTGAAGCGCCATATTATTTCCTTCGCTGAGGAATAAATCTTTAAATTGTACATGCCAATTTGTATGTCTTATAATGGTGTCTATGGCGAACTACGCAAATTACCTATACAAGGAACATTTTCTTCATAGAAATCATTTTCATTAAGTAATCCCCTTTTAACTTCAATATTGCTATTTATGCGCCGCTCATTAGTCTGGCCCACGCACTAGCACGAAGTTTATAAAATATTCAAAAGCAATAGCAGAACTAAATGCTCCCCCACTCAGTTTAAACTAAAACTAGGCACTGCAAAGCCGACTCGACTCTGTACAAGGCTCAATTAGTGCAATAGAGTGAAATTACTTAGTTTCAAAGCGCTTCCCTTGTTCGCTTCGTATCGAGTTATGCATATCGTAGTGGGGTTGAACCCTCAATCAAAATGCGAGGCAGGAACGTGCGGTATTTTTACACAGTCACACGTATTTAGCGACGTGTCGTGACATTACCTACTACGTTACCCAGACACTAGGTGTTGTAATTTTGTATATGTGGGAGTGTCGCCCCGCCCGTCTGCTCGAGTTATTTACTGGTTGCTCTTTAATTACTTCCCTGCGAGCGCACGAAACAAGTTCATCACTTGTATTTATTACAAATTGAAATACTTGGTGGTTGAAATAACACGTAAATTGGATTGTTTCAGGTCGCACGAGAGCCTACTATCGGCGCAGTCCCCCGCAGTCTCCACCATGGATCTGGGGCCGCCCAATCAAGTGGGTTTAGTTCCTTTGATGATTTCTTTTGTTTTTCCATCTTGATCGGTGCCCAATTGAAAGGGTCTCGAAGCTCTTTAGATCAAATGTTATTTATTTGGTCCGTTCCCTTTTGAACGTTATTTATAAGTTTGATATATCGTTTAAGTGGTCTGAGCTTAAAGATGGTAGTTACATTTTCATATGTTGACGAATAATAATTTTCTGTTTTTCAGGTGGAAATTCGTGCGTTGCACTCGTCAGTGCTAGGCAAGCCGCACTGCTTTGCGCTGAGCGCTGAAAATCGGGCCCCGCGATATTTCGCTTGCGCCTCCAGAAAGGAGCGTGATCGGTGGATATACAGGTAGGATTCAAATAAATGTTATAGAATCATAGACAACGACTTATTCAAGAAACCGACCACTATTTTTATTCCATACCGCATAGGTAGCAGCTAACAATGTATTATTGCGTAAATCATTAAACATTTGAGTAAATATGTGTACGTTGATTTTCTGAATTGTTAATTAGTGTTGCTCTTATTATTTATGTGTTTATAAACTTACTATAACGTGTAGTGTAGTGGTGTAGTATTTAAATCAAACCATCTACGGGTTCCTAGCGGACCTCTTTTTGATTTTCATCAAAATAGATGTCTTATCATAATTTAGAGAAAAATTGGAAGATTTAGTTGTGTGATAACTGTTAACCAGTAACGAAGTAAAGTTTTATTTTTATTTTGCAAATACTGAATGCCATTGCGGTCTGTCATAACCTAATAAAAAAATAGGTCTGAAAAATTTGCGATGTCATAACGGGGATTATACGTGTATACGAAGACTTGCTTTGTTGTTTGCAGCCTCCGGCAGGCGGCGCGGCCGGACGAGATGCGTACGCGACGTTGTGAGCGCTCCGTCAAGCTCTGGCTGCTGGAAGCAAAGGCCATCCCGCCAAAAAAGCGATACTACTGCGAGATTCTGCTTGACGATACGCTCTACGCCAAGTAAGCAGTTAAACCTAATTGAAACTACCTTACACTTTGACATTTACCTATATAGTAAAATCTATATCAAAAATAGTATATAGTAAAATCAACGGAACAGGCACTTCTGTGTTCAAAGGATTAATCGAAATATTGGAACAACTGGTGAATCACAGTTTTCGTGTTGCAATTTGTGAGGTGACGTAATTCATCATTATCGTTTGCCTAACGAAACTTCCTCACATAATTACCTAGTCTGCTCTTAAACATTGTAAACACGCTTAAATTATAACTTAGATACTAATTAATATTTGTAACCAAGGATTCAACAGGAAGCAAGGTTATGAAAAATGGTTGTAACCTTAAATATCCCTGTAGCTAGGTTACGAGTTACATTTAATTTGCTGATTCACGTCAACAGATACTTAACGCCACTTCATATACTTATGTTACGAGAGAAGCAAAACTTAGTTTTTCCTACTAATCGTTATATACTTATATATATTCTAATCTGTGGGTATTTATTATACAATTGTAGTTTAACTGTAAACCGTTTTAATGCGTAGTTGCGAATTCGCTGCCGTGCATTTTCAACAAACCTTGCCCCCCTTTCTCATCACATTCCCGCAGGGAAATGGGATTAGGGATAAGAACTCTCTCAATTTACCTTGCGTGTTTCAATTGTACACTCGTCAACGCGTGTTTTGCTCCCCAGATCCTCGTCTAAGCTGAAGTCGGAGCTGTGTTTCTGGGGCGAGGTGTACGAGTTCACCGGGCTACAGGCGGTGCATGCGATCAACGTGAATGTATACCGAGAACCGGAGCGGCGCTCGCGCAAGCGAGACAAGCATGCGCTAGTCGGTAAGTGCCTTAATTTTAACTAACAAAGAAATACACATCCGTATGCCGCGGATCACTGTATAAAATGGGGTACGTATCAAAATATATAAAGCTTAAAAATAATAATGGACGAAATACATAATGGTCACTTGATATAATGCAATTTTCTTGAAAATTCTCAACTTTACAGGATTTTCATAAAATAAACCTAACCTAACCTAAACCAATCTGTAGATTACACGATTAAAAAAGTTCGTTTAATCAATAGTTTCATAGAAAATTTTAGTATATATTATGACCATTATGTATTTCGTCCATTATTCGTTTTAAACTTTATACATTTTGATACGTTCCCATAAAATGTTTTCATTTATTTGTGATAAGATGCAAGTCGTCCTTATTTGGTTTTGTTTTAGCGATCTTGCCTACCTAAATATAACTTTTTACATAAAACTGACCCGTTATTGACCTCTATTTCGCTTGATGTAAAGTGTAAACGCGGCCAGAGGTGTATGTATTTCACTGGTTACTGCCCATTCACTCTAGCCTTGAAGAGCCTTTTTTTTAGAACGAAGTGGAAACACTTTACGTGTACCCCCGGGCCCGGGGAGACCCAGATGGTTATGTGGGGCACTCTCTCCCATCCTCTTCCCCTAACGGGAAGGAGAGGGGGGAGTATACCCACTAAAACCACTCCGAAGTTGCCCTCTTGCCGAGGTTGGTAGGCGCCATGGGATCCCAAAGTTTCTACCACGAGCCTTGAAGAGCCCAACGTTGTAACTATCTGGAAATACAGACGACGGGAGCGAATTCCATTCCTTAGTAGTTCGTATTAGGAAGCGAATCCCTTCGTGCGGTCGAATGGAATACTAACCAGTTAACCACATATGGATGACCCCCCTAGACGTACGTTGGTAAAATATAGATAGAGGTATAAAAAAACCTTATTAAACTAGCATTTCTTCTATAGCCGTGATACCCTCTAAGTTTTTCGGAATTTATGTGCGAAACTACATTTGAACTTTACCTGAGAGAAATTCAATGGTGTGTGTGAAGTACCCAATCCGCACTGGGTCCTCGTGGGAACTACGGCCAAAGCCTTTTGAGAGGAGGCCTGTGCCCTGCAGTGCGACGTATATGAATGAAATGATGATGTTAATGATGATGTCTTCCCAGGTACCGTTCGCATCCCGGTCGACGACGTATCCTCCCGATACCTCAACGAGCGGTGGTACCCTCTCTCCGGGGGGGACAAGCCACAGTCCCCGGGGGGGCGCGCGCCCCCGCCCCCGGTGCCCGCGCTGCGGATCAAATGCCGCTACCAGAGCGTGGACGTCCTCCCACTCGACCATTATGCCAGATTCCTTGATTACCTGAAGAAGAATTACAAGAGGCTATGCGAGTATTTGGAACCTGTCATTGGTAAGTAGTGTTTTTTTATGTGTCAGATTTAGCATTAAAATTTCAGATTCTCATAAAAAAGTTAATTTTCGAAATGAAAATAATTTCGTATAGTGTCAATATTGTTATAAACGTGCGATAAAGATTTGCACTAATAGAACTGATAAAAATGGACTCATTTAATGTTGTTAACAATTTAAATATTTCATGACCACTTTTTGTTTTCTTGTGCAAGCATCATAATAATTATGTAGGTAAATGTTGTCCACTAACTAGTAGAACGTTATCTTGAAAAGAATCAGACTCTTAACAACTGCCAGCGCTATCTGTCGATTGTTTGTCTAACTCAGTGATACCCAAAGCGGTCTGTATCGACCCCCAGGGGTCGACGAAGAGCTGTGAGGGGTCGTAGTTAGGTACGCGCAAAAACCCACATTTAAAATCGATTACAATAAATCAAAATAAAGTAGGCCTACAGTCCAGTTCAACAATATCTGTGCAGCCAACCGTTCATAAACTTAATATCTATACATAGACCTTATTAAGACGGTAATAAGGTTTAAGGTCATGTACTAGATATTAGAGATCTCGACTGTACCTAACATTTAACGCATTCGCTGCCGGCTGTCAAACTTGGGACGTTGTTAGATGCCCCAAACGCACACATGCGTTCAATCGCCTGCAAAATAGGAATGTTGACGCCACCAATCAACTGACGTACTTTTAAAGGTATAAGTTGGCAGCCTACTCCACGCAGCAGCAGCAGACGACGTATCGCTACCGCTAGCTAAGGAGGGAATTTCATAGAAATAAGGTATAAGTTCGCGTAGCTAGCGACACGTCGTCTGCTGCTGCTGCGTGGAGTCGGCTGCCAACTTATACCTTTATGAGCTGTCCAAACACAATTCTCCCATAGAGTTTGAATGGCAAAAGCAACTTATGACGTCACTTGTTCGCCAACTCAATCAACTAACTATTTATTTGTTTTAAAGCAACAAGAAATCTAATTTTACAGTAAATCGTAAATTAATCTGGTTTTCAGGGCAAAAATAAAGCGTTTTTTACTGGAGTCGTGTCTTCGAATTATTTTTTGATGGCGTCAACATCCCTATTACTTAGTTCATACTGAAAGTTTCTGGATTCTAAAAAATAAGACTACGCATTATCGTTATGACACATTTATTGTTTTTCAAAGTATATACCCTCCCTATTTACACACTTTTGCATTCGCTGGAACCATTGTGAAAAGCAGTGGGTCCAGTCTTCCTTAGGGACTTCTTCGATGGCCTCGTGGAAAGCATTCACTACCATTTCCGGACTTGTAAACCGTAAACCTCTAAGTTTATCTTTAATCTTTGGGAACAAAAAGAAATCGCATGGTGCAAGATCAGGGCTGTATGGCGGATGAGTCATTATTTCTACATTTGAGGCCTCCAAATACGCATTCCTTGCTTTAGCGGAATGTGCCGACGCGTTGTCGTGATGAAGGACTATTTTGCTACGGGGACGCTTTCACGAATTTTTTCAAACACTTTGGGCAAGCACGTGTTCACATACCAATCTGCAGTTACTGTCTTTTGGTTTTCAAGTGACACAGTGGTGTAATGTCCCGATTTGCCGAAAAACGAAGCAACCATTTTCTTACCTGTGCTTCGACTCTTTTTTACTTTCGTCGGCAAGTCTTCAAAAGGAAAGACCCATTCAGCCGATTGACTTTTTCTTTCGGGTTCAAAGTAGTATACCCAGGTTTCGTCACCTGTCACGATGTTATATACAGCCATTGATTGTCCTCCGTCAAATTTTTTTATCATTTTGCGCCACCACTCTACACGCAGTCGTTTCTGGTCTTCCGATAAATCATGCGGTATACACCGGGTGCAAAGTTTCCGAACCTTCAGATGCAAATGCAATATCTTTTGGACCTGGCTCATTCCAATTCCTAAGGTAGTACGAATTTGCTGACATGTAATTTTTTTGTCAGTTTCAATTAGTTGTCGTACAGTATTAATATCGGTAACCGCAGTTGCTGGCCGGCCTTCACGTTCATCGACATGGAGATGGTCACGTCCTCGTCTAAACTCACTAAACCACGAATAGACAGAGCTACGACATGGGGCTTCATCACCAAATGCTAATAGAAGTCTTTGACAACTCTCTTGCTGAATTAATTCACATCGGAAATCGTAAAAAATCATGGATCGAAAATTTTCACGACTTAAATTCATTGCAACAGCGACACATAAATTTCAATCCAACACCACGATGAAAAAACAAATGACAGTCTCGTAAATTAAAAAGTAATATACTGCAAGAGAGTTATTTTTCCAAATCCTATTATTGCTTTTTTAATTTTCTCTTTATACGTGGCCAGTTCCAGAAACTTTCAGTATGCCCCACGTATGACAGCGGCACTAGGCGAAAGCCAAGAAAACGCATATACGCGTTGCTGGTAGTGAATGTGTTAAAAATATACCTGGGATATAACTAACTAAACTTACGCTTACTTCCACAGGTGTCAAAGCCAAAGAGGATATCGGTTGCGCCCTTGTTCTTTGCATGGCGGGCGCGGGCCTCGCGCCGCGATACCTCGCCGATGTCGTCGCTTTGGACGTGCGCCGTACCGGCGACCATTCCCTCACGTTCCGAGGGAACTCGCTCGCGACAAAGAGCATGGAGGCGTATCTCAAACTGGTCGGCGATCAGTACCTACAGGTCAGTTGAGCCCTGAGCATTTTAGTAGGGGCGAGGTGGCATAAATGGAACACGTATTGAAAGGGACAATTCAAAATAAAAGTCCATCTATGAAAGGGGAAATACTCATTTTTAAAGATGCGAAAATAAACAACTAAGAATGGATTAATGACAATTATTATTTCATTTCAATAGTTAAAATAATAAACGCTTCCTATATGGAAAGCGTTCCGAGTTTGATTTGTCCCTTACAATGTGTCACTTTTATGCCACCTCTCCAGGTGCATTAAGGTTCTATGCATCGTCAGGTTACATATTGGAGGAAATTGGAAAATACATACATTTATGACTATAAGTGGGCATTTTCATTTTAAAGCGTACCATTTGCTTTTTTAATGAGGATTTTTTGAGTTTTCTTACTCAGAATCAAGAGCGCTAATGATTTTGATGATTTTAAAAAACTGCCATATTTATGTAAACTGAATGAAAAAATCACAAAACTGCTTAAAAAAAAGTAAATTTTTTTTCTTCATGAGAAAGAACAGTACTCGTGATTTTGAACAAAGAAAAAACAAAATTTCCTCATTTAAAAAAGTTAGTGGCACACTTTAAAATGAAAATGGTCATTTGCGAAAGTTTTGTAAGCCCAGAAGCAGCCTTGAATGACAGTGTATATAGAATTACGCTTGAGTCTTGCTGACTATGATATAGATAAAACTGATGGGTAAATCTGATCGAGTATTGGCTATATGTGCGAAGCGGGTGGTGGGGGTACAGAAAACGATCGCAGCGTACAACATGGCAAAAATTGGAAGTAAATGGGGAGGAAATGTTGTCAACGCTACGCGGCGCCGCCGTCGAGCACGTAGCCAATACTTACGAACCTAAAAAAAATAGAATATAATTTTCATTTAAATTCCACCGTAGAACGGGTATGAGGACCACATGTATCCTATCTTGCCGACAGGACACGCTTAGCGAAGCGGTCGCCGCGGCCGCTGGGCCCGGCGCAGCGGAGTGCGAAGTAGACCCATTACGAGCGGGCAGTGGCGCGGCCCTGAGGAGGCAACAGACCGCCCTAAGGGATGCGGTGACACTGGCTTGGAAAGCCATTGCCGCTTCCGCACCCCGCTTCCCCCCGCCACTAAGAGACTGTTTCGCCACCTTCCGTGAGAGGTAAGTGCAACGCCCTATTCAAACTGTTCGGCAGATCATAGGTCCGAGGCCCCCGGAAGTAGAAGAAAACGGAAGACCTTGCCGTAGCAGACCTTCGCACAGTGGAAAAACGGTATGTTCAAAATTAGTAACGTTTTAATGATTGACAATACCATGACGAATTGTTTAATCCGCAGGACGCAGCGATTTAATTGCTTACTGATTTATAGTGCGAAATAATTGTTCTTTGTTTGTGGTTGTCTGCCAGCCTTGCGAAGTGTTTTTTTATACCATTTGAATTTTTGTCTTCAATTGCACGGCGAATGTGTTCTCACTTTATATTCTCTTAAAATTTTATTTCATTCTTTTTTCATGACGTTCTTTATGCCCTTATCCTATTTTCTGAGACACTTCCATTAATTTTCTTCAGATTTAGTGTCGCTACTTGACAACAGATGGCGCTATAATGGTATTTTTCGTATTGTTTGCAGGTTGATCGCAATGGGGCGAGAGGATATATCGGACAACTTGATAAGTGCATCTATCTTCCTTCGATTCTTATGCCCCGCTATTCTGTCACCGAGCCTCTTTGGGATCACTCATGGTGAGTAAAATAATAGCGACGAGGAACACTTAATTACAGCGCTATCTACCAGCATCAGCTTGAACTATTACGCTAACTAACAAGCTCACTCATGTTACAGAGTACCCGAACGAGCGCGCCGCTCGCAACCTGACGTTGGTCGCCAAAACACTGCAGACCCTTGCTAACTTTACGCGGTTCCAAGGCAAAGAAGCTTTTATGGAGTTCCTCAACGACTTCTTAGAGCAGGAGGCGCCTAACATGAAAGCATTCTTGCGAAATATTTCGGTAAGTTATAAAATTGTAGATGCAATTAAAAAAATATATATTGCTGGCCAGAATAAGAAATAATATAAAATCTGATGTAGAAATATCATAGTATTTACGAAAAAAATACGGATGTATGTTAACCCTTTGTAGGGTAGGTTGCAATAGAGAGATCTCTCTCCAGGCAGATGTTATGTTGAGTCCGAAGGGAGAAAGTTGAATGTTGCATTTCTGCATCCGAGCTGAGAAACGTCGATAACACGATGTAGAACGACGGTAACAAACATTGAAATACATCTACAGTCTTTCGTTAGTCCATATTAATCTGTCATATCAATACCGTCCCTGAATACAATATTGTTATTTCGCTAACTCACCGTTTCCCATTCCAGATGCGCCCCCAAGAGCAAAATCAGGATGGAAGCAAACGCAACTCATCTGCGTCTCAGGGCTCCGCTACGGAGGCGGTAGAGGCCGACCCGGAATGGGCGCCTCACGTTGACTTGGGGAAACAGCTGGCAACCCTGCATGCTTTGCTTGTGGACAGCTTGCCTAAACTGCCCGGGGGCAGGACGCAGGTGAGAATATATTGTTACGGTGTGGTGTCTTATAGACGCGACGAACTTGATGCGTATTCGCGGCGATTAGGCGTTCGCTCCGCTTTTAATACGTTCGCAAATCGCTAGTGTAATATCTCTTACTCTTAGTTTCCATTAATGTCATTGGGACGTGTCGAAAGAACGTTGCGCATTACTTCGGGACAGGGAACCTGTTAACATTAAATTGTAAATATTTAGAAGAAAAGCTATTGAACTAAAAAAAAATATTTTCCGCTACCTCTCAAATCGAAGCTGCTGCACCATATCATCTCTTGTTTTCATCATTACAGGAGCTTGAGCCGTTGACCGACATCCTAGACGAGCTTACCAAGCGTCTAGCCGGCAGCGACACCGCGGGCACGCCGTCAGAAAACATATTCCGATTCAACGACCCCACCTGCAACACGCCCACCAAGCTCGAGCCCACCAACTTCGCCCACAGCTCCCCAATCATGAACAAAAACGGCGTCCAATTCAACATAAGTCCGTCGAAATCCAACGCCGAGACCTCCAAATACAAAAACGCTTACGCCGGCGTCATGAAATCACCCAGCTGTAACCTCCGCTCGGCGACTCTACCCAGAAACGTGTACGGGTCGAGCCCACAAAACGTCAACCCGGACCGATACAGCTCCCAGTATAACAACCAGGAACACTGCGTCAACCTCAAGGTCGTACAAATTGGCTTCGGCTCCGATCAGTATCCTAAAGGCATCAGCAATGGCGTTAGCGAAAGCCTCGAACGTCGCTTCCCAGACCGCTATAAAACTAACAATTATCAACAGCCGCCACATTTCCACAACGCTAACTATCCCGGCCCCGAGCGCTCCCCGAGCAGTGATAACGTCAACCACAACTACTGTTCCAGCGACATGCAAAACCTCATGAGAGACACGGCCACTCTCGAAGAACTATCAGATCTTTTAAAATATGCCGACGATTCTGACATCGTAGAGGACAAGTTCATCATGAACAAAAAGAGCCTGTCTCAAAACCAGCACAACAACAACAACAACATTGTAAATGGGAACAAAGCGTACATGAACAATGGCTCAAATGTATCTATAAGCGGCTTATCCAACGTCGCCAGTTCCGGCTACCAGAGCATAGCCACCTACAGCCAAAGCTCTAGTCCCATCGAAAACACCGCGCATCACCACCCGCCTTACGAGAACGGCGGCCAACCCATGAGCCGCTACTCACAACTCAACTACCAAAAACAACGGGACAAACAGTATTATGATAGCAAGAACGAAAAGTTCTTCCCCAAGAGCCCGGTCCAACAGAAAATCGAATATGATATACAGAAGTACGGGATTCAAAATTTTACTATGGCGGACAACGCAGCGGCCGCCGCAAACGCCAACGCTAAGATAGCGCCGCTCGTGTTCACTAACCCCGTATACAACATGGAGGACCGCCAGTCCCCGGAGAAGAAGAAACCCGCTGACAACAGGAACTCCAAGCGGTGTCCCTGCGGCTCGTCCAGTTCATCGATCGATGAGGAGGCTCTGAGCACGGACAACGTGGAGACCAACTCCGAAGAGGGCTCTACCAACTTCAACGACGAGGGTAGAAGCTATGACCAACAGAACCGCAACAATACCCACCGCAAGATAACTAGAGATAATAACTACGAGGACGTGTACCAACGGAGCAACCACAGCCACTCGCCGCGCGAAGACTCATCGGCCTCGCCGAGTCTACGTAAGAGCAAGACTCGTATGCCACGCACTAACCCCATGCTCTCGTACTCTACGGGCCAGCAGCCTTACAAGCACTTCGGCCAGCGCGGGGACTCGCTCTATGAGAGCAAACCGCACCACATCTCTACCGAGCCTTATCCCGTCACTCGCTCCGACTCCAACGTCGAAGAAGTCAACAAAGAAATGTACCGTCTGCAGATCTCCCGCAGCCAGAAGGCCCTATTCAACATGGAGAACTCGAAGAACTCTCCTGAAAAATACTCTCTGGCCGAGAGCTCTATTTCTGAAACGAACTACCCGTTAGATCGCGCGTATTCCGGCGCTAAGATGTCGAGCAGTCGTTTGAACGAAGATCTAGATAGGCATCAGGAGTATTACGTACGTGAGCGGCGGGAGTCGCCGTCGCGTATGCTGTTCAGTCGCGAATCGCACTCGAGCGAGGCGAGCGAGCGTGCGGGGACCCGCGAAACTCCGCGTGAGGCTCCGCGCGAGATCCGCGAGGCTCCGAGGGAAGTGGTCAGGGAGGCGCCTCGCGAGGCGGGCAGGGAGAAGCTCCAGAGGCGGCTGAGTTTGGAATCAGCGCGAGAGCTGACAGACAGCTCTGATGAACTTGAAGACACGCTGTATAGCACCACGGGCCGGCGACGCGCCAAGCACCATAGGACTATTGAACAGGTATTAGATACATTTGTGTTATTAACTATAGTTGAAAGAAAGAAAGAAAAACATTTATTCGTGACATTTTTATAAAATCAAAGATAATTAAACTGAGACAAATATTGTCATGAAATGGCCCCAACTCAGCATAATGTCAACCTTGCAGCTGACGCTGGTCTTCCGTTGAAACCAAATCTATACTAATATTATAAAGAGGAAAGATTTGTATTTTTGTATGTAACGAATAAACTTAAAAACTACTGGACCGATTTCAAAAATTCTTTTGCCGTTTTAAAGCTACCTACATTATCACTGAGTGACATAGGCTACTTTTTACCGCGGGAAAATACCTTATTAATTCGGGAAAATTAATTTATCGCGGGCGAAACTGCGGACGGAAGGCTAGTAAAAAATAAATAATAATTGACGTATATTCGACCAAGTAAGTGGTTCACCATCTTTTATGACAATCCATACATCAGAATAAAAACAATAAGGCTGATTGTCACATTGACTTGTAGTGAAAATGGCCTTTGTTGTTTAAAGCCGTACAAGCTGGGCAGACATCGAACCTTACGGTGGTAAAGGACTTGGTCGACTACCTGATATTTAGATTAGACTAGCGTTTTACTTCAATCATCATTATTCTAGCCGGAAACCATCTACTGTGTCCGTATAGGTTTTCCAAAAAAAAACAATAATCTATGGCTTCACACATTTGCATTAGATCTTGACCAATTTATGAGTTCGTAGTACGTCTTTTGGCACGCTTTCACCACTCGAGAACCTCACCTCTCCAAAAACAACTTCGAGTCCTTTGTGAATCAATTTCCTTCACACCTGTGTTGCTGAAATGTTCAGTTCACAATGGACTCTCGTGGAAACTTACAGCCTAAGCGCTCTCATTTCGAGAGGATGCCAGTGCTCATCAGTGAGACGAGAACGATTTATAAACAAACAAACTTATTTCCATTTCAGTACGAACGCGAGATCGACAGGCTAAAAAATTCTGTGGACTTATTGCGCGGGCGCCTGGGCCCCGCCGAGTCCGGGCAAGACCCCTCCGACTCGAAGATGAAAGCAGTCATCAACAGGTAAGCGCGCGCTGACAGTACTAATTACGTTTTAATAACTTCAATCAATGTATGTATATGTGAGCGACGACCTGTTTAAGGTGGCGGGAACGCGTTGGATGCGGATGGCGCAGGGCCGATCAGTTTGGCGAGCCTTGGGGGTGGTCTATGTTCAGCAGTGGACGTCTTTCGGCTGAAGTGATGATGATGATGAATCAATATAATGGTCTGGTGGTTTGACCTATGACGTCTTAAGCAGCCCTCTTGGTCTTGCGCCTCGTGAGTGTTTTGGAATTTATGTGCGAAATTACATTTGAAATTTACTATGAGCTATAAGGTGAAGGAAAACATCGTAAACACACAAATTCAATGGTGTGTGTGAAGTTCCCAATCCGCATTGGGCCCGCGTGGGAACTAAGACCCAAACTCTCTCATTCTGAGAGGAGGTCTGTGTCCTGAAGTGCATCTATCCAGTTTTAGGAGAAGGCGGCTCCTGCCGTGCAGCCGGCTCACCGCCAGCGGTGTTTATCGCAGTCACAGAGTAACATTTTCAAGTGACAATTGCTAAAGAGAATAGAATCACAACGTGCCAATGATAGGAGTGAGAAAGTATTTAATTATATGGACTTACGGAGCTCTGCTGACATAAAAGACTACCTGTCCTGAGCTAAAACTCGAAAAACGCGAGTTGTTCGCCCCTGAAAACATTCACAGCAAATTTCATCAATATCGTTAGAAACGTTACCGATATCGAGATAAATAGACAAGAGTAGGGATGTTGACGCCATTAAAAAATAATTCGAAGACACGACTCCAGTAAAAAAACGCTTTATTTTAGCCACGAAAACCAGATTCATTTTCGATTAACTGCAATATTAGTTTTTTTTGTTGCTTTAAAACATATAAATAGTTAGTTGATTTACTTGGCGAACCGAAGTTGCTATTGCCATTCAAACTCTATGGGAGAGTTGCGTTTTGACAGCATATAAAAAGTACGTCAGATTGGTGGTGTCAACATCCCTATTGCTCATGACACCCTGAACCATGGACTTAATACCTAACCGGGACTGAGTACCAACTTTTATTAGTCAATCAAAAGTGACCCATATTACCAAGCCATACAGTTTAATAATGGCAACTAGAGTCAGCGGTCCGAGAGATTACATATAAACTTGAGAATTGTGTCTCACTCGCACCAGTACTTGATTACCCTAATTAGAACGAGATGCAACTCTCTGGTTTGTTTTTTTCGGTCTCACTTTTTTGTCGCAGTACTCAGTCCTGGTTAGGTATTAAGTCCATGCCCTGAACCTATTGCTAAGTGACAAAAAATTCGCAAATAACTTTTAAACGTGACCAGGTTGATCAGTGTGGAGGACGAGTTGCGGCGCGAGCAACGCAAGATGGCCGCCGCGCTGTCTCACAAGCAGCGCGTCATCGAGGCCCAGGAGCACCGGATCGCGGCGCTGGACGAAGCCAACACCCGGCTGCTGTCCGCCCTCGTCCACCTCCAACAGAGGGCGCCACTCCCCCCGCCCGCAGGGACCCCCCACCCCCACCCGCACCCCCACGCCCCCTCCCACAATGCGCACGCGCCGCACAACCACCAGGAATTACAAATATAAATAAAATAGAGTACTAATAACGCGTTTAAATCAAACACGCGCCTAAAGCTTGCACGTGTCAAATTATACAAATATGACAAAGAAGCAAGCTACGCGCACAAAAAATGTGCAATTTCAAGGCATATGTGAATGAGGGCGTTGAGAACAAACGTTCTATGCCAGTGACAATTGGAAGATACACCACCAGCTTTACAGCTGGTTATGATTGAAAAAACCTTCTTAAATACGCTAAGACTTAAAATGATACCACATTATAATGCTACCTTGAAGTACACTTGAGGGGATCGAGATTGCACCATTTATGAACTTGAGCTAAATATTCTGGACGTGTTAGATTTCGTGTTGATTGATCTCTTTACTAGACTAAATTTCGACTTCTTGCATAAAATGTGTAGACTTGAAAACTCAAGCATTTATACTTGGCAGTTTTCATATCCATCCAATTTCTTGTACCTATTGACATTCATAATAAGACTAAAACGGTATTTATTGTATTTCCATCTTGACATAACCAACTCCTCGACTTCAGTTGACTCTACCCACGATGGCACGAAACTTGTAGTTTTATTATGTGTCTGTAACCGAACTAGTCTCTTCATGTTTATCTAAGTGTTAGTTTTACAGAATGCGCTAGGAATGGTACATCGAATATACAACTTTGGCTGGATCGGTTTTGTAACCCATCGTGGAATGAGAGTTGCGTACTGATTAATTTTAATATGTGTTTAATGTTCTGGATTTCTTCAACTGGCTGTTAGAAGATCTATTCAATGTCTTTTAAATGTTTAGTAAAGTAACGATTAGTCAGTCATATTTGCATATAAAAACAATACCCAGTACCTACTATCAATATTTGTGTAGAATTTAGTTGTAACAGGATAGATGTTATGTGGTCCATGTCTATTATCTCTAGAAACTTCGAGGGAAGGTTACGAGTGGATAAGCGTATTTATTCGGCGGGGGTAGCGTGCAAACGCGTGTTTTAAGTGTTTGGCGGTAACGAATATAAGCCTGGAGGCATTATCTTTAATATATTATTTATGTATATATTAAAGCTTATTGTAAGTTCTGTGCACAAACTGTTCCATTGTTCGGCTTGTTTTGTGTCCTATATTTAATTTTTTCAAGTCTATAATTAGGTATTTTTTTATGGAGGTAATGATGCACAATTTGTATGAAAAAAATTGTAGGCAGTCGCTAGCTTCAGCAGAGGCATATTTCATCGCCGGTTAGTAGCGAGCAAGGAGTTTGCAAGGCAAAAACAGCATTTTCTTATTAGAAGTTACAATATCTTAGTCGAGTACCTTTGAGATTAGACCATGAGCAAGAAATTTCTAATGATAACTCTTCTAACCAGTGAATACGAGAAATCGCTGTAACTACTTGTAGGATGTGCTGCTGGTTTTTAGTAAAAAATACGATTTTGATCATTGCCGTATTGCCTGTCATAATCATAATAGTCGGAAGACCATTAGACTCGTAAAAATTCTCATTCTTTTTAAATACAGCCAAAAACAAGGGTAATCTTAATGATGTGGACTGCAGTCATATTGTAGTGTATGTTATCATTACCTTGAGGATCTTGGGACTATAGCAGATACGTTTATAAAGTCTGGTTAAAAAGTGATTTGCTAACTTTATTTTATTTAAATGAACTTTAATATTTGTTTATTATTATTATAATCATAAAACAAAGTGCGAAAAATAGCAACTACATTATTACAGGCAATGTGACAAAGTAATTAAATTGTCTTGAAGAAAATAGTCTATTTCCGGTCAGTTTTTTGCCGGCGGCGAGACAGCCACCGACGGAAGCGCGGCTGCGCCAACATGGATGGCATTTTACATGGATAATTAGTATTAATGTTACGTAAATGAATTATAATTGTTTACTAAAATCGATGTATTTATATCTAGAACCGTATTTACATTATCATGTTTCGTTTTGCCATTCTTTGTACTTTGTTAAAAGTTGTTTCGTTAGGTTTAATGAAGAGATGCTTTAATGACATTAACATTTGATTTCGTATCAGTATTCTTCTCAGCCGGTTTACGTTCGCGCTAGGCGGCCTGTTATGTTTTGTTCTGCAACATTGATACCAAAGAAGATTGAATATCCGTTAGAATGTAGTAGTAGTACCACACACCCACTACGATTGTAGCGTTTGTATTTACATTAAAACGTTAAAAGTTTTTTTTTAACTATGCTAATGTAAGTCCTTGTATCATAATATTTTTAGGGTAAGTTACTATATTTGTAGTAGATGACATATTAAATTAGTACCTAAAAAAGATAAATATTTTAATACCTTCGGAGTATTATAATACGACCATGACATGGTACGATTTTTCAGAAAATAAGGATTCATTACAAATGAACTCCGAAAAAAAATCACCAGTTAGATCAAATCACTTTCGCATTATATGATTTCGAAGGGCTGTCAAATCAGTGGTACAAATTATCTACCTTTCGCAGTTAACTCGTCTGTTTTGCGAGTACATATGTAATCAGTAATCCCACTTGTGGTACGTAAAGACCTGTTCAGCGTGCGCGATCTATCGTGAACGAACGCGCGCTCGAGACAACCTAGTTGCTCTCTACACAACGTAAATGTTTTAAAATTATCACATTAAATTATGAATTACTATTCTTCAATGTTATTTTATAATAAATGTATGTTTGAAATGTCACTTTAAAGTACATGGAAAACTGTCGTGTCTATGATGTTTTTCTTTGTGTCTAGTAATAGAAAAAGGAAATAAAGTATTCAAACCTGAAAATTAAATTTTTATTGATTTAACATTGAAAAATTTGCGTGCTTAACACTTATGATCAAAGTCACGATCCGCCTTCCATAGTGATTCGAAATGAACTGGTACTTATGCACTTTAGTATTCCTCTCCAAAGCTCTACCCCCATAATATAACGCCTAGACGGCCTGGTCCCAGCTTTACAGGTATATTCTACGGAGCTTAAATTGAAAAGTCCAATACCCAAAGCATTGACTGAAGCGCGGCGGTGCCCTAGCGTTAAGTATAAAGTTTATGAGCATTACCGCCTCCCCTGGTACGCGTGCTTTGACAGACACGCTCACTCTTCAGGCTCGATGCCCGCGGGAAGACAAATGATTCGCCGCCGCGCCATCTTGAACGCACGCTCATTGGTTTCCATAGTAGTGTACGGGTGCATCAACTGCAAATCTTCTACCCTCGCATGCAAATATGAAAAGTATATCTCGCGAAACTTTTTATCCGGGAACGCAATGGGGTACATTGTGGACCACATCATGTTATTCAAGTTGGCAAACGACCGGAACAAGTCAAGCTTGTACCTCATGGTGTATTTATTAAATTTATCTTTGAGTTCCAATTTGTGGAACCAGTTAGTCTCACCTGCAAAAAGGGGGTCTGGCTTGGTGGCGACGTGGCCGAAACCGTTGGCGGCGAGCGTGGTGAAGAGCTGGAAGAAAGCATTGCTGCGGCGCAGGTAGTCGCGGCGCTCGGTGGGGCTGTACGGGCCGTAGATGCGCCGCCGCATCCACTCGCGCAACTCTGGTACCTGGTGCACGTCGGGCAGTTTCGCAGCGATGTTTACGCGACGCATCTGCCGCAACGCGCATTTTAAATAGTCCTCTGGCTTCGGCCGCTCGCCCAGACAACTCTTCGAAGACCTCTTCTTTTTTATTTTCTTCTTATCCTTGTTCAACGGATTCTTCGGGCCGATCACGCTGTCAGTATCCCAGACCCTCTTAAACTCCTTCTCGATCAATAAACTTTTCTCGTCTATGTCATAAATTGTGTGGTAATTGAACTGGAATGGAGCATCTGGTGTAGGCTTTTGAAAATACGGCAGCTCATCCGGTGGAAAAGTGCCTTCGTTGCCGTAATCGTAATAGTGACCGCAGTGGCATTTGTTTCCTTTCACATATTTCATCGCTGTGTCTTGCCATACTTTCGTGCAATCGCAGGGATCTGGCTTCGGCGCTGGTGTGTGGCCCCGATACCCGTTATGTATATTTATGACTTCACCATGTATATATCTGAATCCACCATGTATGAGTTCGCCTTCCGCAGGCAAGATGGAGACGCTAGATAGGACAAATACAGTTTTTCCATTAACTGTGAACACTCCTTGAATCATGTATTGCGTGTTCTGAATACCTGTTGAGGGGGCCGTCAGTTTTTTTCTCCGGCTTCCTTTTTTCGGACGTGACATACATATACCGTAAGTCTTCTTAACTTCGGTCATACACAGTTTATCTCCGCGCTGTCTCCGCGTGCTCGTGCGGGTCGTGGTTTTAATCGCGACGGCGGTCACCTCGGAGAAGGGCTCCACAGGCATGTAGCCGGCCACTTTGTCGCAAAACGTGCGCGCTAGCCTCTTCTTAGGCGGCGGGGGTGGTGGCGGGAGAGGCGGTGGCTTCGTGACTGGTGGGTCTTCCTCGAACGGCTCATTTAGATCTTCTAAGTTGGTCGGTAGCGGTGGAGGCTTACCTCTCTTAGGCCTGGGTGGATCGTACAACACCGCTACCATTTTTTGCAGGTACGGAGACGCTAACGGTGGCTCCGGCTTATGTTTTTGTTTATTCTGCTTTACTTCTGGTTGCGGATCGGGCTTGAATCTTTCACGTAACAATTCGATTAGGTTTTGCAAACCTAAATAAAGTATTGCGGATAACATGAGTCTAGCGTTAAGGTTGTATGATTGACACTTTCCCCCTATGGGATAGCCGTAACTTATCAGATATAGTTCGGCCAGCATAGCTTTTGGATCGTCGCGGCCGGCGTAGTTGCAGTTCATCAAGTCCGTGTTGCTTGGTCGCGGATAAAGGCCGAGTTTTCGCATTATAGCAGACGTTTTAGTCGGACGCCCTTCGAGTAGATCTTGGTAAATACCAAATTCTAATGAGTCGAGGGCATCCCGCTGCGGTACGCTCAGAACTTGGTACCACCCAGGGCCCACGAGATCTCTTATGTTTCGCATGATTTGTATGTACTTTTGTTTGCGTAGTTCTTTTAACTCTTGCATGAAGTACTGGCGCTCGCGCGTCTGTTGCGTATACACCAGTTGCATGCGCTTGTGCGCGCGCTCTCCGTAGCTCGTCGTCGGGCCATGCTTCTCGACCATCTTCTAATTATGGATACCAATAATATTTATATAGGTGCATACACTTATTGATGACAAAAAAAAACGTAAAACAGCAATTTTGAAAAAAAAAATGGTCTTTGTAAATCAACGTCGGAATAGTCAAAAACAAAATAAGTCAAATGCCATTCTGATTGTAAGTGAGGTGCTCTATGGCTAGTAAGTTTTTGTAAAAAAAGGTTTCACAGTCATTTCGAACCGTTATTTATAACAGCGCCATCTATCGACGAGTAGCCTAACCATAAACAATTTTCACAGGCAATGAGCCTCCACATAATAATAAAATATACTAAAACGCAATTTTAAATATCTCTTCATATTTTATATTATAATCTATTGCTTTTTTGCTTATTGTCGAGTGGAGTCAGCTGGTAGTGATTAGTCGTTCCGCGATCAGCTGGCGGGTCACAGACCGCCGGGTGAACGCCCCCCACCACCTGAATAATCCCTCACCTCATTCATACGCACTAACGAATCCATTTCAATGTTTAAAGCTCTATGCATTATTCCGGAAGCGATCAATCAAGCGGCCAGACGTTTTCTTCATCTTTGTCGCGTTATCAGTTTTGCATGTCTAAAATTAAACTGTTCGCCGTGTCCGCCGTGTTGCTGTGCATATGGACGATGGAGTGCCAATGCGATGGCCGATTATATTAAATGCGTCGCGCTTTGTATAGTATTAGTAGAGAAGGAAGACGACAACGAAAGCGTCAACGGTCATAATTTTGCTTCTAATGGTTGTTCACAAAAGATGATTGCTGGAAAAAAATTGTTACAATTTCAATTCTAACATTTCTAACTTTGACCACAGCTTCCAGGGGCGGAACTATAGATGGACTTTTTGGGCTGCACCCCAGAGCCCCGTGGATATAAAGAAAGGGCCCCCGATCCCGATTGGATACCTAATATACCATTATCGAAAACATTTTTTTAGTAAGGCCGTTCGCACATGGAGCTACTCAAATAGAACTAGTTACGAACTTAAATTACTAACGAGTTGCTTGAGCGTCACCACCCATACATTCGCATTGAAGTTCGCACACGACGCGATATCAGGGGGGCTACTCCGAAATTCGAAAATCGAAGTACGTATCGCATCGTCTTGCTCGCTCTTGTATTAAATACTATTAGCGTGAGAGGAATGGCACGATACGAAGTTCGAATTTTGCACTTCGTAGTATAAGGCCAGTAACTAGTCGTGTCGTGTGCGAACTTCAATGCGAATGTATGGGCGGTGACATTCAAGCAACTCGTTAGTAATTTAAGTTCGTAACTAGTTCTCTTTGAGTAGCTCCATGTGCGAACGACCTAATGAGGGTTTTCTATGAGAGGCTATTTGGCGCTAGTATCGTCAGGTCCGTTTGACAACTTTGACATTTGTTGTATGGGTGTAACGTCAAATAGACCTTACGATACTAACGCCATCTAGCGATATTCCACCTGTCAGAAAACCCTCATTAGGTACTTCTATAGGGGATCTACAAATAGTACTAGTCCAGGTGCTCATAATCTCACGGTCCGTCCCTGGCAGCTTCCGTTGTCACTAGCAAACGGGCATTTTACTTTAAATTGCGCTGAAAGTTATTTAAAAAGATTTTGAATAAAATTTGATTGAATAAGAAAACCCGGAAAATTCCCCATTCAATTAAAAAACTACAAGGTACAGTCAACGTCATAAATAAATGATCACTTTTGTAGCTTTTCGCTTTCAGTCGTAACTTCGTAACACTTCAAACATGATGATGACCATGATGTTAAATTGACAATGTATAAAAATGGTCACATAAATTATGACTGCGATGATGAATATGAGATGAGTCGAAATATCGGGAGCTCCTTGAAGGTACCTACTTGCGGTTTACATACCGTAGAATAGAAAATATGTCTAATGTTAATTAACTCTTTTATACTGGGCGATATAAGAAACTGACTATCAATTCGAATTATTCTCATTTCAAAAATAAACTTTATATTTATGCTTAGAAAAATAAGGTTTAGTTTTGAAATGAGAATAATTCGAATTGAGACAGTTTTTAACCGACTTCAAAATAATGAAGAGGTTCTTTGTTTGACTGTATGTTTCCTTTTTTTTATTAAGCGTGCGATACATGCGGAAAATACAGACCTTTAACTTTGATAATACTATGAAACATAAGACACTCACGTCTTTAATACAGTTTAGGTTGACATGTTTCGGACTAATTCGTAGCCCTTCCTCAAGAAGCACATGCCATGGTGACTGTTGCAAAACATGTCGAGCTAAACTTAATTAAAGACGTGAGTTATCCAGTTATATCACTATAAGTACTTGGCAAAGGGCTATTGCTTGACTATAATCTTTCATATTTCATTGATATTTGGACTCTTATGGAATAAACTACCTCTATACTTCATTTAATTTATAATTAGAAACCACAACAATATTATATTGCGGCTCGTGAACTGTAATCTGTTTACAATTTGTACTATAGTAACAATTGACGACACGCAAATAAAGTGACATTAAAACGATTTTATTTTGCGGCTCCCAGACTATTGTACTGTACTATTTGCTAGGTAAGAAATAGTTGCAATATAATGTTATTGTGGATTCTAATTCTAAATAAAATGAAGTATAAATGGAATTAGCATACCATTGACAAGTCACCTACAAAAAAGATACATATATGTATATGTATGCAGTGACTGAGCGAAACACGCCTAAGGATAAGAGTGAGCTTAATAGACAGTTTCAAATCCACTCCGAAGTCTGTAAACTTGATCACTGTCTTGAGTACTCTTCATTTTATGGCGGTCACTACTCTGTGACCTTTAGTTCATACATATCCACCCAATACAAACAAATGTTGCTAAATATGCCATCACTAAGCAGAAAGTGGATAATTTTCCCCCCCAGTATTCAAAATGCGCTGTTTTACAGTCGTAGGCACAAATATTGTACGTTACTAAGGCGTCAAAAATATCTGTACAACTTTATGTCACTAACCTTATGGTTGATGCTTACATATATTTGACGCGATGGCTGGACAGATATTTGTGCTTTCGACTGTACTGAGTAGGGTCAAGGAGGGTACAGTCGCTAGGATTTTTTCAACGGGCTATAGCATGAAAAGTATAAGTGCCTGAAATATTTTTTGTAGGCACAAAGCAGCGTTTATTATTTAAGTTTTATATGTAGTAAATAGATTTCCAATTACTTTCACCAAAAAAGAGATAACGACCTTTTTTAAAAAATGCGAATCGCGCCACTGTTTATTACTATAGGTACACAGTGGTACCCCCTAGTACACAGTTGCTCTAACAGTACACAGTGGCTCGAGCTACTGTGTACTACCCCCTGTATACAGTGGTTCTAACAGTACACAGTGGCTACGGATGGCTATTTTCCTGGGCACTGAGGGCGATCTATTTCGTCGCGGCATGCTGTAAATAGGTAGGTACAAGTTTTAACTTTTATTTTATTAGCAGTTATTTGGTTTTAAATTTGAAGTTCTAAGAACAATGAACAACATTTTTTTATTCGAATTTATTAAATTAAACTGTCGGTATTATCTTTATAAGTTCATACGTACACAGTGGCTCGCGAGCCACTGTGTACTTCTCCGAAACGAGCTACTGTTGACCCTGACGCCATTTTGGAATCAAGATATAACTAGAAACAAACGCATAGACCTAGAGCATTGAATTATCAGTCAATACTAAGTAGATTAGACACACTTTTCGACAAAAACAACAGTAATTAAGAATCTCACACAAGTTTTGTTAAAAAACGAAGTGAAACTTACGTGAAAATGTAAATTCGGCCGGGTAAAAAACGGAGCACGTCATTACACAGCCGCACGACGCCAGAGCGGCTCACGGATTAGTTCATACACGATCGCGTGTCGAACGCTTCTCATTGACGTAGAGGACAGATATAAAGCTCTTTCCCTTTCCAGCACAGTGCATTCGAGCGACTGTTCCCTCCGAGCAACTGTACCCTCCCTGACCCTAGTCGTACTGATCAAATAACGTAAAATATTCCTTGTGTTGCATGTAAAAGGAACAATAAATTAAATGATAGGTATTGAAGTGGTTTCAATTTTGTTTTTAGGGTTCCAGAGCTAAAATAGCAGAACGAAAACTGTATAGTTTCGTCATGTATGTATGTCTGTCCATCGGTCCGTCCGTCTGTCCGTCGGTCCGTCCGTCTGTCCGCCGGTCCATCCGTCTGTCCGTCGGTCCGTCCGTGTCTGTCCGTCGGTCCGTCCGTCTGTCCGTCCGTCTGTCCGTCTGTCCATCCGTCCGTCCGCGGCTTAGCGTAGAGACTATTAGTGCTAGAAAGCCGTAATTTTGCTTGGATATATGTAGCATTTACCCTTTTAAAGTGATAAAATCTAGGTATCAAGGTAATATATATCTATATATATAAAAATCAATGCCACTTTTCGTTGTAATTTTATAACTCAAGAACGGGCTCACCTATCCAAACGAAATGTTTAGGCTTTGTTCAGACTATTTAGTAGATGGTTTATGTGAAGTTTGCACAAAATCGGTAGAGCGGTTCTTCATTTATCACATTTTTTGTAACAAATGAATTCAATAAATGGCGGATCATTTTGTTAATGAGGATTTTGCTGTCAAATTGATGTTCCAATGAATTTTTTTTATATTTCACTTTATACGTAGCGAAGCACGTACCGGGCCGCTAGTATAGACTAGCGGCCCGGTACGGTATTTTATATAAATAAAAATGAATCACCGAAATGTTTGTACACGCATAACTTCCGTTACACTGCACCAAATTGGATAATTCTTTTTTTTTTGGGTTCGTAATTATCAGGTTTGTATGAAAAAAAAATCAGCGGGGGCAAAGCCGCGGGCATCAGCTAGTCTAATTATAAAAATCTCGTGCCACGGTGTTTGTTATCGAACTCCTCCGAGACGGCTCGACCGATTTTAATGAAACTTTTTTCCCCATATTTGTTAGGTCTGAGAATAGGTCGTAGGCTATTTTTATACCCCTATTCTCTTCGCGGACGGAGTCGCGGGCAACAGCTAGTTTATTTATAATATTCAAAGTTAATAAAAATAAAACAAACTTCTTTTGATTTAGTTAAACTGGCGATAACTGGTATTTTACTGACTATCTATTACCAATTGTCATCATCATCATCATCATCATTTCAGCAGAAAGACGTCCACTGCTGAACATAGGCCTTCCCAAGGCTCGCCAAACAGATTGGTCCCGTGCCATCCGCATCCAACGCGATCCCGCAACCTTAACCAGGTCGTCGCTCCATCTTGTTGGAGGCCTACCTACACTGCGTCTTCCGGTCCGTGGATGCCACTCGAGAACCTTTTTGCCCCATCGGCCATCAGTTCTACGAGCAATACTAAATGTACTTAAAAGTAATTAAAAAAAATTACTTGGACTTATTAATATTAATTTTTCATAGCTCTTAATATTCCTGTTTGGCCTAAAACTATTATTTTATTTAGGAATGCTAATTTCAATTAGTTTTTGTATTTCTTGCTATCCAATCAAACTGAATACAAGTACATACGTTCTGCATTTCCATCCACGTTATTTTTCCAGAACGATTTAACAACTTTGATATTTATCCATGACATCACGGTTGAACTGTATAATCAGGATTCTCCTTTCGAAGCTCTATCATCTGCTTCAATACAAACTTGCAGTGACAGGATATCATTTCGAGAACATTCAAATTCAGTGTTTTAAGTACCTACCCGTGTTTGTGTGGCGGCGGCGTGCGCGTTAAAGATTGTAGCCGGGAAATACAGCACAATATACAGCTATTGGAAGCACCTCCAATCCCACAACGATAAGTTTACTTTTAAAATATGAATTGATTTACTGTTTTTTTTTGTTTAAAGTAAACTTGTCCGTTCCACATGTGACAGGGTTGGTTTTCTCCTCGGTCAACGTATTGATTGGCATGGCCATACAACGAGGTAACGTAAGTTAGTTTTTTTTTAACAGGTTTCTACAGATAATAATATGATATTTATTTATATTTTGTGTGAATAAATGTCTGTATGGTAAATATATTATCCATTATTACTTTATTAATTAGGCGTACTCAGTAGTCCTATAATTTATAACTCGACTGTGACAGGTGTTGCCAAATATTCCTGTGCGAATATGAATAGTATGTATTATACTAAATTACCTCTATAATAGGTATAGTATTTTCACAGTGAAATGCCATAAGTTCATGTGAAAATCATCTAGAAGAGCTACATCTTGGACGTTTGGATATGTATGACCCGGTAACGTCAAACCGACCATGTATTGAAATATTCAGAGTAAATAGGTACCAAAAGTGAATATATCGTGTTTGTTGCCACTCTAAGTACTGCATCTATGAATTTACCGTCTGCATCGCAATTATGCAGCACAGGGTTGAATTATGTAAAGTTATTTACATGAGTTCAGTCTACCTAGGTTTACGTCTGTTACATTAGCAGCGGTGGCGCTGGCGGCTGACGCTTGTTGGCTATCAGAGTTCAGTTTCGTAGTTCAAAGTGTAAGAGACTTAACGACATGTAGCTGCATACTATGTAATGTAAATGCTACCTGTTTAAGTTCAGTATTCCTGAAAGTAATCCATGCGCAAGAAATATACTTACCCTGTTACATTTCGTTCGTTCGTACGTACCTATACTGTTGTAGATCAAACTTAAACATGAGATGTTTGCTGGTGTGTGTTGTTGCTGTTGTTTCTGTTGAAAGGACTGAGTAACATTAAATTATGAACAAGAAAAAAAGATAAATAAATAATTTCTCGGGAACTGATCCGATTTTGGTGCTTCTATAAATATTGGTAATATAATCTATTTAAATAAAAGTTGCATAGTGTATGTACATTCAGCAAAATAAGACGATAAAGAGTTGCAGGGCTGAAAATGATCTACACAGAAAAATTCTTTTCTTTTTTCTGTCCGTAAAAAGTGAGTGACAATGATTGCTTGCACGGAAAGTCTCAATGCAAGCTTTATTTTTCCATAATACCAAAGATAATACACATTGTAAAGCGCGGGCAGCTAGTTTAAAACAAAATAAACTTTTTAGGAATTTGCACATATTTAATTTATTAACTGTTAGTGAATGTCGAAGTTAAAATATATTTATTTAATTTAGGCTATATCAAGCACTTATGAATGTCAAAAATCTACCTCCGGTTTGGAAAAAACCCTGTTGAGACAAGAATCTAGCAAAAAAAAACAAAAAGGTATATTTTCAAACAGATCTACGTAGCTACGCGTAGGTACATCTAATCTAAGGTATTGAATTCAACATTTTTTTTAACATACATAGTAGATAGGTAAGGTACGCTATTTGAGACTAAGGATCGCCAATGCTGCTCGGAATTATTTCCAAACATCCCTGTCCATAAGCAAATCATAATGGTAATCATTAATTTTATAGTATGCCTTAGATATTACTGTTTTCTTGACGATATATTTGAATTTTATAGTCACCTTGTTGTTATGCCAGCGCAACTAGCGCAAGTGCTGATCTGGCATTTCGCACTGCATCGCTTCTCGATTGCAATAGATGCATATGCGACATACGGGGACCAATGCGTGTTGCCCGCTCCAGGGCTTTCAGCATCTACTTAGTTTGCATAATGGATTCCTGAAGCTGGAGCCACTGTCCCGCGCAATTGGAGCGTTCAACTGTCTTATTCTAGTGAACTGCATACGTATCGTACATACAGGGTACTTTATAATCAGCGCACACATTTTGATACGTGATTCAGTATCGTTGATAGATCACGATTATCTGTTCAAGATTTTTTTTTTACATTTTCAAATTTGGGTTGTTCTTAGTAATTCATCCAATAAATTGGTCGAGTTACTATGAAAAATAAAAAAATTAAGTGATTAATATTATAACGAAAAATAGGTACTGAAATTTGTTATTTTAACGACACTGTATCACATAAGTATTAAAATTTGTGCACTTATTAAAAAATTACCCTGTATACTTGTTGTGTACATAAATACTATTAAATACAGAATAGAACTGTAATTTAAGTTTGTATATATCGAAATATTGAGCACATTTATAAGCTGAATGTAATACAAAAATAATTAATGTTTCTTCAATCTTCAGCTGGTTTTGAAATTTTGTTATTTGGTCGTATTTAGATAGTGCAAATCCGCTTATCTACAATACGGATGGTTTTAACTTCATGTTTGTTTTTATTTTAATGAATTTGGAGTATAAATTAGAAATTAGCTAAATTTGTCTGGCTCTATCCCCGACGATTTGCTTGTTATATGTTTAGGCCGACATTTCAATCCCCAGATAAAAGTATCTGTCACATAAATGTAAGCTCTGTCCTTTTTTTTCCTATGACTTAAGAAAAGGAAAGCGATAGTTTAAACTGACTGCTACTTTTATCTAGGGATTGAAAAATCGGCCCTAAAACTGTTTAACTGAAAATTATGTTTATAAGTGGAGGTAAAAATGTTAAATAAACCACATGTAATCGGTACCTAGTTAATCTAACGACTGACAGGAGAATGTTCCATTTTGACACGAAAATTACATACTGTAAGTTGACATTTCTAACTAACGCTGTTGAATGTCCAACTGTCTGAACTGTGCGACCTTACGATAGTTACGTTTATAAAAGAAATGCGTGTCTAACATTTGGTAGCATAGCGTACGGTTGTGGTAACTCTGAAGATGGGCTCTGCTTGAGTTCGAAACGCGTCAGTGTAGTTTGGTGGCGGTGATGCTTGGGTTTGTGTGATTTGTGTGTGTTCGTACAGTGTGGAGGTGGAGGAACTGCATGAACACGCATTCCTTACATAATCGTAGCTATCGTAACCCGCGAGCAAAGTATTTAATTGTTTCAGCTCATTAATATGGACCTCCGCAAAGTAACGCCTGATTCAATAAATTAATTTTAAGTTATTTTTTCATAATTTGAAACAGTTTAGTTTATATATTCGTTACACTGACTCCTTATTGAACATTTCATATTGAAATCAAATCGGAAAAGGGTGCATAGAGAAAATTACGCGGTGAGTTTTATGTATTCCTTATGAGCTGTAACTTAAGGGTAGGTCTGAAATGTCGGATGAATTCAATCATGATTATACCCTATTATACCTAACTCGTAATGCTCAGTATTATCCTCACGCCTCACTCTGCGGGACCCGCGGCAATGACACACACCGAGAAGAATCTACGTTACTCAATTAAAATAAAGTGGTTCATTGATTAATTTATAGTGTTTTGGACACAGCTCGGAGTAAAGGCCTCGGGATACGAAGGACGATTATCTTTAGAATAAAAATCATTTTTTGACTCCCCATGTGCACGTGTTTTTAGAGTTTTCATGGATTTTAAGTACATTACGAATATAATATACGATAATCTCCGCAACAACTAATTTTTTGAGTAAATAACATCGTTACTTTATTCGGAAAAATATACGTAAATATCTTATAGCTTTTTAATCATTTTTATACAGGCGCCTCGCGAGGGATTTCTATTATTCTTATTGTTAATTCTGTGAACACAATCAAAGATTTACTTAACTGGCAATTATCATTATTTTAATTACAATTTAATGTCATTAGTAGGTGTCGTGGGAAGGTTATAGTCGTATAAATACACATGTAATAGGTAAAATAACCAGTAGTCAGCCAGGCACCGATAGTCGGCCTCTGTCAAATCTTTCGCACGTGTGGGAAGAGTACGAGACATATATTTCGTACTCCTCGTACTCATATACGGCCGACTACCGGTGCCTGGCTGACTACTGGATACATCACCCTATGTATTAAAGTAAATGCGAACATTTAGAACCTGCTTCAGAATATTTTAAAATACCCGATGTCTGGTAGCGAATAAAATCAAAAAGACCCTGCGGAGCAATTTATTTAATATTATACGACTACGGTCAAATTTAAATTATACAAAGTCTCTTAACTTTCTGTTTTGCGGAACGTGAGATGTGTATCATGACCATTACCCTGGCTAGGGCTAGAGTAAAATGCACAGACGCGAAATCTTAGAAGGTATGTTCTTGAGATTCAAGTTCAAAAAGGTAGAGGTTCTATGCGAGTCTAGCTTTTTAGGGTACCGTACCCAAAAGGTAAAAACGGGACCCTATTACTGAGGCTCCGCTGTCCGTCAGTCACCAGGCTGTATCTCATGAACCGTGATAGCTAGACTGTTGAAATTTTCACAAATTATGTATTTTGGTTGCCGCTATAACGACAAATACAAAAAACAGAATAAAATAATATTTAAGGGGGCTCCCATTCAATAAACGTGATTTATTTGCTCGTTTTTGCTCGATATTGATAACGGTAACAGGTAGACGCTTGAAATATTCACAGAATATTTAGTTATATATTCACTTTAAAAATAAATGATTAAATTAAAATAAAACAAACATTTAAGGGGGCTACAATACAACAATCGTGATTATTTCGTCGTTTTTATAGATAATGGTACGGAATCCTTCGTACGCGAGTTCGACTCGCACTTGGCCGGTTTTTATCATCGCCTATATCTTCATCAAATATGAATCGATTTAGAGTAAAAAAAATCAGAGAAAGAAAGGGCTACATCGTCGAGGCGAGATGGTTTCATTTTTATCAAATTGAATTACACATATAAAGAAGAAGTAAAGTAAGATCCATTTAAAACTTTTTAGCCGTTTCATGTAAGACTTTATCATTGTATTTAACTAAATACAATGATGGCGCTTTACACAAAACGGTGGATTTCACCAATTCTTTGGTCCCCAATGACGCCGAGTAACCTCTTTGTTATTTCTTAAATAGGGTTTTGTATTTCACGGACATGTATTCGAAGCATGGACAAAAAGTTGTATATAAAATCTGGATCCCGTATTAATTAATGGCAAGGAGTGTATATTGTCGTTAGGCCCTGGAGGGCGAAAGAAGCATGAGTTATGCGGTTTGACCTACGGCCTCTGAACTGAGTCGTGGGTTCGAGGCCGGGCTCGCACCTCTGAGTTCTTTCGGAATTGAAGTTCCCAATCCGCATTAGGCTCGCGTAGAAACGACGGCCCAAGCCCTCTCATTCTGAGAGGATTCCTGCCCTAAAGTGGGACGCGTATAGGCTGGGATATTATGATGATGATGATGTGGTATGTTTTCCGATGACTGTACCTTTGCCGTACTTGGAATTTAAAGGTTCCATAACTTTATTTAGATACGACACAAATTTCGCGTCTATTCTATTTTATTCTAGCAGCTAGGGCTCGACATGGTCGTGTCTGCCGCGTGAGCCCACTTTCCTCGCGGCAGGAAGCAATGCAGTCACTTTCACCCATTCAAGATCTTTGCTTCATCCGACGAACGAATCTAATATTGAAAACTACTTAGGGAGTTTAATGGTGTTTTGATTTTTAAAACAGAAAATATTAGTTCTCCCTTCTCCCTGAACATTCCATAATTCTGAATTCGTTGACAGATTTTAGTTCCGTGTAGATAGAAATATTTTATTTTTATTAAAAAAATAATGAGACGATTGACACCAATTGACCTAGTCAAAATAAGCAAAGCTTGTAGTACTATGGATACTAAACAACGGCCAAACCTATTTGGGTATATAGATAAATAAATACTTAAAAACATTTTTCCTGGACTCGGGCACAAATTTCTGCTCCGACCAATAATCGAACCCGGAACCTCAAGCTTCATAGTCAACGACCGCTTAGCCTAGTTGGTAGTGACCCTGCCTACGAAGCAAGAGGTCCTGGGTTCAAATCCCGGTAAGGGCATTTATTTGTGTGATGAGCACGAATATTTGTTCCTGAGTTATGGATGTTTTCTATGTATTTAAGTATTTATTTATCTATATAAGTATGTTTATCGTCGTCTAGTACCCATAGTACAAGCTTTGCTTAGTTTGGGACTAGATCGATTTGTGTAAGATTGTCCCCTAATATTTATTTATTTATTATTATTTTCATGTTTTATAACCACTGGACTATCCATCCGTCTGGTCCGTCCGGAATTTTGTTTATTTATTAGCTGGATATTGATTTCGCATTTCTACATTTTCAGGAATGCGTGTAAAGTAGAGAGGGACTTCACTAAACTACATGTACCTATGTAGTATTTGGTAGTATAAATACACCAAACGTAAAATCAACGCATAAAGATTTTTGTCGTAAATTTATCAATACTTCAAGACAAAGCTAATGCAGAATTAAATAGGGCCTGTTAAACCTGTCTCTTTGATAAGTTCCTGATATTTTATGTAACAAAAATCATCGACGGCGTCTCTGGTTATTCAAAAAAAAAGATGGCGTCACGATATCTGCCACATAAAATAACAGGAACTTAACAGAAAGCGGTGAAACAGGGTCATAATTGAAATAAGTGACTGAATGTTTTATCTAAAACATGCATGCACTTCAAAACGAATCTATTATAATTTACTGCATTAATGACTCCATGCTTTCAGACTGCTTTCTAGTAGTAATTTCAGTGGGCATTTCCCCGAGGGGTCAACGGCCCCTCTTATCTCGTATGTGCGTGTGGGTGCACGTGGCGCGCGGCTGTGTGCGCAAGCGACGCCTTAGGGCTTAAGATGATATAGAAGCGGACAAGGCTTGTAACGAACTGAAACAATTACTTTGCTCACCCGAAGGTCTAGCGAGTGAGGTTGAAGGTCGCGGTTGAGCAAAGTAATGGTTTCAGTTCATTAATATGGACCTTCGCAAAGTAACGCCTGATTCAATAAAGGCTTGTGACGGCAAAGTTCAAATCCTTAAAATCAAAAATTTTCGGAGCAAAGTTGCTCATCAATTGACACATGATCTAAACTATACCCATAAAATAATACGTGACTTACTGATTGACTGACAGACTGATAAACAACGCACAGCATAAACCACTGTAGCTAGAGATTTGAAATTCGGCAGGCATATTTTCTTGAGGATCATGAGGGAATTTTCTAATTTTTTATTCTTCAAATACAGCGACGCGGGTTAAAGCTAGTGCTTGTATGTTTGGAGTTCAGGGTTGAGATATTTTTCCACCAGAGATGTGCTATGGAAACGTTTGATATTCATGGGTCCTCATAGCGTAACAGTGGTGGAAACGGATTCAACTAAGATTTTTATAAGGAAAGATGCGTGCTGTGGACGCGTGCTCTGGGTGACCTTCCTTGAACGGCTATGTAGCTCAGGTGAATCAACTTTTTGGCATTGTTTACTCTGGTTGTCCAAGTGACATCTTCATACCGTTTCACAGAAAAATGCTAGGTTGTCCAGAAGACGAAGTTTGTGTAACCATAGCAGCAGGTGGCAAGGAAAAGTTGATTCATTCCTTAAGACGCTGTCAACACCAACGTCGGCGCACACTGCCTATTTGTATCGGAGTAAACGAGATGCCGCTATTACTGGGCAGCCGGGTATATTGAAATTTATCGGGCAAATATTTAATTAAAAAAAAACTGTGGATTATTTGTGAAATATGACTCGTTAGCGGTTTAGGTATGAATATGTTGACTTCATGTTTTTAATTGCAGACGCATACGCCAAAAAAATAAAAACATAGAACCGTTTAATGATGATTTTAAGACCTATCTTTGCAATTATTTTCTATCGAGCCGATTTCGTCCAATTATGTATCGAGTCCGTCCACGGTCTTTGAAATATGATGAATATTAACATATAATTTTTTTGATGTGCTAGAACAAGCAGTTTTTCTTAAAAAACTGTTTAAATGACATCAATTTCAACAAAATTAGGTGTTGTCAGCCTCTTAACATTAGTGGAAACGTTTACATAGTTTCATAGCGTAGCTCTCACATCCTCAAAGCATAGCTGCATAGCACATCTCTAGTGGAAAAGCACCCTTATAAATATTCGGAGTGTTTATTGGAAGATCTTTCGGGACAGCTGAGCTGAGAAATTGTACCTACTTAAGCTAATTGAATTATGTCGAAATTTCTTGGTATTATCGGCTTAGCTAAATTTCAATTAGGTACCTATCGCATTTTGTGAATTAGAATTTTTTCTGTCCAGATCTAATCTAAACATTAGACGTAAACTAATTAGCTATAAGAACTATAATCTAAACACTATGCAAAGCCATGGCATTTTCCTTCTTCCCACCGTCCACTTCCCTGCCTAAATCAAAAAGTGTATTAAAATTTAGTTACAGTAGATTTTAAATATTTTTTGGCTATTCGGACTTTTTCGACGTAAAAGCCGTTAGTATCATGTGTATTATTTATAAAAACTTAACTAACTAACAGAGAAGGTCATCGTTCATTTGCCATTGCCTCAGATATTTCGTTTTTTAGATTTTTTAACGGCAAAATTGTCGTGTGATGGATAGAGCCATACTTTTCAAACAACTAACTATTCTATCTAACATAGCGCATTGTTGAAAACATTTGTGAACACATAATGTGTGTGAAATACAATATTTATAAATATCGAATCGTCGAATACGAGGATTTGCATTAGTGAAATCATTTTTTCACCTCGAGGCTGCCATGGCGGTGTACTGGTACCGGGTTGTACCAAGTGTGGGACCAGAGTCCATTAGATATCGCCTAACGCGCGGCCACTAAGTATTTCTTTCTACCCTTATTTTGTACCTTTTTATATTTTGTACCGTTAGACAGTAAGGAATAGTGAATGCGACTATTGTTCCAAACGCAATATGCCCTCTGGATGTGATACTGGATTGGTGGATTGGGATTTGGGTGTAGCTAAAGTAAGCTTCCAAATCAATCCGCACTGAGCCCGCGTAAGAACTACGGCCCAAGTCGAGAGGATGCCTGTGCCCTACAGTGGGACGGAAGTATATTATATACTTAGGCTGGGATGATGAAGTAAAATTTATCTTCTTTCTCTGTGTATTTACTTCTCCAATTATTTATCAGATCACGACTATTTCATATAAAGTCTTTCGGCAGGCGCTTCCACGGAGCCTGAAGGAAGAGTCGCAGGAACCGCTTATATCCGATTTTATGTCAAGGTTTTTCTATCGCCATTTTTTACAGAATAGACGAGGTCGTCGGATGAGAACTAGTATTTTATTCCTAAACACTACACTAAGTATTTTCTCGAGAAAATACTGAGTACGTAGTGTTTTTCACCTTGCTGTTGGCAATAGAGAGCTCTACTACCCACTCTTTAAAAGTCCATTAGTCGCCCTTCACGACACCCACTGGAAGATATGGGTAGGATTAATACCTATCGGGCACAGCAAGAAACATAATTGAATCACTAAATAAATAACATATGGTAGGTAAGATATTTAAAAGCCATATAGTTGTTTTTTGAATTTCTGTATTCTAGACACTGGTCTGGTGGTGGCATAGATACAATCGAGCACAGAAATAGCTGAACCCATACCTACTTCATTATTGTCGCTAACTTGAAACATTTCCAGCTGTCCCAGTATTGCTGTTTACTACGTCGAAGTACAAACAACTTTGCCAGCTGCTCACCACGATTAAACCGAGGCTCCGCGACGTCATTTGAGTTTCTTGCAGGTTTCTTCTCAACAGGGTTTAAATTATAGCTCCAATTGAATAAGTACCTAAATATATTTTGACTTTGACTTTGACTTTAATTAGTCGGTATGCTTGTCTTCGGGACACATAGAAGGGCATGAGACCTCGTTTAACCGGCAGGCTGCATGTCCCTAGCTAGTGTTAAGTCATTTATTTGGATTGTGGGTAGTTACTAACATAAAAATAAGATATCGCAACTAACAGACTATGGATTCTAAATCTGTAATAATAATGTTATTATTATTTATGCTGGTACGGATTTCCGATCACGGGTCCATGGCGAGCCGGTCATTGAAAGGTATTCATAGGGCTGAAGCCAATATGAAGAAGCCTCCGGTACCATAATAATATAATAAATGAGATGGGCGTAAATATGGATCTATCCCTTAATACACCAGTCTGTCATACAGTCCTCTACAGTTGCCAAACTATTGCCACCAAGTAGGAAGTGATATGTAATAATGGACTATAGGGTTGGGATACTGTGAGCAGGATTGCCGGGCTATGGAGATGTGATCACGGACACCTACCAATTCAATATCTTATGAACTAAACTTTTGGTAGGCGGTGACTCGCCATTCTCTTAATGGGCCCCTGAAACTGTTGCCTGCTTGGGTCAACGAGATGGCAACATTAGTGTGAACAATTAAGGATGTAGAAGTGTTGATGTTGTCAATGTCAACTCGCTACTTACAGAAAAACATCCACCCTCTGAGTATAGCTCTAGCTCTAGGCGGCCAATCAAAACACACTAGAGGCGGGGTGGGTGTGTAACTGTGTGTTGGTGTGTGTGTGTAAGCGCATGTAGCTAAATGTACCCCCGGAATTCAAGGCGTTCTGCGATGACTAACTGCACCAGTGGCGAAGAGTACTAAAAACCCGATTCGACTAAACTTTCGAAGATACCAAACGCTTCTCTTCCATTACTGTACTTTCAAAAAGAGGATAAATGGGGTAATTAGGCGGCTTTACTTGCAAAAATTTTCACGCCCCGCCATTGGACTGCAGTGGTAACACTACAATACAAGCGAGCGATGGGGTCGTCACATCCCTACGCCTTTATTATTTTATAATATGCAACCAGTCAGAAAAAGGCAAGCTGCTCTATACGCTCTTAGTGGCCGGCGCACACGCGCTGCATTATGCAACGAAGGATAGACATCGAAGGCATTACTACAATGTATGTAATAAATGTAATAATGCAAGGATGGCCACGGCAATTATATCTATATCATCTTATTTTTACAAGCGTTTATTCAAAGTCCCATTTGATTGTCATTGCGTTTATTATCATCACCATCATCATCGACATCTCAGTCAGCCTATATACGTCCCACTGCAAGGCACAGACCTCCTCTCAGAATAAGTGGGCTTGGGCCGTAGTTACCACGGGGGTCCGGTGTGGATTGACAACTTCACGTACACCATTGAATTTCCTCATAGGCTTGTGCAGGTTCCCTCACGGGATCTGGCCAAGTGCGAGTCGGACTCGCGCACGAAGGGTTCCGTACAATTATCTATAAAAATCACGTTTGTTGTATGGGAGCCCCCTTAAATATTTATTTTATTCCATTTTTTAGTTTATTTTTTTTTTGTAAATAAAGTTGAAAAAAAAAATACAAAAAGATACTTCATACCAAACTTGTAAAAGTTGGCCCTGTAGCGCCATCTCTTGGTCCGGGTGGGCGGTTAGCTCCAAAGGAGTGTTAAAGTCTCTCGATAGAGGGTGTAACATAACTGCATAAGGTGATTATCTAACAGACTGAAATGTACGATGTGTAGGAAAGATTCGTGTCTAATCTCTAGACCAGTGGTGGTGTAGGGGTATGGCACGCGGCACGGAATGCTGAGGACCTGGGTTCGATTCCCAGCATTGGTCTTATTTCTGGGGTTTTTTCTGTCCATCTATATTTCAGTTTGTATTTAGTATGAAAAATATGGTTTCACGGGATGACCGTAATAGTATTTTATGCAACGGTTGTATAAGTGAGGTCTTAAAAGGCGAGTGACGTGAGTTGCGATACGAGCGAACGCGAGTATCGCAATGGAAGACGGCACGAGCCGTTAAGACCAAATTATACACCGTTGCATACAATATTTTTTCTACGACTCGACTCTACTGTACTGGACTGTACCCTACTGTAGGGTACAGTCGGGTACAGTAGGGTAAAATAGGGTACAGTAGGGTACAGTCGGGTACAGTAGGGTAAAATAGGGTACAGTCGGGTAAAGTAGGGTACAGTCGGGTGAAATAGGGTACAGTAGGGTACAGTCGGGTACAGTAGGGTACAGTCGGGTACAGTTGGGTACAGTGTGGTAAAATAGGGTACAGTAGGGTACAGTCGGGTACAGTAGGGTACAGTCGGGTACAGTAGAGTACAGTCGGGTACAGTAGGGTACAGTCGGGTACAGTAAGGTAAAATAGGGTACAGTAGGGTACAGTCGGGTACAGTAGGGTACAGTAGGGTACAGTCGGGTACAGTAGGGTAAAATAGGGTACAGTAGGGTACAGTCGGGTACAGTAGGGTAAAATAGGGTACAGTAGAGTACAGTCGGGTAGAGTAGGGTAAAATAGGGTACAGTAGGGTGCATTCGGGTACAGTCGGGTAAAGTCGGGTACAGTAGAGTACAGTCGGGTACAGTAGGGTACAGTCGGGTACAGTAAGGTAAAATAGGGTACAGTAGGGTACAGTCGGGTACAGTAGGGTACAGTAGGGTACAGTCGGGTACAGTAGGGTAAAATAGGGTACAGTAGGGTACAGTCGGGTACAGTAGGGTAAAATAGGGTACAGTAGGGTACAGTCGGGTACAGTAGGGTAAAATAGGGTACAGTAGGGTACAGTCGGGTACAGTAGGGTAAAATAGGGTACAGTCGGTTACAGTAGGGTAAAATAGGGTACAGTAGGGTACAGTCGGGTACAGTAGGGTACAGTAGGGTACAGTCGGGTACAGTAGGGTAAAATAGGGTACAGTAGGGTGCAGTCGGGTACAGTAGGGTAAAATAGGGTACAGTAGAGTACAGTCGGGTAGAGTAGGGTAAAATAGGGTACAGTAGGGTGCATTCGGGTACAGTCGGGTAAAGTAGGGTAAAATACCCTATTTTACCCTACTGTACCCTATTTTACCCTATTGTACCCGACTGTACCCTATTTCACCCTTCTGTACCCGACAGTACCTGACTGTACCCGACTGTACCCTACTGTACCCTATTTTACTCTACTGTACCTGACTGTACTCTACTGTACCCTATTTTACCCTACTATACCCGAATGTACCCTACTGTACCCTATTTTACCCTACTGTACCCTATTTTACCCTACTGTACCTGACTGTACCCAACTGTACCCTATTTTACCTACTGTACCCGACTGTACCCTATTTTACTCTACTGTACCCGACTGTACCCTATTTTACCCTACTGTACCCGACTGTACCCTACTGTACCCTATTTAACCCTACTGTACCCGACTGTACTCTATTTTACCCTACTGTACCCGACTGTACCCTACTGTACCCAACTGTACCCTATTTTACCCTAATGTACCCGACTGTACTCCACTGTACCCTATTTTACCCTACTGTACCCGACTGTACTCTATTTTACCCTACTGTACCCGACTGTACCCGACTGTACCCAACTGTACCCTATTTTACCCTACTGTACCCGACTGTACCCTACTGTACCCGACTGTATCCCTTTTTACCCTACTGTACCCGACTGTACCCTATTGTACCCTACTGTACCCGACTGTACTCTACTGTACCCTATTTTACCCCACTATACCCGACTATACCCTACTGTACCCTATTTTACCCTACTGTACCCGACTGTACCCTACTGTACCCTATTTTACCCTACTGTACCCGACTGTACCCTATTTTACCTACTGTACCCGACTGTACCCTATTTTACCCTACTGTACCCGACTGTACCCTACTGTACCCTACTGCACTCGACTGTACCCTACTGTATCCTATTTTACCCTACTGTACCCTATTTTACCCTACTGTACCGGACTGTACTCTATTTTACCCTACTGTACCCTATTTTACCCTACTGTACCCGACTGTACTCTATTTTACCCTACTGTACCCGACTGTACCCTACTGTACTCTATTTTACCCTACTGTACCCGACTGTACCCTACTCTACTCAACTCAGCAGGTCTAAACTGGGCTTTAGTGTTGAGTGTACCCTACATTTAATATTATGTGGCAGCTAGGTGTATCGTAATAACGACATTACGACACAAGTGTTGTTATGGCGAATAGATTAAGTATAGACTTTCTGAAGTCATATTATCTATGTTCTTATATATTTGTTCGCGACCATGTAAAAAACAGATAAAAGTACAGGAGTAGGAAAAAGTAATAAAAAATGAAGTTGAAAAAAAAAATTCAATAAGATACTTCATACCAAACTTGTTAGTATTTCTTGTTATAGCGGCAACCGAAATACATCATCTGTGAAAATTTCAACTCTCTAGCTATCACGGTTCCCGAGATACAGCCTGGTGACAGACGGACAGACAGACGGACAGACGGACAGACAGCGGAGCCTCAGTAATAGGGTTCCCGTTTTTACCCTTTGGGTACGGAACCTTAAAAAGTATCGTCGTTAGTATTAGCAATCATTTTAACGAAAACGTGTTTAATTGTACCGATATTTAAGTGCTTTGGACAACAGGTAGGGCACAAAAGTACAGGCACACTTTTAGATTTAAAATCGCCATATAGGGTAAGCGTACCAGTGAATGAACAGTACCCAGTGAATGAACAAAACGATAATTTTTTGAAATAATAAGAATTTGGTACGTTTCTACCACGCCTCGTATTTTTTTTCGACTAGCACCTTTACTTGTCAGGTTCTGGTAAATTTGCTTCGACTCCTAAGCAACAGTTTTGAAATGGCGACGATGTAAAGTGGACGTACGTATGTTGTACATTTTTTCTATGGTGCAGTATTAAGGAAGAACGAAAGCTACTATACTTCTGATGTGTTACTGCATTTGTCCCCGCCATCTATCATTCATTGGGTATGGTTTTTTTAAGCTTTAAAGACCTGTTAGTGCTATTCATACATAGTTTAATGTAATTTATATACAAACAATACCTTTTAATCCAGTGTTTTTTTACTGGAACCCAAAATCGCCTAAATCCAGTGAATGAACGGGGGTGTTCATTCACTGGGACTGCAGGATTTTCTACTTGTGCAATATCTTTCCTTCTAGTCGTCATATTAAGATTTCGTTTTCAGTGACATTGATCCAAATACATTAGCTACCGAAAGGCCAGTATTGGAACAAACGTAAAATATAGGTTCATTAACTGGTTCAAGTTTTCCAGTGAATGAACTATGTCACTTATAGCTTAGTTCATTTACTGGTTTCCAAGATCTAGTGAATGAACAATACTCTTATTTTTGTATTTTAATTGTTTTAGAACATGGAATCGACCAAATAAGTATATTGAATGTATTTGTGTTAACATAACTTCGCTTTTGTATATTTATAGTATAACAAAACATCATATTCAAAGTTGTTCATTCACTGGTTTCATTTGTTCATTCACTAGAATTTTGCGTTCATTCACTGGTGATTTTCCATTTTTTCACTTAAATAGTTATATATCTTCAAACTGTGCAATAATACTGTTGAATAATGATGATGTTAGCCAACTAGAGTAGTTGGTTGTGCTATACAAAAAGTAATATTTTAAATAAACTGTGCCCAACTGCCTAAAATTAATTTTCAAAGTCGAATATTTCCTTAAGTGTTCATTCACTGGTACACTTACCCTACCTATTCATATATTCATATGGTGATTTTAAAACTTATCACTAAGGTAAAAACGCTAAAGCGCCATGTAGGCGCACTTACACTAGTAGGAATTTTTTTAAGTTCCAGTACATTTCCGCGCTCAGACGACTACTTCCAACTCGTTCGACTCATGACCTCACGACCCACGACGACAAAAGCATTTTTTCATAGTAGCGAAATTGCATATCGCGTTCTTTCATGAAGCGTTTTATAATGTTCGCGTTTTTTTTTTCGCTTATTTTACCAGTAGATTAATTTTTTAGTCGCAAATTTTTTCAGTAGAATTAGGCAACCCATCATCACGCCTTATGTTCGACGGAGCCCCTTTTTCTGGGCAGTTTGCCCATCGGGCATCTGAAGATAACTAACGAACCACGAGGTGGGCCTATTAATACGTAATAATATGGACATTAAGAAGGTTACGGTAGAGGGTGAACTAAGTATATAGATTTATTAGAATAATGATTACAATGTCCAACAAACCGCAATATAATATTATACTGAAAAAATTTGCTAATAATAAATTAATCTACTGGTAAAATAAGAGAAAAACATTAACGCGAACATTATAAAACGCTTTATGAAAAATCGCTACATGGAAAAAGACGAATAATTAAATTTGCGATCATGAAAGCTACTATAAAAAAATGCTTTTGTGAAACTTGTCGAACAAACCTTCGCAGTATTATGAAATGACTTACCTTGTCAAATAATGCGATATTCATCATCATCATCATCATTTCAGCCGAAAGACGTCCACTGCTGAACAGAGGCCTCTCCCAAGGTTCGTCAAACAGATCGGTCCTGTGCTATCCGCATCCAACGCGATCCCGCAACCTTAAGTAGGTCGTCGTTCCATCTTATTCGAGCCCTACCCACACTATCCGCAATATCTTGTTATCCAATATACCGCAATGTCTCAAGTCAAAAGTCTTTGACCAGTGTGTGTTGCCAGTGATGTGATGACTTATGGCACTGAGACGTGGCCGCTAACGATGGGCCTCATAAGGAAGCTCATAGTCACTCACAGGGCAATGCGATATTACTGTGACATTTTCTGTGAAAAGATGCCACAGTGGGTCACGATTCAGTTGCTACAACTTTATATTGATCGACGTTCAAAGTGTACTGCGTCAAAGGTGTGACTATACAATCTTGAATCAAAAATTAAAAGTAAATTAAGTATAATTGTTTTTTTTCTGGGTGATTTTGTCTATGTTATTTTTTTTTGCAAAGTGGCCAGTCAATTTAAATTGTGAATAAATCTTATCCCGTTTAATGTTTTATTCTGATCCCAGTTTATTCAAGCGAACCGCTTTGGTCTGAGACGCGAGCTTTCCGTAGACTGTTTAATTTGCCCGGTGACGTCTGCGCTCGCGCTGCCCAGCACACCCGCTCGTTTGAATCCCAGAATCCATGAATCGGTAAGGAGCCAGCAAAATTTGGTATTTAAAAAGGCACGCTGCCACGATTTACCATTTTACCACCGTGGGGCGGGACTCTGTGACAGTCCGAAGCATCAGACTTTTAAGTTCTTTGTTAACATTTTTCAATCTCCACAAGAATCTTTCTCGATCCGCCTCTTTATTCTACTACTTAACTAAACTAAGATCTGTTGGTGTAAACTTATTTAGGACTTCAATGAAAATTAGTGTAGAAATTAAACTAAAATTAACCAACTAGATTATAGGATCTTTTCCTCGTACCAGTACCTAAAATCTGTTCTGTGAACCGATTTCATTCGCTTTTTAGGGTTCCGTACCACAAAAGGAAAAAACGGAACCCTTATAGGATCATTTTGTTGTCTGTCCGTCCGTCTGTCAAGACCCTTTTTCTCAGGAACGCGTGGAGGTATCAAGCTGAAATTTATATCAGATACTCAGGTCTACTGTCCCTTGGAGCTGTGAAAAAATCAAACTTCTAAACCAACGCAATCAAAAGATACAGCCATTTATGCCGCAAATTTTCGACACTCGCAAGGGAATCAAAACCTACAAGGTACTCCCGTGAACTCAGAATCTTGTAATTTGGTACGAAGCAAGGTCTTATAGCACAGATAAAGGAAAAATTGCGAAAAGCATAAATTTTTTTGTCTGTCTGTCTATATCAGTAACCAATCTACAATGATCACACACTGCGCACATTTTGCTTAGGAGCAGGAGTCTGCTAAGACTGGATGTTCATAGATACGTATAAATTTGTACGGAACCCTCGGTGCGCGAGTCCGACTCGCACTTGACCGGTTTTTATTCGATAGCGTAGCTATGGTCTCAATAACGGTTTAGGACATATAAATTTTGTTAAATAGCTAACTAAAAGCCTGTTCTCGCGTCGAAAAAATTAAATCGTATACTCTGGATTAATAATATTAGTACCATACTTTTTGACACTACTTAATCGTGGTTATCCTGGTTATCAGTTAACTCTGATTTACGTAGCCAATCCTGGACCGCGTAAGCCCGCCTACAATTGGTTGAAGAAATTATAATTTAATATATTTTTTAAAACTTTTGTTTTAAGGCGTTAACGTACCTACGTACCTAGGATTAGACAGTGTACCTAATGTCCGTTTATGTCAGAATTATGACTTTACAAAATTGTTGATGATGTCGCGTTTTCAAAGAGCATTTTCATTGCCTTTAGCAAATAAAATAACTAACGGTAAAAATTAGGCATGAAATCCTAAACCCCTTTTAAACATTAAAACCGGACAAGGAAACGCTATTAACACAAATGTTGGGGGACATCTGAATCCAATTGCCTAAACGAAAGGTATACAAAAAAAAAATCCACCCGTGGTTTTATGCGGAGCTTTCTCAATTTCGACGAATTTTTTGCTAACCGGAAGAGTGGTAGTCGTTCGTAACATTGGTCCTGTCCCGCAACTGGCATCGCGTAATCCTTTTCATTCTGCTAAGGTTCCGAATTCGGGAAGAATCGAAAAACCGGTCAAGTGCGAGTCGGACTCGCGCACTGAGGGTTCCGTACAAATTTTCAAAATATACGACGTAAACAGCAAAAACTATATTAATCCAGTGTTAGCGGAACCCTATTTCTAAGTAAAATGACCGCAGTGTGAGATAATTTTTATATTGAGGAGTAACCAATATAATAGTAGATTGTTCAACAAGGGACTAAAACAAGCCATAATGACACGAGATATTTAGCCACCCGAGCGATAGCGAGGGAGGCTATAATTCGAGTTGTCATTATGGTAGTTTAGTCCCGCGTTAAACACTCTACTTTTCACTTTGAATGCGAGGAAAAAAACGACGTACAAAATTACTTTTTTACAACGTATGCTCAATACGAGCAATGGACATCTGTTCAAAATTCAAATAGCAAAAAAAATACCGCTGTCTTTTCTTTTCTTTTATATTTTTTTGTAAAGTGACGCTATAAATGTTTGCATAATTAGCCAACAGATCCTAACTTAAAGACTATGTTAAAACTAATTGGACTATGCATGTAAGAATGATAATTGTTCATTCATTAGAATCGGCAAATAAATTAACCTAATTGATCTAAGTTCACACACAAAATATATTGTTAACTGAAACACTTACCCGTGAATAAAGAAACGACTTTTTAAGTTTATTTTCTATATCCCAATTCTTTGTTAAATTATATCTAATTATACTTTCTATTTACTATTAAATGCAACTGACATCGCATTATTTTGAAGTCATGCCATATTAACATTCAAACGCAATTCAAACGTAACTGCTCTATCTACCGTACACTCCAGCACTGCTTTGCCGACAGTGCGGATTGCTATTTTATCGACAGAGCAGGGAACTGCTTTGCCGACAGCGTTTTTTAAAAAAAAAACAAATTAAAAACACCTAAGCTAAAGGAAATCTTCCTTTACGTGCAAAATAAAATGAATTCATCTTTAATATTTTATAATTAAATAGATTAATATTCGTAATTATTCAATGTGTTTCACGAAATTATTATTTTTCAAATATTTTTTATACAGTTGTCATTTTGAGGTTATTTCCACGCCCTAAAGGCTTCCACAGACCGAAGCGCAGGGCGCTACAGTGCGTTCGCAGCGCGCTTCGGTCTGTGGAAAGCTTTAAAATTGTCTATACCCAGTTACTGAAAATGGCGATAATCCTCCATTCACAAACACCGTGATTGGCAGTTTAGGGGTTTCCATAGTCAATTAAAAAAATTTTACTTTAATCCCTTGAGATCAAAAAAGAGCTTTAGTCCCGATATGCAGAGACTAAAGTAACATTTTAAGAGCATGAGAAGTGAAAAAATACCCAGTAATACCATAATCGCTGAAAATTTCAAGTGTCTAGTTAACGCCATTATAAATATCGACTTGAAAACGCTGAAAAAAACACGTATTGACGACCCCCTTTAATTTTTAAATTTATTTTGTTTTTAGTATTTCTCGCTACAGCGGCAATAGAAATACATCATCTGTGAAAATTTCAACTGTCTCGCTATCACGGTTCATGAGATACAGCCTGGTGACAGACAGATGGTCAGTGGAGTCCAGTAATAGGGTCCCATTTTTACCTTTTGCGTACGGAATCCTAAAGATACGTATGCGTTCGAAATTGCGAATTGCATTCGTTGTTTTGAGTTAGCGATTGTTACCAAAGCGGTGTTCGCCGACAGTTTAGTTAATAGCCCTCCTTCCATCGGGTCTATTCCCATTAGTTCCATTGCCAGTACTATTCATAGAATTAGTGGGAATTTATTCCCACTAGTTCCATTATTTAAAGGACTAATGGAAATGATTTTTTACCAGTAGTTCTATTTTATTATAAATTAATTTAGAGTCACTTAAGCTGTTCATGAACAATAATAATAAGTTATTTCACAGCACAAAACGCTTTTACTTTTAATGAACTAAAACAATTACTTTGCTCACCCGCGACCTTACAATAGTTACGTTTATGCAAGAAATGTGTGTTCATGCAGTTCCTCCACCTCCACACTGTACGAACACACACAAATCACATAAACACAACTACCACCACCACCAAGCTACACTGACGCGTTTCGAACTCAACCAGAGCTCATCCTCGGAGTTACCACAACCGTATGCTATGCTACCAAATGTTAAACTCAACTGCTTTTACTGTTTTTACTTTTATTAATAAATAACACATTCTTTATGAACAGTTTTTAGAGTGAGGCTAAATTATGTTATAATAACTATAAATTAAAAAAATTATAAACCCCCAACGCAATTATGTCACACGTATGTTTGAACATAAATGCCCATTACGTATGCGTCTAAGATCCCTTCCGCAGCTAACAAAAGAGCTGCTAACTTTGTAATGGCTGAACCTATTTTGATGAAACATATCTAAGAACCATTGCCAAGAAACCTGCTTTCTAATAAAGAAAATCGCATCTAAATCGGTTCACCCGTTTACGAGCTATGATGCCACAGACAGACACACAGACAGACGGACAGACAGACAGACAGACACACACACACACACACGTAGCGGTCAAACTTATAACACCCCTCTTTTTGTGTCGGGGGTTAATAAAATAGAATTACTGGGAAAAAATCATCCCCACTAGTTCTATTATCTGAAGTCCTTTATGTAGTGGAACTAGTGGGAATAAAAATTCCCACTAGTTCTACCAATAGAACCGTTAATGGAACTAGTGGGAATAGACCCTTCCATCGGCAGGTGGCTCTTGTCCATACACTTGAACGTGTAAATTGAGACAGCACCAGCCTAAGTTTGTATCCTTTGACAAATAGTAGCCCTGCCAGGGAGGGGCGACACCCAAATACTGGGTGAACAACCTCTTAATGCTTAGAGGAGACATTTTATTTTTACCAAACGTATCTACGTCGTGTCTAAATTAGTGACTTCAAAAACGTACGTAAATACTAACTGCGGATGTGTTATGGAATATAATTTTTAAAGGCCACCCAAGTTTTTATTCTTAAGGCAATTTAGTGGTTCATAATGAAAAATTTGCGTATAAATAGGTTATAAGTATATGTCCGCGCGATGTATCATCGCCGTAGCGGTAGGCGGCCGTCTGCCGTAGCGTATAAAAATACTAAAACGTTATCAGTACCAAGGTCTAATTATAGAGGGGTAAAGACCGTGGCTGCCCGAGTCAAGGGTACGTTCACACCCGCCAAGTTCAAAGGTCACGCAGGTCACGGCTGAAACTAAATCATTATCAACCTAAACGTTACTTCGTCTGTTGTCTGTTGTGGATTCAGTACGTTATGTAAAAATTTGTTCGCTCGTCACAGCAATTGTTGATCCCTTTCCTATTTTCAACCGACTTCAAAAAAGGAGGAGGTTCTCAATTCGACTGTATGTTTTAAAAGCTGTGGTGCCCTAGCGGGTTGACTTTATAGCATCTCAAGCAAAGGGCGTGGGTTCAAATCCCGGCTCGCATCTCTGAGTTTTTCGGAATTTAAGTATGTGCGAAATTACATTTGAAATTTACCATGAGCTTTACGGTGAAGGAAAACATAGTGAGGAGAAATTCGATGTTGTGTGTGAAGTTCCCAATCCGCACTCTCATTCTGAGAGACCTGTACCCTGCAGTGGGACGTATATAGGCTGGGATGATGATGATGATTATTTTATAATGAAATCGGCAAAAAATATAAGTATGACATTATTATTAACCACACGTTCAGAAATTGATCTCAGCATTTCATGAGCAAAGAATTTAATGCTTCACGAACAGGGGTGAGGTTAAAAGAAAAACAATATTTTGAGTTATTGCCAAGCGAATCAGTATCTAATGTGCTACGTATAGTCGGCTAATAAATTCTTTAACCACCCTAAGGTTCAATATCATTTGAACAAATGAAAACATCTAAGAGCCACCATACACAATCAACAACATACAATTCAAGCGGTCGCCGTTGGGTGATCTGCAGTTTCAATACGTACAAAATGGTCATTCGCAATACACGAACCGCTCAAGCAGTTGCAACTGCTTCGGGCGGTTAGCAGCGCGGTGAAATTTCACCATGCGGTCGGCTGCAAGAGCGGTCCGATGTTGATTACTGGGTTACTGCTTAAGCAGTCCGTGTATGGCGGCCCAAAGACTATTTTCACGTACAGTCAAGTGTAAAAATATGGGTGCACACAACTTGCTCATAAATATGTCCCGTAGCTCTTATGTCGTCGAATTAAGTTATAGGTATGTAACGATGGGAGGATTAAAACGATACTTATTTTTGCACTTGACCGTACAAGCTATTTCGTCAACAATACAGTCCCAAAACAGTACATACGTACTTACATACTTATTCATACCGTTTTTTTGATCATCTTCAAAAATGGGGCAGGTCCTCAATGTAGTTACATGTCATTTTCAGTTTGTTACCTCAGAACTGATTCGGAAAATTGTTTTCGTTAAGAAGGATATATTTCCCGTTAAAAATACTGCTAAAAATATTGCTAAAATATTCCAAAAACTTCGTATTAGAAATAGGCATGCATCACACACGACCAGAAATCGGTGTCAATATTTTCGACAATGGTTTTCCGGTTCCACTATCGCGGCAGATGTAGTATGCGTGCGCCTGGGCCGAGCGCGCGTGTGTGCGTGCGCGCGCGTGTGTGCAGGATCGCGTTACAGCTGAAACTCGGGGCGCCTGCCGAAAAGCGCGGTCAACGACCCGGTCAGGAGCACGGCCGTATAGCGCGCGCGATACACTTTGAGCTTTGCGGCAAATTTTGTAGATACTTTACAAACTTCTTTAGGTCTTTGAGTAGAAATAGAAATTTTTCAAAATTTTAGAGTTTTAGTCCCTAATACCAAGGTTTTTCATGCATGTAAATAAAAATAAATAATTCATAAGTTTTTAAAATGCACTTTATTTAATAACTGAGCTAATTGCTATAGCGAGTTAGTTATTTATTGCTTTATTATTGTAATAATAACTCACTGCGATAGTGAAGAGCATATAATCATTATCGAATAATTTTATGTAGGAAATCGAGATAAAAGTAAGTGAAAATAAGTACGCAAAATGGATACCGATAAAGTAGGTATTTGATGTAATTGATGAATGAAAATTTTTTTAATAAATTTATTAAATTGAAAAATTATGGAAAATTTGCACGCTTGTTAGGGATTAATTAAAAAAGCCTTGAAATAGTCCAAGCTAAACCTTTATAACATCACTTCGGGTTACCTATAATATTCTCGAAAAGCTCATTTCCGAATATTAAAATTCCGAAAACGAAACTCCTTTTTTTCATTTTCCAAATTATTGTTTGTCCGAAATTTTATTTACCATATTTTATTTTGCCAAATGTTTTAAAATCCATTTTTTTATTTGCCAAATGATTCAAAATCCAACTGCATGAAATTCCGTAGGATCATTTGCCAAATGTATATTTATTCCGCAAAATTATTATTCCGCAAAGGTCAGGGGTACAAAAGGCCACCATACAATTATGTGTGAAGCGTAATTCACTTTGTTGTTTAATGTTGCCCAAATATTCAGCCCTCATAATGAAGAATGCAGTAATCGACAAAAAAATCCATTTTGACTTTTTACGCAAAATGGCACCGGTGAATTCGTAGGTACCGGTGCCATTTTGCGTAAAAAGTCAAAATGGATTTTTTTGTCGATTACTGCATTCTTCATTATGAGGACAGTATTTTATTGAGTTTGCTATGTGGGTAGGGAGTTTTGTAGGTGGTTATAAAAAAAAAACTAACACCAAAGGCTAATGCGGGAGCTTCGCTCCGCTACGCTACCGCATTAGCCTTTGAACCTAATCTATCCGAGTCGCTTCCGCTCCGAACCGTCTTGCTCGCTCGCTTCGCTCGCTCGCTAAAAATTAAGCAATGTTGTCTTACTCTGATCTTAGGTTAGGTAGATAATAAAAACTTACTTTCGGCTTTTCGTTACATTTAGATTATAAAAATATGGCAACTGATTAGGTTGGCAAATAAAAAAATGGATTATTGTAATTCGGGATTTTGAATTTGTTGGCAAATAAAACTGTGATTAAATGAATCCGTGGCATTGTGAAGTTGTGGAAAAACAAAACATATGGATTTTAAAAAGTCGGAGAACCGTTTTCGGATAAATGAAATTCGAGTAAAAGAGTTTCTAAACATCGATAGGTTCCCCATCACTTCGTTCTCCCTTGGCGTCAGTCTATTACTTCAATTTTCTCAGGAATGGGTTATGATATTGATATCAAGTTGAAATTAATGTGACTTACTTTTAATTATGGTATTCTCCAACCATAAAAATAATGAATTTTCTAAGTACATTAATTTTTTAAGTCAAAAATTTATTTTATATGTATTTTCTGATACAAAAACCGTGGGTTTTTATGGAACCTACAATTATGTAATTTGCCAAAAAGCAAAACTTCACGACACTGGTGAAGTAGAAAAAATCCATTAATTGCAGATGTATGACCTCATCATCATTACATTTACAATACATTTTTCATTATAATAAATATTTATTCAAAACATTCTTATAATTTGCACGGAATCCTCAACACGTGAATCCGACACGAAGTTGATCAGCTTTTTTTCTTTTACATTTTATTATAGAGCAAATCGGTATAGGAACAAAATATAGCTAGGAAAACTCCTCCAATGGAAAGGAACGTTTGGGTGGCATTCAAAAAGTTAGATCATGCTAACCGGTGGTTAACCGTACAAGTTGAGTGACTGGGAAAAGAACTTTTTAAATTAAACTGTGTAAATATGTGACATCTTCCTTAGGTGTTATTAGTTATTTAAGCTTTTAGAATTTGGAGAACAAACAAAATAATATATTCATAAAAAATATATACAATGCAAACGGCTCCATATGATACAATTATAGTAACAGCGGTAGAGTAACAAAATTATGAATCACAGTGTCGAGTGTAAGAAAGATCGCGTGGTATCAGGATCTTAGATCCAGCATTGCCCAGACTTGCTTACCTCCTTACACACGGCAGCACGGTGCAACCAGTTGTTTTACCGGTAGAAAAAAATTATATGCGCGAGCTGTAGCTAGTTTCCGCAAAATAGTTATTTATTCAAATAATGAGGATTCTCAACTACCGCATGTTTACTTTTTCCTACCGACAAGACCGCTTTATTTGAACACGATTTTTTCATTTCCCTATGTTCTACTGTACAGCTACACTTCCCGCCAGTAAAACAAACAAAACTTATTAAAAAATTATTAAAGGAGTCCGTGCGCATGCAAGTGAACACTTGCGAGTACCAAGTCGGGTCGAGCGGCGTGTACGGCTCGGTGATACATTTGGTGACATTGAACCGCGTCCATTGCCAACGACCTCGCTCCTCGGGGAAGCTCGGCTTGCGTAATCGTTCCTGCGTACTCGACCCCGGCACACTCATACAAACACCTATTCAATAATCATGCGGCCAGTGAGAAAGAACCCCGATCGGACGAGGATGCGTTTGGCACGCGAGCAAATTGAGGGGCCAATCAGCGCTGGTGGGGGTCCTGAGTCATTTGGATTGGCTGTACTTATAATGTTGATAATGTATGGTGCTGTTTTCTTACTTCCGTGATGGTTTAACTAATATTTAATCGAAATAGACAGGTTGAGCCAGCAAAATTCTAGATTATGAAAATTTTGTTTACAAGCCTCATACATAACCCACCGGAAAGGTAATATAAGAAAATGCACTAACGTGCTTAAAAATGTATTCAAGTTTCCATATTTTTGAATTCACTGATATATCTCACGAAGATGGCAAAGCTCCTGATTTCGTGAATTTCATTATTCGTATGCCTAACTAAATAATAGCAATACATATAAGTAATCCATACTTCCATATCCATACCAATATTATAAATGCGAAAAGTGTCTGTCTGTCTGTGTTACCTCTTCACGCTTAAACCGCTAAACCGATTTAGATAAAATTTGCTATGCAGATAGTTTGAGTCCCGGGATAGTTTTTATCCCGGAAAAATTCCATAGCTTCCGCGCGATAGATAAACAAATTATTTGCAGACGGCGTCGCGGGCAAATAGCTAGTTTTTAGTATTCATCCGTATGCAGTTGACTTAATCTTATGCCAGCACTACATTAATGACAATAAATAAATAAATATCACGGGACAACTTACACCAATTGACCTAACCCCAATGTAAGTAAAGCTTGTAATGGTGGCTTGTGGTGGTTGTGTTATGGGTAATGTATGGTAACGGATAAACATACTTATATAAACCCAAGTCTAGAGAGCAAAAAATTATTTTTTTCATACAAGGACCTGCCCCGACACGGGAATGGAGCTCGAGACCTCAAGTTTCGTAGTCAGGATCCCTAACAACTGGGCCATTTGAACCAATCAACATTTATCCTTTTTTTAAGAAGCAAACCTCTTCCAACTTAATTCATTGTTACTAGCCTTGCATCGATAATTTCACAGAAACTCAACATAACAATACATACATATTTTATATTTAATGCGAGGCAACGTCAAATTTCCCAAGTTTTTGCGATATATTTTCAGGAAATAGCAACTAGTGCAAACTAGAACTGAACTAATCTATAATATATATGTATATATAAAAACTTGTAGAACAATCGCAAGGTTTGATTTCAACTGCACTTTTGCACAGTCGATAAATAACTATAATGTTACAAGTGTTTAGCTTCCTGTACTTAATTAACGCAATGCTTATTCTATGAGGGACCACCAAATGGCCTAGTGGTTAGAGAACCTGACTAGTGACTACGAAGCTTGAGGTCCCGGGTTCGATTCCCGCGTCGGGGTAGATATTTGTATGAAAAATACGAATGTTTGTTCTCGAGTCTTGGATGTTTAATATTACTTATGTATTTAAGTATGTAACTATCTATCTACATAAGTATGTTTATTCGTTGCTTAGTACCTACCCGTACCTATACAATCTTTACTTACTTTGGTACTGAAATTGGTGTGAATTGTCCCGGTGCTCGACACCTCAACGCCCAGCTGACACCGTCTATCACCTCTCTTACTATGACATAAAGATTGAAGGTGCCATGTATTGGGCCAGTGTTGAACACAGAGACGTTTGCCTTACATCATAACTCGTCTATTTGTCAACCAAATAGACTGTATGTTTTTTTGCATAAAAAGATGCTATAAGCGAGGTTCGAGCGTGGTTAGACATACTTGAGTTCATTGGCCGCTCCCTTAACTGTACAGGCAGCTCAAATTGGCTTACATCACAGGAACAGCTGTAAGCCCAGTGTATGTGGTAAAGCTACCAGGGCGTGACAGAACGTGGACACGGGTGTGGGTTCAGGCTAACGTGCTAAATCTTTGCCTATCTTTAGATACATGCTCAAGGAATACTACATATAAGTATATGCTGTGTATCTAAGTAAAAAAAAAACATGAGACGATTGACACTAATTGACCCAAAGTAAGCAAAGCTTGTACTATGGGTACTAGACAACAGATAAACATACTTATATAGATAAATTCATACTTAAATACCGGTAAACTGGGGTTACTTTAGGAAATTTTAGGGCTAATTTGATAGATTTAAAATGGTTATAAAAACGCAAATATTCATAGCTCGATTGAGCAAGTTAGGTAATTTATCAAGGTAGTTATTCCACTGCCACAGATGGTCTAAAAAAATAAGGACACGGCGTAAAAACTGTTTTCCAAAGTAGTCCCTGCATTTTAAAGTAACCCCGTTTTACGTTACATATTAACCATCCAAGACTCGAGCACAAACATTCGTATTTTTCACACAAATATCTGCCCCGACCGAGAATCAAACCCGAGACCTCAAGCTTCGTACTCATTTTCTCTAACCACTAGGCCATCCGGTCGTCTACTATGTACTTAATATGTGTGTTTTATAATGTGTATTGTATGCTTGGTTGTTTTTTTATTAAGTATATAATGTTTGTTTAAAGGTGTTAAGTACTGAATGTTTTAAATTGCACTATCTGCTGAAGTACATTCCTTACTTTACGTTTACGTCTACCTCGATTGTCACCGAAATCACTTTAGATTCGAGATTTTGCAAAACCAAACATATCCTACTATATTATAAATGCAGTGTGTCCTGCTTTACGCTAAAATGGCTGGACAGATTGTTATGACATTTGATATGTAGATATGGTGATGTAGATAACAAGTCACACTCAGCGTAAGAAACAAAAGTTGTCTCCCCTGTGGACATAAAATTAGCGACTCCGAGTCGGCAAACTTAGGATTTATTTAAATGGGCGAAAGCTGGCCAGACGTCCTACACGCCGATGTAGATTTGGCTAAAAATATTGGCTATAAACCCTTCACTTTTATCATGTCCACAGACGCGATCAAAAAAATGTGTATGACTCTAACGTAGATTTGGTTTGATATGTAGACGTCCAGCTGGATGTCTGGAATAACATATAAACAACTTTTTAATGCGGAATAAAATCTCGAAAACAGTTTAAAGATCTCGTAATCGATTTAGAGACATTGCATTTGGCACGGTTATTTTTTATGCAACGTTAATGAAGAGTACGATGTATTTTTTGGGAAATCTAGACCCAATATTACACGTGCAAAGCCACGAGTTAAGGCTAGTGAACAATAAATTTTTTTTAACTATTCTTCCAAGCGATTTGGGAAAAATATTTTCGTGACGTATGTGAGTTTGTCGCGGTGCATTCGCTTCGTAGACGAGACAAACTTGTCAAGGTCTTGCGGAGGGCACGGGCGGTGCATCGCGCTACGCCGCGCCGGCACCGACCACTTTCACTGTCGGCGCGGACCACCGCACCACTCCGTAACACCATTGCACTAGCGAAACCCGACACGCGCCCATTATCGTCTCATCCATCTCCAATTACTCTACGGTGGTCCATGGACCATGGTCCGTGATAACGAGTTTGATCGTGTTGTTTTTAAGTTTAAAGCGCGAGGCGGGGTGTACGACTGTGCGCTGTACAGTCCGAGTGCAGTAGGGAACGAGGAAGCATTGCAAGTCCCGATTCCCGGCGGAAGGGTCCCGGAGGAGTTATCCCGCGGGGCGGCGTGAGTGTGCCGGTCAGTCACCGTTCCGCCGGCGCGCCGCGCGCTCGTTTTGTTGCGACGCTCCGCCTCTTGTTTATCATCGACCCTGGTACCCCGCATGAACTTGTGATGTGATCCCTATAAGACTCGACAGAGGTTCCGGATTGTGACACGTGCATCTTGAACGAAAAAAAGGATTGTGGTTCATGCTGAAGACGTTCGCGCACTGAAAATTTCAGGTGTAAACACTGTCATATTCTTTTTTTTTGTAGGTATGTAGGTATTTTTTTTCTTAGTTGTTAATTTTGTCAGCGTCTGTAACAAGTTTTTTTTTTCAGATGATAATTTACGAAACATCTCACTGAATCTTTTATTGCATAGTTCGATATTTAAAGGCTTTGTACAAGATAAATTGGCACATATTGGCGAATAATGCTGGTTAGGTACTTTAGGTATTAGGTTGTTGCTATGCTAGACACTCAAACATTACTGAACCATATTATCGGATAATTTTACGATTGATGTTTTATTTAATTGCGAATCGGACTCGCACTCCGAGGGTTCCGTACATTCAAGAAGAAAAATATAAACACGACTTTTAATAAGTTACAGCCGTTGACAAAAACTTTCATATTTGCCTAAGACAGACTCACGCTTGACCATTTATTTGTTGATGAGCAGATTATTTATCTTTATTAGGTATCATTCGGAGTTTGAGGTTTTTATGCTTTAACGTTATAGAAAATAATACATATCTTGTATGGGTATAAATTTTTTTCTATTATTTGTTGTTGCAGCAACTATAAAACTACTACATTATGTATAAATTATTTATTATTTATAAATTTATTATGTATAAATTTCAGCCGTCTCTCTATTAAGGTTCTCGTGATTGGTACTGTGACAGACGGACGTAGCGTGAATTTTGAAAATAATTTTAAAAATAGTTTTTTTAAGAACTGTATGAATGAACGATTCGAATGTGTAAGTGTTTCTGAAACTCTAGCAGTATACTGCAGGATGCAGTCACCACAATAGGTAGGTACATTAATTTAGGTAGTACCAATGCGAATTTTTATTTCAAAATTTTCATGTGGTTGGGTAGGCTTCAAAGTTATATCAGAATATAGTATTACTAGTTGTTGCTCGCGACTTCAAAAATTCATAAAATGCCGTCGAGCCGTTTCGGAGGAGTTTGATAGCAAACACCGTGACACGAGATTTTTATATATTGGATTAGAAGAAAGATGATGCAACCTATCTATTTTTGGTAATTAGCCGCTTGTCTCCCATTCTGGCTAACAGCCTAGCTTTAATAGGCTTTCTAATATTGTACCTAAATGCGAAAGTTTGTAATTATGTGCGGGCATGTTTGGTACTCCGTCACGCTAAAACGGCTGGACGGATTTGGATGAAATTTGTTATGTGGATGCCTGAAAAAACATATAATCAACTTTTGTCTCGATATTCTCACTTAAACCTCTCGCAAACCAGTGATTTTTGGCCTTCCTGAATAGCAGTTGGATGACTTCATCCAGGCATATCATCCGCCTGGAGAGAGAGCTCTCTAACGTGGCTTATTCCCACGAACACTTTAAACTTGACTTCCTGGATGACCCTATCCTCTCGCAAACGATCGAATTATCGCTCGCAAACCATGTTGGGCCGTTCCTGACCCCCCCCCCCCCCCCCCCTTTAGCCCCTGGTAAAGGTCGCAGGAAACATATAAGCAAGAAACATTTCAAACTTGATAGCATAAGTAAGAAAAAAAAACTAGAATTTCTTCAGATCTTACGATATCATAAACGTCTCCTTTTCCTGCTTATTGTACACGTAACTATTAATTAGTATAATTACTATAAACGGGACTTACGCAAACAACCTCGAAGTTTCAGTGAGTTTCAGTTAAGTGAAATTCATGAAAGTTATAAAAAATATATTCTACTCGTACACGTGTCTTGAAAAATCAATTACAATGATTATAATTACTTATAAAAACAAAGTCACTTTCCGCGTATGTTTGTATATCCGTTAACTTCTCATAAACCACGCAAAGGATTTTGATATTCGTTTTCACACCATCAGTTAGATATTATTTTACAGATACAAAAAATACATATAAAACATAATTAAGTTTTGATGTAAGTAGAAAATAACAATATTTTGCAACCAAATCGCTGAAAAATAAACCTTAAGAAAACTAAAAAACAAGTACGACGACCGACCGCTTTGGCCGCTTTAGCCTAGTTGGTAGTGACCCTGCCTACGAAGCAAGAGGTCCTGGGTTCAAATCCCGGTAAGGGCATTTATTTGTGTGATGAGCACGAATATTTGTTCCTGAGTTATGGATGTTTTCTATGTATTTAAGTATTTATTTATCTATATAAGTATGTCTATCGTCGTCTAGTACCCATAGTACAAGCTTTGCTTAGTTTGGGACTAGGTCGATTTGTGTGAGATTGTCCCCTAATATTATTTATTATTTATTTATTTAAGTTTTTTTTTTAATACACTCATGCGAAGCAGAGTCGCTAGTTTTCAACCATTTTAAAAAGTTTGTCTGCCTTTAAGTAAGTATAGTCTGAATATTGCATTCTGTTATCCACTATTTAAACGTATCGTTACGAAACAACAACTTCATATTTCTCAAATGACGTCATCAATCTTAAACTTATTGTTGCAGTCGAATACTTGTAACTTCTTCTATGCGGTGCTAGAACTGCTAGAAAACTCATGTAATATATAAAATTCTCGTGTCGCGGTGTTTGTTACTAAACCCCTCCGAAATGGCTCGACCGATTCTCATGAAATTTTGTGTGCATATCGGGTAGGTCTGAAAATCGGTCTACATCTATTTTTCATACCCCTATTCTATTATAAAAGCTGGTTCAAAACAAAGAAAAAGTACTATTTTAGCTTCAACATTCCACCACCAAAATTAATGGTAATTGGCCTTCTTTTCCCCAGACCAAACTTAAACACGATCCTATTTAGAAATATCTGCACTGCGTTTTGTGAAAAATAAAATACATAGGTACCTACGTGCCTATGTTTGTATTACATCTATGTAACTTATTTTTTTTTCCCCAGTTGTAACCCCGCTTGCCTTCATCTTCGATTTGAAGAGATGAGAGAAAAAGGCTGAGCACATGAAGAAGTCGAACAAGAATTAAAATGTAAGTAGACACACATCTTGTCTAGTTCAGAGGTTCCCAAACTGCGTCGCGGCCCTTCGCTGGTGTGAGGAAGCGCAAGCGCAGCGAGGCAATAATTTATCCTTCAATAATTAGAGCCCCTGCGCATTAGGCGGCCAGGTCGCGCGGCCAGAGGCCGTATTGTCTAACGCTTTTGACGCTTGCCTTCGCTTTCACCATCTCTTTCTGTCATCATCTTATGCCGTTTTTGACAGAAAGAAATAGTGATTGCGAAGGCAAGCGTCAGAAGCGTTAGACAATAAGCCTACAGGTCGCTGCGGCCAACTAATTCTTCCGTGACATAATGCAAGTGCGCGCACTAGGCGACCCAGCGGCCAGCGACCACGTATTGGCCGCGCGGCCAGCAGAAACATCGCGACTCAACACGCGGCCAGTTGGCTGGCTACGTGGTCGCAGATAAAAACGTAGCTACCGCGGCCAGGTCGCGCGACCTGGCCGCCTAATGCGCGGGAGCTTCTTATTGTACCTACCTACTTGTAAAAATTGTAATATAATAACCGTGAACATACAAAGGAATAGGAGTTTGTAACGCTTAATCAATAACTGCAAGCTAACGCTTTGAGCCCGTATTACAACACGTACCTGCGGCCGTATTGCGAAACACACGGCTTACGATCGCATTAACCATCTCGTTCTACCCTCATACTTTACCGTGCGGCAGAAAGAAGTGGTGAAAAAGATTGTGATTCTGAGTGCGTTATGCCAGCTACACACGTAACGATAAATCGTAACGATTAATCTGTGCAAACCAATTTGCGCAGATTTATGGATCGTGTGTATGACAAATCGTTGCAGATTTTTGTCATACACACATTCGATAAGTCTGCGCAAATCGGTTTGCACAGATTAATCGTTACGATTTATCGTTACGTGTGTAGCTGGCATTAGGCGGCCCTTACATAGACCTACAATAACATTGTACAATACTTTTTATTGTACAATAAAATTGAAAGGCGCTCTGAATCCAAACGAGCAATTATTTGCACAATAATACGAATTGCAATATTTTCGTGTTCATGAAGATGAACCACAGACTGAAAAATATTGCGCAATACTGACCTTACACGATGCAATGGAAAAATATGGTGTAATAAAAATTAAACTCGCTCAAACTTTCGGTCAATCATTGCGCAATCTTCAATATTAACCCTCAACGGTCAATAATATTGCACAATTCGCAATATTGCGCAATATAATTGACTAGAAAATAAGGAATAATTGATTAATTAGAAGATAAGGCCTCAGGTCCATAACACCGATACCGAAGGAACCATACGCATCTCATACAAACTACCTTCACTTGTAACTAAATGACAAGGTATGCAAATAAGCATTGCAAGTTGATTTTTGCAAATGGTCCGAATGTCTTGAAATAAAGTACACGCTCCGGTGACAATGCAATAATAAAGTGCCGTCAGTAAAACAGGGTGTTTAAAAAGGTTTTTTTTTGTTTGGTTAGTCTTCCGTATATCACACGTTCCTAGATTTTGTACACCTTTTCTTAATCACCCAAGTTATGTAACAGGTATTACAGTGGATTTACACTTTCTTTATTATATTTGAGGCAACCACGCGAGTGGAGTACCCACATCAAATTATAGTCAAAAAGTTTCTAGCAATATTGACGTTCAAAGCAAATAATACTACAAAATAATTTAGTGGAGTAGATTTAGTTTTGTCTAGCGTATTCTGGTACTTTGTATTCTGAAGGTAGTTTCACTGTAAAGAGTATATATAAAGTATTTTTATTAGTGTAGGTACATACATATCAGTTAAAATTGTTTCATGAAATAACGCAGTGTACTTGCGGTGTACTTTAAATGTAAGTGTTAGGATATGAGGTTAAGCTGAAACTGATAGTGGTTGAGACCCTAATAGAACTACTCAATCATCATCGGTTTGTTGACACCTTAATAAATTTATAAATTTAAAAACCCCTAACGCTATTATGTCACACGTATGTTTGAACATAAAGTAAATGCCCATTATGCGTCTATGATCCCTTTCGCAGCTAACAAAAGAGCTGGTAACGTTGAAACGCCTAAACCGATTTTGATGAAACATATCTAACATACCATCGCCAAGAAACCTGCTTTCTAATAAAAAAAACCGCATCCAAATCGGTTCACCCGTTTAAGAGCTATGGTGCCACAGACAGACCGACACACACACACACACATAGCGGTCAAACTTATTATATAACACCCCTCTTTTTGTGTCGGGGGTTAATTAAAAATACATCGCTTCGCTTTCACAGTTCAATGATGAAACGAATGTGAAAAGCCCCATATTTCCATAAACGTTGCTAAATCTGGTTGTAGTATTCCGGTAGCCCGACCTGGTTGGAAGTACGTTGACAGGCTTATCATTAAATGCCTCATTCATTTCAGAGGATTAAAACCTGCCAGTTCTCATGCAACATCACAGGACCCAATCAGCACCGGAACGATTATCGGTACGAAAATACAAATTGCGTTACAGTTCTAAATGCCCATTAATTTTACACACATAGCTATCTTTAAACAAAACTTCCGCGAAGCGCCGGGGGTGTGGGCACGTGATTAGTTGTCTATGTTGGACCGGGGAAGGTGCAGAATCGAGTGTGATGGACGCACTGCGGCCTATTATTGCGGGCATTATGCACTGGCGGCAGTTTACGAGGTCTTTCACCGACACATTATATGGGTCAGTTAGATTAGTCGCGCTCCCTGTGCCCGCTGAACGCCGCTCGAGGCTACTGTTGCAATGTTCATCTAAGGCGGAAGACGGAGTTTACCCATAACAGTTTACCTAAAACATACAGCGACATAAAAAGGTTACGCAACGTAATTTTTGTCGTCTGTTATTTATTAAAAATTAGGTTGCGTGAGCAAGCAAAATACCTATCTAATATATAAAAATCTCGTGTCACGGTGTTTGATATTATTATGTTGAAACGGCTTGACCGATTTTTATGTAATATTTTGTCTATATTTGGTGGGTCTGAGATTAGGTCGTAGGCTATTTTTTATACCTCTATTCTTCGCAGGCGGAGTCGCGGACACCAGCTAGTCTAATATATAAAAACCTCGTGTCACGGTGTTTGTTATCGAACTCCTCCGAAACGGCTAGACCGATTTTTATGAAACTTTTGTGACTATATTTGGTAGGTCTGAGAATAGGTCGTAGGCTACTTTTTATACCACTATTCTTCGCAGATGGAGTTGAGGGCAATGGCTATTGGCTAGTAATATTTTTTAAAAATTACTACTAAACAGATTTCAAAAATGATTTCACTAATAGAAAGCTACATTATTCCAGTTTAATAAAAGTATAATTTTGCACATACGTTACTTTTTATGCCGAGAAAGTGCGAGGCGCAAAAGATGTTGTGTTATGGGCAATAGTTACCTACTTATAGATAATTAACCTTACAATTAGTAAGGTGGATTTGCACGGAGCAGGGTTAACTACATAGCTCCGAGTTAAGTACTAACTAATGTCAAAATGTATAATATTGTCATTCATAGCCCAGAGACACTTCACGCTTCATAGATTTTTTGTTTAAATAGTCTTATTACATGTCCCACTGCTGGGCAAAGGCCTCTCCTCTCATGCTTAGCATTCATCTAATACCAAATAAAAATAAAATAAATGTTCATTGCAATAAAAATAATGTCAAAGTTAAATTTGAAGCAGCGAGAAACGTTTTCCTATTTCGTATTTCAGCACAGAAACAGCAGGTGTTAATATAAGTTGCATTTCCTTGTGAGTAGGTGCAATCTGAGATAATTATTTAGGTCATATGAAACTTCGCTTATCGTTCAAAGCAGTTGCAATAACACTAGGTTAATTATTTCCTTCAGCGATAGCTTGTAAGTTCCCTGCGCCCTCGATTCTACGTATTGTTTCCATTTCATTAATCAATTTCTATCGGTCGCAAAAGTCAGTACACACTAGAATAAAAAAATCACAGTTTTGTTTTTATTTTCTAACTTTTATGTTCATAAACTGTTTGTCTTTTTCTGTTAATTTCACCTTGGCTTTTGTTCAACATACATAGACAAATGAGACAAAGCATACTTTTAACTTTGTATTTTTTTATGAACAGATATCTCTCTCTAGTCGTTCCCTCATGACTGAGGATTGTGGTCATCAACAAGTAGTCCACACTTGGAATGCACTATGTGTTTCCATCGGCTTCTGTCCATCGCGGCCCTGACGACGGAGCTAAACCTCGGGGACCTGGAGTCTTTCTTTCTCTGCCATTTGTGTTCCCAACTACGATCAATTTATCCAGGCTCTCATTACTTCTTCGCATTATGTGGCCAAAATACGAAAGAATTCGTTGGTGGCATATCGTGGACAGACGGGTTTTTATCTTAAGCTGTGAGAGAATCGACACATTTGTTCGCTTGGCCGTCCAAGGTATCCTCAACATACGCCTCCAGCACCACATCTCCAAGGCATCAATTCTCTGCCTCTCTCGAACCCGTATCGTCCACGACTCCACGCCATACAGAAAAATGGGGAATATCAAAGCACGTACTAACCGGATCTTGGTGTTAATAGTGATTCCCCTCTTTTTCCATATTTTGTTCAGGCGGGTCATAGCATCCTTGGTCATACCAATGCATCTTTTTATCTCCGGCACACAACTGCCGTCATTGTTAACATGTGCGCCCAGGTAAATGTAATGCTCCACTGTGTCCACTCCTGGAACGATGTCTACCGTGTCAGCCAAGTGACCAGCACGATCCACCACCATAATCTTGGTCTTACTCCTGTTCACTGCAAGACCCATACTATTACTTTCAGTCTCGAGTCTCTGGAACAGTTCCTTCATGTCATCAATAGAGGTGGCTAGGAGCACAATGTCATCAGCATATCTCAGGTTCGAAACCCTTTTACCACCCACCGGGAACCCTCTATCCCAATCCTCAAGGGTCTTTCGCATAATGGATTCTCCGTATATGTTAAAGAGTGCTGGAGAGAGAATGCAACCCTGCCGCACTCCCTTTTTAACTTCGAACACACCTGAACAGTCGGCACCAACTCTGATGAAAGAGCGGTTATCATCGTATAGGTACCGAATCAAATTAAGCAGATGTTGCGGGACCTCCATGTCGTGCAGCACAATCCACAGTTTATCCCATTGAACGCAGTCAAAAGCTTTAGTGTAATCAATGAAGCACAAGATAACCGGGCAATTAAACTCTCTGCTCTTCTCTATGACTTGCCGAACATTGAGTAGTTGCTACATTGAACAGATATAATCTAACGGAATAAATAATAGTTTAAAAAAAAACTAAAAAACACGCTTTAAAAAAACAAAAAAAAAAAAAAATTCAATTCACTATTCTTATAGTGCAGTAAAAAATCTTAATAAGCAATTATTATATTGTTATATCCAGATCAAAATTTGTAAACAATTCTAAATATTGATAAAATAAATAATAATAGTTTAAAATATTTTATTGTAAAAAAGCGTGGTGTCAAGGATTATCATTTTGATAACATCTTAAAAAGCACCCCACGCTTTTTAAGTATTATTATTTATTTTATCAATATTTACAATTGTTTACAAATTTTGATCTGGATATAACAATATAATAATTGCTTATTAAGATTTTTTACTGCACTATAAGAATAGTGAATTGAAATTTATTTTTTATTTTTATTTTTTTAAAGCGTGTTTTTTAGTTTTTTTTAAACTATTATTTATTTTCTATTTTTTAGTTGCATTTTTTTCACAGTGTGAGTTTCCATGTGCTAAAGAGAGACACAAAACGGTTTTCTGCTCGTCTTAAATAGAATCAGTCTATCTTATACTTGGTCTTTGGTGCGCGCGCACTGCTCTACACTACTAAACGTAAACCTCTTTCTTTCTAACTTTATCCCCCTCACCTACAACCCCCCAACCCCCTCAACCTCCTAAACCCAAGCCCCCAAAATCCCCCAACCCATTCCCCCCCCCAAACACCTAACCCCAACCCCCACAACCTTACCCCCAACCCCCTAAACCCCCCCTTACCCCCTCCTCATTTTCCAAACCCCCAACCACCTAAACCCAACCCCCCTAACTCTGGACCCCCACCCCATTTCCTCAAACTTCCCCCAAACCCCTAACCCCAACCTCCCTTACCCCCCACCCCATTTCCTCATACTTCCCCCAAACCCCTAACCCCAACCCCCCTTACCCCTCCCCATTTCCCACAACCCCCCCAAGCTCCCTAACCTCCGAACCCCCCCAACACCCCACACCCTTAACCCCAACCCCCTAAACCCCCTTCTTCTCCCATTTCCCCCAACCCCTCCCCACCCCTCCACCTACCCCCCCCTTCCAGCTCCATCATCAAACCCTTGTTACCATCTAGGCCTCTTACCCCCTCCCCATTTCCCACAACCCCCCAAAATCACTAACCCCCGAACCCCCCAACACCCCCACCCTATTATAATTAGTATTTGGTTATTTTATTTATTGTATGTTATTATCAGCCATATTGTTTTTAATCTCAAGTAGGGACGGTCAAAAAAACAGTAAAGCAGTTAGGTATCTGCTAGGTCAACTTTATCGAATGTGACTGTGTGATAACTTTAGTAGCTTCCCAGCAGCAATATCTATAGGCCTATAAGAAAGTACAATACGTTTACTTTTAGTTTACCACTGACAGATGGCTTGCCTCCAATTCATTTCCAACTTTAATACCATGCAAATAAAGTAGCTATTACAAAATTTGCAAACGTGGGTAACAGTATTCTAAAATTGGCTTTATTTGTAGGTTATTAAAGTTGAATATGAAATGAAGGCAAACCATCTGTCAGTGGTAAACTTTATGTAGTTTTTTTTACTGTATATAGTCGTGTCGGACTGAGACCGGGCTAGCACTTCTGAGTTTTTCCAAATTTACATGCGAAGTTACATTTGAAATTTACCATGAGTTTCACGGTGAAGGAAAACATCGTGAGCAAAAATGCACCGCCTGCGAAGAAGTTTAATTGTGCGTGTGTAGTTCCCTAACCGCGTTCCACGTGGGAACTACGGCCCAAACCCTCTCATTCTGACAGGAGGCCTGTATCTTGCAGTGGGACGTATGCAGGCTGGAATAATGATGATGATATAAGTAACAATATCATTTGTTTAACGCCAGACGCTGTTTTATTTTAGCACCATCAGCGGCATCACGCCCATGGCAGTCCCATTATAGATTCGTAATGGCAGACGTCGTCTTCGATTCGTATCTAGTTTAATTGAAAGTTTAAGGGAGATTCCGTGGTCTCGGTGAACTTAATGGATTTATTGTGGAAATGACGGCGGGACGCGGGCTGCGGACTAGACTCGCTCCAGTTTCGGGAGGTCGCCGCCCGATCGTGAACCCTGCACTCGCTCGATCGCTGCCGCCTGGGCTTTTTGCGGATTGCGTAACTTTTCCAAGCCATTTTCACCTTTTAATGTTCTGGGGTGAACCCGATAAATAGCAATAAATCCTTTGATATTTGTTATTTCGCCTAATTCAGGAAAACGTGAGGGGCATTACAGCATTTTAGTAAATCAAAATCAAATTCAAAATTTCATTTTTTAATACTTAGGCCGTTAGTCTTTTACATGTGTATTTTTTTAATGTGTACAAACGCTTTCGGAAAGACCATGATTGCCAAGAAGAATACGCCGCTAGAAACTTGGCACAAACTAGTTTTTTTTTACAAAACAGATTACAATGTTTTTTACAATACACAACTATAAATACATGAAAAAATTAAAAAAAAGTAAACTACTTAAAATTAATCGGTAGAACAAACTTCAGTGAATACTATACTGTTTTTGTAAATTCAAAATTTCATTTTTTAATACTTAGGCCGTTAGTCTTTTACATGTGTATTTTTTTAATGTGTACAAACGCTTTCGGAAAGACCATGATTGCCAAGAAGAATGCGCCGCTAGAAACTTGGCACAAACTAATTTTTGTTTACAAAACAGATTACAATGTTTCTTACAATACACAACTATAAATGCATGAAAAAATTAAAAAAAAGTAAATAACTTAAAATTAATCGGTAGAACAAACTTCAGTGAATACTATACTGTTTTTGTCAAATATTTAACGGGAATTTGATGTGCGATATTTAAATTTCGCAAGTAATGGGGTGGCCCAAAGCTCGGCCGATCGGCAGCCGCACGAGTCGCCGACCGGGGTCAACGTCCGGGAGCGTTATATAGGTCAACTGAAGGCGCCTGCTCGTCTATAATAATATTATGTCAGCCTGATACTTTACTGAACGCCTTTCGCGAATTTGTTCTTAAAACTGATCACACCAAAAACTTGTTTCATTAATAGTTAAACAGGCTAATAATAATAGGACAGTATCTAGACCCGGTCCTATTGAAAATGATGAATCGAATTGACGTGTCTCTACATGTGCGTTCTACGAAAAGGGTTGACTGACAATAGGTATATTGTGCTTTGCTTTTTTTTTCAATCGAAGCTGATTATTTGAAGTTTTAGATTTGGAATTAGCGTTTATCTTATGTTATTATTTTTGGAAGTTAACTACCGAATACTTCGTACGTACGTTCGTCCGGTCGTAATCTTAGCATTGGTAAATATGGGCAATCAAATATTTTATTGGTAGCGGTTCTTGGAACCATTTGACCTATACTTAACTCATAACCGACTGCAGTGTGGTGCAGCGGAATTGGTTAGAATATTTCTAGGTGAGGCTTTCGTAGTTCAATACTAACATATTAAATTAATAATATTTTTATTACTATTTAGAGCTCTCTCTCTCTCTCTCTCTAAATACTCTGCAAGAAGTGCAATGATATAAAACAAATTCTGGATATTTCAGAATTATACCTACTTATGTTAGTTTGACTGAACATCCCTGTAAAAATTTTCATCGCAACTTTATGATTCCAAGAGTACCAAGCCTTTGACGCGGTACATTTTGAACATTGATCAATATGTAGAAACATTTCTTCAGGGATAGTGCAAATTCGTTTAACTGGCGTTTGATAATTCAGCGTATCTAAAAAATTAAGCCAATTTCGAATTGTTACTCTAAATTCGTTAAAATAAAAATGTATAATGTTTAAACCATGCCTTGTAAAACTAAATGTAGTGCAGATTGGCGGCATTTACATATGGTAGATAGATAAGCATATACCATATGGTAGATATGGTATGGTTGATAAAATTTGCACTATCCCTGAGATGATGTGTCCACCATAATTAAAAAATTCACCCGCTAAAATATTCCAAATTGATTTTAAAAACACCATATAAACGACTTCCAAGTTTTTAAGATTTAAAAAATCTACTTCGATGAAAACTTCTTAAATTTTATTATTTTGATATTTCATCTGTATATCTGTCCCCTGTACCACAAACATTACAAGAGTATAATACCACATAATTGTCACGTTTCTGAGTGAAGAATTAAACAATTAGGTATGTTGATTTGTAGCACTTGTAATTTTCGTGGTACAGGGGCCTGGTATCATAGTATAATGTAGTGCGGACAGACAATAGATGGGCGGCGGTGCCGGCGCGGGAGTGCGCCGCGCAAAAGGGAAAGTGCGCTTCCTGCTCGCACGCGGAAGCGTTTGAACACAACTGCGATTTGCGACAGCGCGCGCGCAGCTGTAATGTGGTAAAAAAGGAACTGCGGATATATAATAATAAATTAGCAGGTGCTTCTAGGTACCACATTTAATGCAGTAGCGTGGTTTAGTTTTAAATTAGCGGAACTATCTTGTCGCCATTATAAATATCAGAGTTAGCTAGTCAAGAACATCTGAAAGCGCACTTACGAGATTGACAATACGGTCGTGTTTAGGTGTATAGGTGCTCATAAATTAGATGCCAATACTAAGAGACATTATCTTCCTGAAAATAAAGATTAAAAAAAAGAGACATTACTAACTTACATCAAGATAATTTACTTTAAATGGGAATTAAGAAATCTTTTTGTATGAAATTATTGTTTTCATTTTCCAAACAAAATAATTAGATTAAAATTCTGCCCCCTGTTTATTACGTGACGCAGTTGTTCACAATTTTCTCCAAAGACTAATATAAACTTAAAATTAGTTTAATACTTACTTAAGTCTACTTCTAAAGCCGAGTTTACACCTGCAAGAAAAATCGTGCAAGTTGTATTACATTGCGAGGCCGTAAAGCAAACGAGTTTGAAGTGGTCAATTGGGCGCCGCAATGTAATGCAACTTGTACAATTTTTCTTGCTAATCTAAACTGGGCTTAAGGACGCGTACTATCACCTCTAAAAGTATTGACATCTAATTCGTAAGCGCCTTATATATGATGGCGACTGTATTTAGTAGTAAAATTTTCTTTGCACAATTTTAGCGAGTTTTTCCAGCGTGCGCGGCTAAAGTACGTATATTCATTGTTTTTGGGAAAATCTTATTAGTGGATCGTTGTATCGTCTCAGCCGTCCCACGGCCCCCTGCAGGGCACAGTCCTCCTCATAGGATGATAGAGTTGTGGGCCGTAGTTCCCACGCAGGCCCAGTGCGCATTGCGAATTTCCTCGCGATGTTAACAGACAACTGGTGTTAACAGTGTGAGTGGATCGATTTTTGAAGGAATATTTTTGAAAATGCCATGGTGAATTTGAAATGCGAGTTAGGAAATTATACGAGCTACAATTCCATTTCCTTAACTAGCTGTAAATTTAATTCAAGGTGTACTTTTGTAGCAATACTCAGATTATATAATCTACCACTTTTATTTGGAATACAGGATATTATTAAAAATCACTACTTTCACGTGAATAAGTGCTACTTTATTAACATTAAGTACAAACTTATAATCAAAATACAGTTGCTGTTTGAACTCAACAAGTCTACACTGCTCGCGAATAAGGTTAACATAAATTTTGCAATTTTTGATGGAAAAATTCGTTTCGTATCTGAACTCCGAAAAAATTGTTGCATGATTCATGCGCCTACGTCACTGCCAAAGCTATAGAAATAATAAAAAATAATGTCTTTGCAAACAGAAAGACAAATTTAAAAGGATGTTATTGTAAATTTTTAAAGGCATTGTGGAACCAAATATTTATTATTCAAAAAATACTGGTTGAACATGAGAGATAAGTCCATATTGGTTAATGGAGTAGAACCTTTGACTAGAGGTGCGCCGTCGTTGGAGCCAAAGAAAAGTTTTGTCGATCTGAAACTGTGCCATGAAAAAGAACCCTAAAAAATACCTATTTTGTTTTTGTTTGATGAAACAAAAAATTCAAACAAAGCTATTGTACTCGTATACCTACCAAGTTCTTCTTTACAAGAGGCAATATTTTTGTTCTTTTAATTAAACAAAAGTTCCTTTCTTGCTTAATTGTATAGCGAAACGTGATTAGAACGCGATCAAAAACCCAAATTGTCATAGAATTTATTTAAAAATGTAAATCGTTACAAATGATTAGCTGAAATAGTGAGACGTGGATGCCGTTGGTATACCTTACCTACCTACTATCGAACCATTTGAGTGATTCCTGACCGGTGGGTCACCGTAGAACGTTTTCACAGTAAGCGTCGTAATGATTTTCCTTTTCAGGCAACGCTATGTGACCATGACTCTTTCTGTTAAAAGGTTCTACATGGGTCACCATTCAGTTGGTTCGATAAAACATTAAAATTGTACCTAAAACGTATGCACTTACGTGCTCTTTATGATGTTGCTCTAACAGCAAGCGTAATAATGCATCATCGCATAAACGCATTTCACGAGATCGATCTGTGAGCATGAAATCGAGCGGTAATAAAGACTAATTATAGAACAAAGCGATTGTGAACCCGGCCTTACATGCGCCTTCCGCGTTCGCACTTTCCCCGTGTCCGCTTCCACTCTGCATTTAGGCTCGTGCGACCTGAGTGCAGCGAGCGTTTGCTCTGTTCATTGCTTTTTTTGCCTAGTCACCACTAGGCGGTAAGCGTCTCTGCCGCGCATTGAACTGAGAAAACGCTCACCTCGCCGCCGGATGCGCGTCGTGGCAGGCCCGTCAGAGGCCAGCGCAGGAATGGGAAAATATAATCTAGAGTAATAAAAGAGGTTTCATAATATTCTTTAATAATAGAGATTTGTTTAGAATCGGGCCTGGGAACATTACCATGAAGCCAGGTTTTAAGAACTGCGTAGGTAAATCAATTTAGACGAATCAGGTCATTAAAATTCAACCAGGAAAAAGGTTACTCCGACATTTAAAATAGCAAATGAAAAATTAAGACTATTTTGAAGGGTTTTACTAGATAGCTTGCAAGATAATCGTTGAATTTTGAGTGTTGGAAATCCCTGCTGAGCTGGAAAAAACGACCAGCCACAACTTCGCTCTCCTTGCCCTTGCATAGCTCATCAACCGAAGCTTCGGTGAAAATGCACATATTGCTACATCCAATCGAAAAATACAGATAAGACAGAAGCCAATATAACCTGTACTTCTATAATGCATTTAATAAATACATTAGTCCGAATTTTAGTTAGTTTTCTCACTATGAAACTTCAAGCTAACTAATAACGGCTTTAACCATTATTTAGTTAGTTTGGAGTTCTCGTCGCATGATTGTTCGTTTAAGCCTGAATTTAGACGCTGAAATCGTCTGACGTATAATATTAAATTTCTAAATATTTGCGGTACAATAAGGGTAGGTTTGCAAAAGTTGGAAATTTAGCACCAGTAGTTGAGCATTGTATGAAACATCCTATTGGACGACGGACAATGAACTATACAAACGTATAGGTGGGTAGTTTTCGTGTCACAACGAATTTTTTTCAGTCAGTCGTTTAGCATGATTATAATTACCTATCGGTTAGCTTGGTCAAAATTTTTTGGATTCCTTTCTTAAACTTGTCGCACAACCTTGTTGCACAGATGGAGCAATCTTGTCGAATTAGTGATTGGCCGGTAGGTACGATGGTTATGATTACCATGAATCAGCCGGGCGTTGAACGACCATAATAATTCCACATGACAATGTGCCATAATTTCAGTACAATAAATAAAATCTAGACCGAGTTAACCCCAATGGATAAAGTTGCCCTTCTATGCCAAAGCAACCCGACCTTAAGGAAGGTATTGTAGATATCGTGGATATCGCGACCGATGTCACGCGAGACCAAAGTTAAACGTTTACTTTTCACTTAAACACTTATTAAACCGAATTTGCATTGTCAAGACTTACATTTAATCTCACTTAAGCACTTACTTAACTTGGCGGGGATTATGGATGTCGGGAAGGCATTTCATGAATGAATTATCAATTAGCTTTGAGTGAGTGGGTTACTCGAGTCATTGAACGTGTACTAAGAATAGAAGCCCACAATACGATGGGGTCAGTCAGGTGACACCGCAGGAGGATTAGGATCTCTGCATTTAAAATATGTCTTTAAAGTGTTATTCAAATCACTATCACTTGTGATCGGTGTTGGTGAGATTGCTGATTTTGAACTGAAGGACCTTTTAGGTTAACGACCCTGTCTGTGAAGCTATCACGGGTTCGAATCCCGATATCGCCGTAGGGGCAGACTTTTGTGATAAATATGGATGTTTGAGTCATGGATGCTAATTGTATTTTAGTTGTATATTTATGCTTTTCTTAGTTTGTGTTACGTCTCGTAAAGGCCCGGATAACAATGCTCAAGGCTAAAATAAAGGATATTTTTAAAGCTACTAGTATTTTCAATAATTACAATGGATATTGTAACTTATTACTAAAACAATAAGATTGATTTTCCAAGTCAATGCATGTGGTCGCTAAATCGGAATCTGCTATGAGATCGAGTCAGAAATGAGGAGGTGTGTAGAAGAAATAGTTCAGCAAACTGCTCACCATGTCTAAGTGGCGGCGGGTGGAGCACAAGTCTCTCAGAATTGTTCGTTTGGGCGATAAGGTTCTAGAGTGATAATCCTGTACCGGAATGCGAAGTTTTAGTAGGCCTTCCGCAATGTGATTGGACAAATTTAGGAATTATGCGATCGATTACACAAATGCGATTCTTCCTATTCGTGATTCTACACAATAATGGATTCAACACAACTACAGTTTACTACAATCATATTTCCAGACTGGCATTATTTTAACGCAATAATAGCGTTTCATTCAACAATTGGGTAATAAATAATAAGAAAAAATTGTTTTATTTATTTTCTTACGAGTTAGACTTGTGGTCTGTGGTAAAGTAAAAGTTATGGTAAAAATATATTGATTACCTACGATTAAAAAATAACGCCTGTATGAAAACATGATTGTAGTAAACTGTACTTAGTTGTGTTGAATCCATATTGTGTAGAATCACGAATGTGGTAAACTGCAGTTGTGTGGAATCCATGGATATTGTATGGGAATCAAGAATAGGAAGAATCGCGTTTGTGTAATCGATCGCATAATTCAAATTTAGCAAAGAAAGAAGCTTCTTGTATTGGCTGCGGTAGCACAAAACCGATAAAGAAATCCTTGACCAAGACCTATGCATGTCTTCTGGCTGTTGTGTTTGTGTTATCATAATCAACATTCGAGAGACATAAACTGCTGACGCTAATAATTATCTTTAGGTAGTTATCAAATGCTCCCATTCTTTGCTCTAATGCGAGAAGCTTAATCATAAGCAGAAGGCTCGCCTCTGAATTTTTCGGAATTTATGTGCAAAATTGCATTTAAACTTTACTTACCATGAGCTTTACGGTGCAAGAAAACGTGAGGAAACCTGTATTCACCTGCGGAGAATTAAACAATGGTGTGTGAAGTTCCCAATCCGCACTCGGCCCGCGTGGGAACTACAGTCCAATCCTTTTCATTCTAAGAGGAGATTATGTGCCCTGCAGTGGAACCGAGAGTGGTAGGCTGAGATGAGATAAATCACAAACTCTTAATTCACAAATACCTCTAGTATAACGAAGGTAAAAATTATACAGAATAGTCATGAATAGGGATGTTGACGCCATTAAAAAATAATTCGAAGACCCGACTCAAGTAAAAAAACTATTTTAGCCATGAAAACCAGATTAATTTTTGATTAACAGCAAACTTTATTTTTTTGTTGTTTTAAAACCAGTAAATAAAATAGTTCGCTGATTGAGTTGGCGAACAAGTGACGTCTTAAGTTGCTATTGCCATTCAAATTCTATGGGAGAATTGTGTTTTGACATTTCATAAAAAGTACGTCAGTTGATTGGTGCTGTCAACATCCCTATTAGACCTAAACCTGACGCTATATTGTCAAACGCACGGCCGCTCATAGTCGCACTCACCACTGTTTCTGTCGCCAACTTCTACCGTTTGACAGAATGAAATAGTGAATGCTTAGCAAGCGCCCTCGCATTTGACAATGCACCTGGGTTTAGGCCCTATACTACGAAGCGCGAAATTCGAACTTCGTTTCATGCCGTTCCGCTCACGCTAATGATATTTATTACGAGAGTGAGAGGGACCGCACGATCCGAACTTCGAACTTCGAATTTCGTAGTAACCCCCTAGGTCTGTTTAATAAACCTGTTTATTGATAAAAAAATAGCAATTACACTCAATGGACACTTTCGATGCGTAGGCGCGTTTCTATACCGTAGCGTAGCGCGTGACGTCACGGGAGCGCCGGCCGCGGGGTCGACGCCCCCAGGTGCGTCCGCACGCAACCAATGCACTCTACGAAAACGGATTTTCCATTTTCCAAAGAAATGTTAAGTAATGTAGAACAACACAAACAGTACAATCTGCTTTTTATTCCAAAAGATAAGGGTGTGGTCAATGATTTTTTATTACTAGTCTAGAAAAACAATTTGACCAGTACTTTCATACTACTTACCTCGTATCTGAAATATCTCTAACAAGAATATCGACATAAAGCTAACAACAAGAGGAATATAAATGTTATCATTTGTACATCCCAATGTTGCCAATGCCGCCACTTTTCCCCTCTCCATATGCGTGTGCGCATTTATAGCACACATATTAATACGTGTTATAAATGCGTACACGTTTTCTAGTGTTCTGTACCCAAAGGGTGGCAACGGTACCCTATTATAGTATAAATCTTCCCAGGTGAATTTTTCGCTTCGAGCCATTACATTAAATTTGAACCTTAATACTATGACGATACCGTTTGTTTTGAAAGATAAGGGCTCGAAGTGAAAAATTCACCTGGGAAGTTTTATACTATACTTACTGAGACTCCGCTGTCCGTCCGCCCGTCCGTCTGTCACAGGGCTCTATCTCTTGAATTAAATGTATTAGCAATAAAATAAAGTTAAAAATTAAAGGGGATCGACATACAAGAAACGCGTTTTTTAGCGTTTTAAACTCGATCTTTGTAATGGCATTGATTGTGTATTACCGTGGCCGCTGGATCTATAAATGATAAAAATAAATAAAGTTAAAAATAAAAGGGGGTCGTCATACAAGGAACGTGTTTTATTTCAGAATTTTTAACTCGAACTTTATAATTTTTAACCGACTTCAAAAAAGGAGGAGGTTCTATGTTCCACTGTTTATATTTTTTTTTGTACTAGACTATTTTTAAAACAGGTACTACGGAGGTACGAAACCCTACTAGTAACTGACTCGTACTTGAACGGATTTTTGTTTACATAGATATTTCTAAATCATTTTCGCCAGTGTAACGTGATCTTTATTGAAGCTAAAAGCTGCAAAACCCATTTTTTGTGCAATTAACTCGAACCGATTCGTTACAGACTGAGTAAGGCAAATTAATACCTATCTTGTCAGCCAGGCAGATGTCTCACGCCTTTAGCTCACATCAAATATCTAATATCTGTTTATTAGTCCTGTGCATATCGAATATCGATCACTTATGAACGGTATTTCGGGCGAGATTTCGAAAATCGATCCCCTTACATTTATAGTGAATATCCTATCTGCAAATCCAATTAGACCAAAAAGGGATATAAGCTTTATACGCTTCATCCGCAATCAAAACAGGCCTAAACCTATAGAGGAACTACTATATAACCACTAGTATGAATATTGGTGATCAAATTTGCACGTCCAGGCTTTATAACCAAAACAATAGGAAGTGTCGGCACGCCCAGGCGGACAGCTAAAGTGTCGGGATGATTTGGAAAGGACATACACCTCGATTATAATGGAAACAACAATGCAATTTGACTTTAGTTAACTCACTCAAGACAAAGGCAACCAAAGTAGGTACATAACTACAATAAATTAAAAATACTCGTAAATTTAGTTTTCCGTGTAACTTAGATAGGTCACTTAGCGACAATCAATGGCATCAGATTATCAACTTATTACGTTACTACAACAAAGGCACTATGATTCAGGCTTCTAGTTATTTCATACTTTCACTATCCCACCGCGTACAAAAAATCCACCCCAGAGGTATTATATCACATAGGTGCGTTCATTCACCGGTGTCACTACTCGTACATGCCTAATACAAGACGACTCCTCAAAATTGAAGCACACGTTTTTTATTGTATTTGATATTTATTAATAGTGAAGGGGACTTGTGACCGGGTTTTTTAGTCCGTGCAAGTCGGATACTGTCTGGGCCCTCCATTCCCAGTTCGTCCGAAGGGATTTTTCCCGAGCACAAGTCACCTTTCCTACCCAAAGTAAAAAAAAAAACCGGCCAAGTGCGAGTCGGACTCGCGCACCGAGGGTTCCGTACAAATTTATATGTATCTGTCAACATCCAGTCTTAGCAGACCCCTGCTACTAAGCAAAATGTGCGCAGTGTGGGATCTTTGTAGATTGGTTACTGATACAGACAGACAGACAAAAAAAATTATGCTTTTCGCAATTTTTCCTTTATTTGTGCTATAAGACGCTGCTTCGTACCAAATTTCAAGATTATGAGTTCACGGGAAGTGCCCTGTAGGTTTTGATTCCAGTGCGAGTAGTTGCGAGTTTGAAAATATGCGGCTTAAATTGCTGTTTCTTTTGATTGCGTTGATATAGAAGTTTGATTTTGTTACAGCTTAAAGGTATTATAGACCTGAGTATTTGATATGAATTTCAATTTAATACCTCTACGCATTCATGAGGAAAGGGGTAGTAACTTTAAAATTATTAAAAATATTATTATTATATGATGTAATAAAAAATTTACGGTTTTCACAATTTTTCCTTTATCTGTGCTCGGACGGACGGACGGACGGACAACAAAGTGATCCTATAAGGGTTCCGTTTTTTCCTTTTGAGGTACGGAACCCTAAAAATAGCAAAGACTTCGCGTCTTTGGCCGCTCTGGCGACTCATTCATTCAAAAATACAAGACTACTTCATCGACGGAAAAGTAGCAACTACCTTCATGTCCTTATTAAGTATTAAGTGAAAATGGCCACAGCTATTACAATTAACTATGAAGCAATCCAGAGGCTAGTACTAATTAAATTAATACTTTTAACAGGAACGATCGGTTATAGTCATAACTAGACAAGAAATTGCAAATACAACAAACGACAATCTCCCCCCATCCTTCCCCCTTCCCTTGCGATAAAGTTATGACAGTTAACTATATTAAAATTCTATGACCTGGAGCGAGTTCAGTGTCCGGGGATAGCTAGGATCAAGTGTCTCGTTCTCATTTCATTTTCCAACTCGAATATCCTAAAACCATTCTAGTGTTAGACGCGGGGCGTTGAACCTTGAACTTGTGGACCGCTCCCAAAAATCTAAGCTGCTTCAACGATTTTCGACGGATTGATTAGCGCTTAGCCGCTTACCTAGCGGCGGCTACGAAAACTCAACGATATCAAATTTTCATGTCCTTACACCTAAACATAGTATATAAAAATACTACCTAAATTGAAAACAGCATTAAAAAGCCAGAACTCGCAACAAATAGTCGGTGAAAAACCCATTGGCTCTTGCGTAATAAGTGGAGAAGCTCCTCGTAGGTATCACGAGTCAACCGCTCAGCGATACGGTGCAGTGTTGATACCACTTGCATTCATATAGAAATAGTCGTATATCTCCAAGAGGGAACGAACTCTACGAACTCAGCGTTGCGCGTTTTGGAATCCCTTCGTAATGAGTATTGGGATAAATTCGTATAAGACATTTTCTCATCGATTAAGTTACGTATTGAGTAGACTCGATGAAAATCTAGGTAAGGTGCTGACGCTGATCCATGTTGAAACAACGCAATTCCGCAACACTTGTTAATGGCGTGATATCACAAGGAACCTCAATCAGAAAATCCAGGCGATGAGCAGCGGCATTTAATTGCGATGACGCCCGCCAATAATACTGTAAAGCTCGTCCCAAAAACAATAGTTAAATTGATTTGAATGAAAGTATGGAAAACAGTAGCGCGCAATGTCCGCTAGAGCGAGACAACGGGTTGTCTGTGAGCTCCGCGCAGCTGTGCTAAGGACGGTCGTTGCCCCGCGGCGGCCGCGAGTGAACTTCTAATGTCGTGAGTATGGTATAATAATATACTGCGCCAGGTATATACAAACTTCGGAGACAACTAACTCATAAAATTCCGCAGAAATACGTCAAACTCGATATGGCAGTTCGTCTCAAGAGGCGTGCTGCGTTTGTTTACGTTGGCTTTGACGGAGGGCATTTCTTTATTTCGTTCGCTAGTAGCGTGTTTGTTTGTTGTCTTAGTGTGTTGTGTATGTCGGTGCTTCTCTGATGCCGTGATACTATTCTAACCCTTAAAATCGGTGCCAAACGTATATTTCTAAAGCAAAGTGCTGTGAAATTATTTGTGGACTCGGATCCGGCATTATAGCAGCAGTCTTTTAAAATCTGCCGTCGGGTCAGACGCTACCATTGAAATTTGCACATTCCTGAGACACTTGGCAGGTAAATATCTTTGTATGTGTCATCTTCACTGGGTACATTACGATGCGACGTACATAATATGTTAAATTTACTCTGATTCTATTCATGCATCCGTTTAATTGCTGCACAGTTGACTGTTATGTAATGCAAAGTAATGATGACTGTAATATAGGTACCTATTAGGTATTAGAGTCTGAATCAATAGCCTAAGATTGCGAGCTAATGTATCCAGCATAATTCTCTATATACATGCATACATGTCAATAGACGGTTACTAATATCGATGAAACTCTAAGACAGAATTATGCTATATGCTGATATATATATATATATATATATATATATATAATATTTGGGTTTGATTGTGCTGTGTAGCGTTAACGGTTTAGGTACTAGTACTAGTGAAGTACAGATCCACCATATATGCAAGGATTTGCTATAGTGTGTTAATTGTTGTCGACGAACTCTCTATTAACAGTTAGTTGACGTACTACTTATATTGATATACTTATTTTGGCTTTCGATCAATTGATATACCGCTGCGAACAATTAAATATCGGTGAGGTCCAATAAAAATGTAACCGTTCGAAATGTTCTCGAGCTTCGTTACAGTTCCTTGCGGAATCCTACTATTAATATAAATGAGAAAGTTTGTACAGATGTTTGGATGTTTGTTAGTCAATCATGCAATAAATAACGTTTGAACGGATTTAAATGAAACTTAGCGTACAGATAGACAAAAATCTTCTTAATATCCCGGTAATGCGCATGTACTGTCCAAGAATGTTGGGGTAGGTAGACTTTGAAGATAATGCGCTAACTTCATCTGCAATCAATAGATGGTGCTGCCCGAGCGAACGTTAAGCTATAAAAATGTTACCATAACCTTTCAGGCAAAACTCTAAAGTTGTAAATGTTTTTTTTTCGTGAAGTTACTTATTTCTAACGTAGACGAAGGCACGGGTTAAAATAGTTGGATAACAAGATACTATTACTAGTTATTAGCAAAAACATTTTTGTATAGGTACTTCGTTTTTTTTAGCATTAGAAAGAATAGCACTGTGACTATTTCTAGCATGTAAATGAACAGTATGCGTTAAGATTTGTCAATGTGTTCACACTTTATGCTACTATGTATATTTAAATTAATATATCGTAGCGTGTGACTCGTACACAGTACCTACTCGTATCAATGTAACCGCGGGTCGATGACCTGACATTGAATTCTTCCAATTAGAATACGTCAGTGGTGATATCACTCGAGAATGACATTATTAATGCGTACCTACCAAGGGTAGGAAGTAGATAACTGCTCGCTTGTTTACAAGATACATTAAACAGTTAATTTTAATTACATTCAATTAGGTACAGTCGACAAAATAAGAGATTTTCCATATTTTATGATAGTTTTTACATCAGAATAAAAACTATAAGGTTGATTGTCACATTGACTTGTAAGTGAAAATGGCCTTTGATTTTTTAAGTCTTACAACTGACAATGAAACCTTGGTGGTAAAGGAGTTTTTAGGTAAACTATAGCTGGGTCCTCTGCCCACTGAGCGAGCTGCCTCGCGCGCGAGGCTAGCGCATGAGGCATAATTTTGTTTGACACAATGTTCAAAATCGCTCCGAAAGTGGCTGCCTCGCGATGCAGTTCGCTTAATGGAGACATACCAAATACATTATACGACCACAACGTCGGGCTACTAAACTAAAGTAATAATTTAATAAGTCATACCTAATGTATCATTCTTCATAAAAAACGTTAGTCATAAAGTGATTTATTTCTGAAACAGTATTTTATACAGGATTTTTTAAATGCCATCTTATAGAATGCAGTAGGTAAGGTTAGGTTTGTTTTAAACCAATTCCGAAAAAAAAAACCGTTTCAGAAATAAAATTCATTTTATTACTAAGGTTGATTCTGGAGAATGATACATTATGACTTGTTAAATTATGTGAAACGATTGAAACCCAAAGTACACAGACATACTTGACAAGGGGTTTAAAAGTCGTGGCAACCTAGCGGTTTGACCTATGGCCTCTCCAGCAGAGGGTCGTGGGTTAAACGGGCTCTCGCCTCTGAGTTTTCGGACATTTGAAATTTACCATGAGCTTTACGGTGAAGGAAAATATCGTGAGGAAACCTGCAAACATCTATGAGGAAATTCAATGGTGCGGGCGAAGTTCCCAATTCGCACTGGCCCCGCGTGGGAACTACGACCCAAGTCGTCTCATTCTGAGTGGCCTGTGCCCTGCAGTGAGATGATGATGATATTTGTTAAGGGGTGTAGACCATATTATATTTAATGAGCTCTCGATTTTTCTCGCGTCTAAATATTGGATACTCACTAAAGATAATCACGTCTATATCAAGTAGGTAACAAATATAAATAAATAAATAAATAAATATTAGGGGACAATTTTACACAAATCGACCTAGTCCCATTCTAAGCAAAGCTTGTACTATGGGTACTAGACGACGATAAACATACTTATATAGATAAATACATACTTAAATACATAGAAAACATCCATAACTCAGGAACAAATATTCGTGCTCATCACACAAATAAATGCCCTTACCGGGATTCGAACCCAGGACCTCTTGCTTCGTAGGCAGGGTCACTAACCAACTAGGCTAAAGCGGTCGTTATATGTATATCGAAATCAATCATCCGTGAACCATTAAAAACTGCTACTATAGCAAATATTTAATACTAGTTGTTTCGCTTTATTGAAACTAGATTTATAAAACGGCATCATAGAGAACCCATTAGGTTAGGTTAGTTTTACAACGGTCCTAAAAAGTTAACGTTTGAAAAAAAAACTTTTCGGTATTTCCACCCATGTAGCTTGATAGCACGCGGCGGACACGACGTACAAATACGCGTTCTTGAATCTACATAAGCACGACGACGTCTGTACACGCGTACGCCTACATACATCGCGCGCGCACTCTTCTGGTTTCTGGCGGTTTCCGGCTATCTGCGCTTGAGGGGTGGGGTAATTCGAATCGGTGCGGGGCGGACCGTTTCCATTCTGTACGTCAGTACTATTGTATATTCTGTGTTGATAGGTAAATTCGGTCTTTCGCACTTCGGTATTATAATATACCCGCAGGTACATGCTTTAATTATGCATAGTTGAGCAGATTCAGCGCCAGCATTATCCGTGTGTATAAGGAACAGCGTTTCAAACGTTATTAACTCTATATAAACCTAAGGATGATTGCAGCTAAAACGCCACAGCGAAACGTTGCGTTTTCTTTTGCCCGTTAATTACATAGGTCGGTGGCATACGAGACCGGACTCGCTGCACTATACCGGAGTGTTTAAGTAATTATTAATTAAACAAACGAGCGTCGCGGTTGTTTTCTCGTCGCCGCGGTAAACAATGAGTAGGGTTGCAACGTTATAACGGATATTCGATAATTTCGCTACGATATCGATATATTAGCATAGCCGATACCATATTATCATTATCGAAAAAAAATTTATCGATATTTAATAAAACTTATTTTCGGAGCATTGGTACCTAAGTAATTTTAAATAATTATGGCAACATGTTCATGACAGATTTTGTTCATGGTAATCGATGTTTTTGGTCGTTCAAAGTGTTTTTTGGGAGAAAATAGATGTGGTTGTAAGTTCGGCTGCTGGGAAAAAAACTGTGTGTACTATAAACTCCTGTTTTTAGACTCTATTGATACAAAAATATTTGAGAGCATATCAGTGTCAAATTGTTGGTTATTTAACTGAACATATATCGGATTATTCAATAAAAAAAAATCCTACTTCCTTAATTCTTAAAAACAATAAATTATCTCTAAATTAAGGTAATATCGCGTTGTAACTGTCGCTATTATCGATTATCGATATTTTAAATTTCCGATGTAAATATCGATATTTTCAACTTGCAACCCAAACAATGAGCGATCGGCCGGCTATCAGCACATGGCATGTATCCGACGGCGAGACAGCGACCGGAGTCATTGTCGCCGTGCACATACCGGCTGAGCGAGCCGCTCGTATTTACCTACCTTATCAATAACACGGCCGAGCTGGTTTTACACTGCTAGCTTTCATTTGCTATTAAAAAAGTCGCCGCAATTTCGAAGTGTACAAGGCGTTTCTAAAGATGTTAGATACGGATCTATATCTGAATCCCTAACGTTTTTTTAACCTATTTTTGCATTCCCTAACGTTTTATGTCATAATGATCATTTGTCCTAACACTCATATGCCCTATCTTTAGTTTTCCTAACATCGTATGGATGATTTTCTTCCCCATAATGTTTTATTTCCTAACGTCACGTCTTGCCATATTGGTTATTCATCCTAACGTTATGTGCCATAATAGTCATGTATCATAAATTATCCGTAAGCCTAATGATCGTTAATCCGAATGATTATTTTTCCTAACTTTGTACGGCCCATTGTAGTTTGTCCTATATTTGTACTACCTAACATTATTTGTCCTCATGATTATTTTCCCCAATATTATTAATGAATAATATTAGGGGCCATCCATAAATTACGTCACACCAATTTCGATCAATTTGGACCCCCTTGGAAGGGGGGGGCCTTGTCACACTTATTACTATGAAAATCGCCATTATTTTGTTCTAGTGTCACAGATCACTTGACCCCCCCCCCCCTCTTCCCCCTCCCCCTAAAGATGTGACGTAATTTATGGACCACCCTTATGAAAATATTGCACTGAAAGCGTAATAAACAATCATTTTCGTTCATGATGGGACTAGCTGTTGCCCGTGACTCCGTCTGCGTGGAATTATTTATATTTATCCCTAATAAAAATTGTCCTCTATTTATTATAAGCAGTGATCGGAACTCTGGGAGCTAAACTTTAACAAAACATGTAAAGCTGACATTAAGGAGAAGTTACAACTAAGAAAAATAAGAATATTATTGGCAGATTAGTGTTCAATTTAACTCTATATTGAAATCTCAGATTTTCAGTAGTTTATTAATATTTTCATGTCTGTAAGCACTGTTTCATGCCCGCTTGGCAAGTTTTGTTAAAGTTGAGCTCCCAGAGTTCCGATCACTGATTATAAGTTCCCAGGTTATAAACTATGTGTGTGCTAAATATAATATAAATATGTCAAACTGTTTTAATGAAAAAGTAACAAACATCCAAACAACCATCCATACGAACTTATTTAGATAAAGTTTCATTTCGTAAGTAAACGAAGCTTTCACGTGAAATAGTTGGCCTATACAGTTTCTGATGCCCCCCGCGAAACCTGTCACTGTCAGTTAGAATTTAACAAAGTAAATTAGTAACTGGAGCTCAGTCCGCCAAAATTTGATGGACGGAGCTAAAAAAACAGTGCTAGGTCAGTTGCGAAGTGAGATAATTTCAGTCTGCCTCTACCTACGTGTGGGTGGGACTTAGGGATAAAAGGTGATTATGCTGGGCGGGGCGAGCGCTTTCTTTCCTCAATTCGTGTCAATCAAACATTCACACAAATCAAAAAAAAAAAACAATTAGTCAGATTTCATCATCCCAGCCTATATAAAGAAGTTCCATTGCCGGGCACAGACCTCGTCTTAGATTAATAGGGCTTGGGCCGTAGTTCCCACCTAGGCCCAGTGCGGATTGGGAACTTCACACACACCATTGAATTTCTTTGCAGATGTGTGCACGTTTCTCTTCACGATGTTTTTATTCGCCATAAAGCTTTCAAATGTAATTTCGCGCATACATTCCGAAAAACTCAGAGGTGTGAGCCGGGACTCAAACCCACGACTCTCTACTTTAGAGATCATAGGTCAAACCACTAGGCTTCCACGATTTCATTCTATTACAACCGAATTGATAACCTCCTCCTTTCTTTGAAGTCAGATAAATATACTGCGGAATACTAGTAGTGCGAGTCCGACTCTATATAATGACCCGTTCCTTTGGTCCACCGCTTAGCTTCTTTGTAAAGCTCTCGTGCAAACAAAAGAAGGACTCAAAACCATTACGTACGTCATAATTACTGCCTTTTAGGTCAAACCACTAGGCCACCACGGCTTTACATCATATTTAAAAAAAAAAAACTAACTAGTTTGGCTCAGTGACCCAAAATGAGTCTTGGCCTCCGAAACGAGAGCACGCCACTCAGCCCGATCCTGCGCAGTTTCACGCCAATTACCGGATTGAAGCTGTCGCAGATCCGCCTCCACAGCATCAGCCCAGCGATACTTCGGCCGACCAACCGGACGACGTCCAGTTGGGCGTCCCAAATACGCCCTTTTGACCCCTCGATCCTCCCCCATTCTCAGCAAGTGGCCGAGCCACCGAAGCCTGTGAGATTTAAATTCGCCGATAATATTAGGCTCAGCCACTAGCTCCTCAATCTCGGCAGATTTACGTCAGATTTACGTCAGTGAAAAATGTAAAAGTTTAGTTCATGCTAGAGTATAGCTAGCGATCGCAACTCGTTATATCTGGCAGTGTGACAAGGAAGATTTCGTCGGGTTCAAGTTCGGGCGGACGACAATGAACTTGCTCGGCCATGACTCATGCATGCCACCGCCATCACTGTTACGAAACCATAAACAACACCGTATCTGTGCGACTGCACTTCGCTCAATTAGCAATATTTAAGCGGACGTTTGACGACTGACATAAATTTTTGTATTCAGTTTAACGGTTTTTTTGCGCAGCGAAGACGTGCGCGGAGTTCGCGTTATACATTGCTAGCTGATGCCCGCGGCTTTCCCGTGGGAATGTGATATTTTCCCGTGGTAAGAAATAGCATATGTCACTCTCCAGCTCTCCAACTATGTCCATACATAAAATTCCGGCAATCCGTTGCTGAGTTTCGACGTGAAAGAAGGACAAACAACCTAACAAAAAACATACTTTCACATTTACAATATTATAATATAGTATATTATGGAATTGTGAGCCCTCTGACATTGGCGGCGCTTGTTAACAGATCCACCGGTTTTCTCGAGAACGCTTCCTGAAATATAACATAGTTTTAGTAAAAAGTTTAAATACAAAAGGAAAGTCTTTATTAATTTAACTAATACACTGAGTCAGGTATACACAAAATACAATAAAATAAAAAAGTCAGTCAAATACAAACCGGGGCGGTTCCCCGGACCGTACCAGGCGCAAAGGTGCCCAACATACTAGCCGCATTGCCCCGCTGAACCTTTGCACCAGAAGCGACCCAGAGCCACAGAAAAACTAATAGTTGCCAGAGCGATGGTCAAGATCTGTCTCAAAAAGACGGCGCACCACTTCATTAAAAAAAAATATTGCCTCGGAACCCCAACAACCAGTCGAAAGTTAAAATTGTTTTAAACTTTTGTGATTTTTAAGCGCGTCAATTTGCGGCAGCAAAATCAAGTGCGGGCTATTCGAAAAACTCGCGCGGGTAATCGAACATGACACCCAATACTTCAGTCTACTTGTGACCACGGCCGCTGCAATGTTGTCGAAACGTCGGGGTAAATTTGGCAATAAATTGACGAATTAAAGTCCCGGGTGTGATAATAACTAAAAATAACTTCACATTTTTTGTAAGTAAATACGTAGATACTAACATTGTTGTTGATGTTATTATTGTATGCTGTTTGTATGTAACATATATATTTATCAGTCATATTCAATATCTACAGTTATATAATCAAAGTTCAATGACATTAGTTTATGATAAGTGTTGTTTTATTTGATCTAAGTAACATCGTACTCCCAATACAAAGTTCAAGTTCACAGTATTGCCTCCTCAAATATTTGTGTACGGATCAAACACAATACGACAATGCATTTCATGTCTATATTTTTATCTTCGTCTCTAGATTCTTCCGCCACCATAGAGCCTTATCTGTCGCCCTTATTCAGAAAAGTTGCAATTCCACCAGGAAAATATTTTTTGGCTTTGTTTGGCAAAGACAAATGTCGTAGTGAAAGATAAAGATAAACGCTAAAAACATTTGAAACTTTCACAGCGCTTAGTATTTTGCCTTTCGATGGTCTTCAAAATCCTTACTAAGTATTTATTATGAATACCAAAATAACTCTCGTCTGTTACCTCTTCACGCTTAAATCGCTGAATTGACTTAGATAGAATTTTGTACGGAGATACATAGTTTGATACCCTATGAGGACATAGTATTCCAATGAATTGCAAAGTTCCCGCTGGTGGCAATAAACGAATTCTCGATGTAAATTCGGACAAGGTTACAAATTAAAATGCATGTAAACTGTGCATGTTATTTCAATAAACATTTAAAGCTAATTACGAATAACAAGCCAACCGCAACATATATTTTCCCGCGCCACCTATTTGAACGCCTCTCGAACTATAACGATTTAATAAGCCGCAACAAAGAGGCAAACGAAAATGTTAATTTTCACATCGTTTCTGAATATTTCTGATTGTGGAACCACCGTGAATTTGTTGAAAATTCGTATTATTTCTCCAATCCCGATTTGACGGCGGAAACCTCTCATAATAATCAAATACTGGTAAACCCGCACTCAACTATTCGATTAATTGAATGCGAAAGACTGCGGCGGTAGTGAAATCGCAATAACAATTTAATCGTAAGTTTCGTGGTGTTACAGTCTGGACTATGAAACGAACCTTATTTTTAACTGACTTTTATAAATTTGACATCTTTGCAGACGGAGTCGCGGGCAGCAACTAGTTCATTACTATAACCGTTCCAGCTGTCTTATGTTTCACTAAACTACATAATTTACCCTGCTATTCCGCGTTTCATGTTTACAATAATCTTTCCCAGTTTTGTAATAATAAACTGCCATAAACTCGAGCTCGAATCGATTAGTTAGATAATATCTCAATTAGCATTCAAGCTATGTTAGAGTCATTTTACGATGATACCTATGAGTGACACTTGAAATGATAGCTCTTAGAGCAGTCATTTTCAACTTTAATGAACTGAAACAATTACATTGCTCACCCGCGACCTTACGATAGTTACGTTTATGTAAGAAATGCGCGTTCATGCAGTTCCTCCACCTCCACACTGTACGAACATACACAAATCACACAAACCCAACTATCACCACCACCAAACTACACTGACGCGTTTCGAACGCCATGTAGCATTTTGCCTACTTTTTTTTGCTTTTCTCATTTGCCTACTCCATTGACTGTTTTGTTTCAAAGCAACTACGAGTGTGAATGCAATTTAACAGTTAATTGAAAATAAGTCTGGTTCCCAGGGCATGAAGTATTATGTCTAACCTTGCATAAGAACGGTGTGGACTGTGCCCCGCATTGTTGTCATAACATCTCGGGGTACTGTAAACATAGTAAGAAAACAACGATTTGTGTCCACAACCCAAGCCATAATAGGCTTTAAGTCGAGCGTGTTAGAGTTTCTACATGTCGCTTGTTGTGGTTTATAAATATGTCCGTGACACTGGACGCGGGGACATAGTCGTATTGGGATCAAATTTCGTCTTTAGTCGCTTAAGATATCCGTAGTGTAATTTTTAGAGTTCCGTACCCAAAGGGTAAAAACGGGACCCTATTACTGAGACTCCGCTGTCCGTACGACTGTCTGGTCTGTCTGTCCATCTGTCACGAGGCTGTATCTCATGAACGAGCAAAAAAAATCACGTTAGCTCCCATACAACAAACGTGATTTTTTTTTGCTCGTTTTTGCTCGATTTTGATAACGGCAATAGGTAGACGCTTGAAATATTCACAGAATATTTAGTTAAATATTAACTTTAAACATAAACATTTAAATTAAAATAAAACAAATATTTAAGGGGGGTTCCCGTAATCATGCCTGTTGTTTTTTTTGCCGTTTTTATAGAGGTAGATACTGGTACGGAACCCTTCGTGCGCAATTCCGATTTGCACTTGGCCGGTTTTTTTTAACTAAGATTACAGCTAAGCAACATCTATATTAATATTATAAATGCGGAAGTGTGTCTGTCTCTCTGTTACCTCTTCACGCTTAAACCGGCGAACCGATTTAGATGAAATTTGGTGTAGAGATAGTTTGAGCCCGAAAGGACATAGGATAGTTTTAATCCCGGAAAATTGCTTTGTTTAAACGAACTTTTCGCAGACGTAGTCGCGGGCAAAAGCTAGTATATTATAAATCTCACTCATATTCATCCCAGTCTATGTACGGCCCACTACAGGGCACAGGCCTCTTCTCATAATGAGACGGCTTGGGCCGTAGTTCCCACGCGTGCCCAGTGCGGATTGCGAACTTCACACACACCATTGAATTTATTCGCAGGTGTATGCAGGTTTCCTTAAGATGTTTTACTTCACGTAAATTTCATATGTAATTTCGCATGAAAATTCCGGAAAACTCAGAAGTGACCACGACCAGAGGGTTACAAGCAGAGGCTTCTGAGGCCATAAGTCAAACTACTGCGGTCACGGTTTTATGATGGTATGGTTGTTCTTAATACATCGTAAATGTAGAAAAGAATTTGACTATAATTAAATATAAATATAAGTACCTGGGCGACCGAGCTCCGCTCGGGCTGAAACTCGGTACCAAGCGTTTTCTCAAAGATAAGCTAGATCAATTTTTCATCCCCAAAAACCCCCACATACCAAATTTCATCGAAATCGTAGGAGCAGTTTCCGAGATCCTGATTATATATATAATTAAATATATTATTATTATCTAGCCTGGATTGACGTCCCACTGCTGGGCAAAGGCCTCCCCCCATGTCCTCCATTTCTCCCGATCCAAAGCAGCCTGAGGCCAGTTGTCGAGAAATATGAATGATGAAAAATGTCGTCCCGCCACCGCCGTCTGGGCCTACCCCGTCGTCGCCATCCATCCTGTGGCGCCCACTCAGTGGCATTTTTAGCCCACCGCAAGTGGGACTGGGCCGGCCACGTCAGCCGAATTAAATAAATATAAAATAAATATTAGGGGACAATCTTACACAAATCGACCTAGTCCCAGACTAAGCAAAGCTTGTACTATGGGTACTAGACGACGATAAACATACTTATATAGATAAATAAATACTTAAATACATAGAAAACATCCATAACTCAGGAACAAATATTCGTGTCGTGCTCATCACACAAATAAATGCCCTTACCGGGATTCGAACCCAGGACCTCGTGCTTCGTAGGCAGGGTCACTACCAACTAGGCTAAAGCGGTATTATACAAGAATTGCTCGTTTAAACGTAGTATTAGATTTTTTTAGGCACGCCTTTATATTCGCATGCTGGTGATGCCGGTGAGAGCGCTGAACATACCCACTTTATGTAGTATCTATCGAACATCTCTGTATCCGCTACTCAAGTGAATAAATATAATGTTTATGATTATGATATAAAGCTTTTTGCAAAATTACATTTAACATTATACATGAGCTTATACTTTTAATTTTTCATTTAATTCATACCCTGTTGCTAACTCCTCACCAATGTGAGCTTAAATAAATCTCAATACGCGACAAAAGATGCAACCAAAAAATAATTGCGCCCAAATCGAATTCCACCGACGGCGGCCGAAGGCGCCCGAAGAATCCCGAAGGGATGACAAGCGAGCGCAGCGCTTTCCGTGGAACGCGGAAAACGTCGGCACATGTTGAAAATACGAGTGGGCATTGACCCCTACCGCGTGGGCCTAATCTACAGCTGTTGCTGAATCTAGCGCGGCCCATCGCATTGCTGTTTATTTATGTGATCCTAGTACTCACAATGTACTCGTACGTGCAATAGATACTTAAGTGAGATAGATGCCTTGTAAACATGCTGTTTTATTTACCTGGGTATATAGGTAATACTAGTTAGTTAGCAAAATAACCAAAAAACCGGCCAAGAGCGTGTCGGACACGCCCAGGATAGGGTTTCGCAGCCGTTACGAAAAAATCCTTGCCTATCTTATTAATTTTACTATTAATTATTCTGTCCGTATTAAACAAGCAATATTTTATAGGTCGGCTGCTATTTACCCTTAAACTACTAATAATTCTCAAGCAAACTTAGCCGTTATAGTTTTCCTTGTTAATTTGACATATGTCATATGTTTGATTTTTTTCAAAATTATTATACCAACAGTTTTTTAGCTTTTAGAGGGAGGGGCGATGGACGCTCGATTTTAACAAAAAGTTGCACTTTAAAGTTGAATATTTCGAAAACGAATCACTATATCGAAACATCTAACCAACGATAGCACACAGTATACGGTTAGACGAGAAAAAAAATCACCCCCACTTTAAACATCTAAAAAAAAGTGTAAAAAAAATTTTTTTTTGCTATATTTAATTTTTTCTTTTTGGCCGGGTAATTGTTGCACATATCGATGCAAAATTACAGCTTTCTAGCCCTAATAGTCTATGAGCTAAGTCGCGGACGGATGGACGGACGGACGGTCGGACGGACCGACAGACATTGCGAAATTATAAGGGTCCCACTTTTGCCATTTTGGCCCGGAACCCTAAAAAGGATCTATCATACTAAAAAAGAAAACAATAGTACATTGTGCATTAAGAGCCGTAAGAAGGGGATTATTAACGAGATTCTATTAGAAGCCCGACGCCGAAGGAGGAAAAAAATGCATAAAATAAAATTATTTTGCCTCTAAACACTTAAATTTAATAAAATTATGTCTACCCTACCCGCCAATACAGGTTGTCACTTTTTCGAGTCATCTACCATAGATAAATTGGAATGGTCATACGGCCAGATTCTGCCAACAGTTTTAAAATACTTACTAAAATTATTGCAAAATATTATTTATATGACTTTTTTACAGAAGTGGTAGGTATAAATTGAGCTCTCAAACGGTATATCAGGCTATTGTTGAGTTTTGGCACACCCCGTATACACAAAATACTCACAGATTTCCGCATTTATAGATATGACTAATGACAAGCCCAGTGGTTAGAGAATTGACTACAAAGCTTGATGTCCCGGGATCGATTCCCGGTCGGGGTCGGGGCAGATATTTGTGTGAAAAATACGAAGGTGTGCTCGAGTCTAGGATGCTTAATCTAATCTAATCTAATCTAATCTATCTATCTAATCTAATCTAATACCTTTAAACGAGCAATTCTTGTATATACTTATATATATATAATCAAAATCTCAGAAACGGCTTCAACGATTTCGATGAAATTTGGTATGTGGGGGTTTTCGGGGATGAAAAATTGATCTAGCTTGGTCTTATCTCTGGGAAAACGCTCGGTACCGAGTTTAAGCCCGAGCGGAGCTCGGTCGCCCAGGTACTATGTATTTAAGTATGTTGTATTAACCCCTCAGAAGCGGGAAGAGAAAAGACACGTGCATTCTAGTCTCCACTGCACTGTTTCATATAAAGCCAATTTTTTAGATAGTAATACAAATGGAAAATAATGTCTTAAATTTGGCACGGATTTGTGTCTTAAGCCTCCGATGGGTTAATCTATATAACTAAGACTATCCGATCTATTGCCTAGCACCCATATAGTATAAGAGCTTTACTTAGTTTGGGACTCGGTCGATTGTAGTCAATCGTCCCATGTTGATTATTATTATAAAAGAATAAGATAAAGTTTTAATAGTCTGAAAATTTTTGTCCGGTAAGCTATTTTGTCTTGATTGTGACTTCCTACCGCGTTTAAAGTGTCTTCTATCTAACCTTCAACTTTCCTGATACAAACTGCTAAGGAATGGAATTCGCTCCCGTCGTCGTATTTCCAATTAAATACAACCTATGGCTCTTCAAGTGTATGAATAGTTATTACGTATTACTGAACCAATGAAATACACTTTTGGCCTATCTGCACTTTTCATCAGGTGGCTCACGGGTCAGTTATATTATGTGAAAAAAAGTAAAGGCTATTTTCTTTATAGGTACGTGCAGAAATGTGTATTGATATTTTTCTCATAGCAACTTTACAAAAATTCGATACTGAGGCTAAATTTCGATATTGTGTGCAAATGCAATATGAGCATACAAGTCAACGGGGTCGTTTTTTTGCAATATCAGCGTACTTTTGTTATGCTTATTTCCTTGAAAACAGCAAATATCGTAGGTGGTGAAACTAGTACTTCCATCTTTTACTAATATACCAACATACCTACCTACCTACCTATACCGACCTATATAGGACCCACTGCAAGCCACAGGCCTCCTCTCAGAATGAGAGGGCTTGGGCCGTAGTTCCCACGTAGGTCCGGTGCGGATTGAAAACTTCACACACATACCATTGAATTTCTTCGCAGGTGTGTAGGTTTTCTCACGACGTTTTTCACATACATTCCGAAAAACTTAGACATTCATTTCAACTCAGACTCGAACCCTCGAGGCCATAGTCAAACCAGTATGCTAAGTATAAGTTTTACTTCACCAAATACTTCTCGATCGCGTTTACGTTAAAATTTCAATTACTTACTATGGAAATTTTTTAGTGGGGACGCTTCTGAACTCTGAGTATAAGAAGTTTTATTTCACCAAATACTTCTCAATCGCGTTTGTTTACGTTAAAATTTCAATTTCCCGAGAAGTATTTGGTGAAGTAAAACTTATACTAAGCAATAGTAGAGTACCACGACTTCACTTATCGACTTCTTCACGGCTTCGTGTCTTTTACAAATAAATAGTATAATATATTTAAAAAACCGGCCAAGAGTGTGTCGGACACGCCCAAGATAGGGTTCCGTAGCCATTACGAAAAATCAAGTAACATTTTTCTAAGGATTTCGTATGTGTACGGAATCTTCCAAGTTTAGGTATGTTTTATACCTTAGGCTACTATTTACTTTCCTTGTAAATTTAATATATTTACTACCATTCTGATTTTTTTCTAATTTTTCCACCCAACAGTTTAGATTTTAGAGGGGGGGACGGTCGATTTTAATGAAAATTTTCACTTTAAAGTTGAATATTTCGCAAACAAATCACTAAATAGAAAAATCATGTTAGCAACCCCCTAATGGTTTTAAAAGACCTATCCAACGATACCCCGCACTATAGGATTAGTCGAGAAAAAAAAATCACCCCCACTTTACGTCTATGAGAGGTATCCTAAAAAAAATATTTTTTATTCTTTTATTTTACCACTTTGTTGGCGTAACTGATATGTATATTCATGCCAAATAACAGCTTTTTAGTACTAACATTCTCTGAGCTTAGCCGCGGACAGACAGACAGACAGACAGACGGACAGACATGGCGAAACTATAAGGGTTCCTAGTTGACTACGGAACCCTAAAAAGCATACCCTTTTCCACCACGGTTGTAATAATAATAATACAATCTAGTATACTGAGTTCCAGAGCGTCCCCACTGAGAGCATTCGCGTGTAATAAGCATTCGGCGTCGAATATTCGAGTGGTGTGGGTGGACGTTGGGCCGCTCGTACGATCGGCCCAAGCGCCAGCTTACCAGTTTCAAAACGAATTTGCTTGCTGCCGTTGAAATTCATTGGTATGGATTGGTATGGCAGATGTCTAGTCACTGCACGCAAACTGGGCCTTTAAGGTGTCAAGCTGGCGTCTGGGCCGACTGGGCCGATTGTACAAAGCTTACACGCCGGCGCCGGCGCTTGCCCGTTTAGAAATGCTCGGGTAAGAATGCTCTCAGCGAGGACGCTCCTATCCGCTTTTGGAATTTCAATTTTACGCTTCTAATAGCTTTCAAACTTTTCATTAGCTTACTCAATTGACTGATTACGTTATTTATCTGAAACTAAAAAAAAAAACTAAGTACGCTTCTTTGGAATGTCCGGTTTACCGGATTAAAATTTAATGGTTTTCTTATTAGAGCTCTTTGATGATGCCAACTGTCTCATTTATTTCTACGAGTATTACGGATTACTGCTGTTCACGTGTGTTAAACTATTGTTGGAGTCAGTAATTTTATTGTGCAGACCAGAATTTCCCGTAAATTCAACGGACTACGGAGTCTACGGAGCAACCATTGCTGTTGACATTCTATCAGATAGGAGCAACTTATAAATCGCATTAAATAGCCTTCACTACTTAGAAGAGGTTTGTCGATGCCTTTTTACGTCAAGACATTAAGTAATTTATCAGGAGTTTAATATGTTATAGAATACATGTCTGTATGTATAGGGTATGCTAAACATAAAATATATAAATATGTATGAACATATTATGTAAAGATAAATACTTAAACCATTTAATAAATCGCAGTGTTTATTTTAGATTTAGTAATTTCTTTAACTAGGGCACTTGTCGTGTTGTCACAAAAAAACACATCTTCGAAGAATATAGAACTCTGTTATCTGTGGGAAAAAAGAAGAAAATAATCTTGATTTAGTGTTAAGCTCAATTTAGTAGTGACAAAATTAATGGAAATTCCAAGTTTAAAGCAGGTTTAATCACTAAATTGAGTTTAAATTTTTCTTATGAAACTTTAATCTAGAAGAGTGATACAAATTATTGGTCTTAATTATCATAACTTTGTGTCTAGTTTTTGACGATTATATTTTCCCTAAGTAAATGCATTCGCGAATAAATTAATATTGAAGATTCGGTATTTCTAAAACTATCAAAATTGGTAGTCTCTTAAGAGACTCTAAAACGAACAGCGGCGAAACTAATTTGGTTTAAATATTACTAATAGTGTTTAAGAAGAAGGACCAGATTTAACATGGACCATCAAAAATAAAATTCTGACGAAATATGCGTAAGCACACGCCAAATGCTCACTTAGTCACTCCGAATTTGAGTAGGTGCAACACATGCCTCTATACCACCAGGACCGACCATGCTGTTTCCCGTTTGTCGCAGAGTGCGTCCTTTTCTTACCGGTCCAGTTAGAAAGAGAGTCCTGCTACATCGACTGAGTTGGTCGTAATCGCTCCTGTATATTCCAATTCCGGTAGACATGCCTTCGCGCTTATTATGATTTAAACTCAGAATCATAATTTTAACTTCGAGCCGTCGACTATGCATTTCAGGGCTCAGACTCTAGTCAATTGTGATTTGATTAGAGTATTGACTCGACTCAGATAGACAGGTTACTTGGGGAGTGACGAGCTCAGCGAGTTTCATAATAGACTTTTTCATCACACTTGCTCGTCAATGGTCTTATTCCATGCCTGTATACTAAATGACAATGGCCTAAATTGTTCTTAAGGGAGTTATGGATTAACGTACAGTTTTTCTACCCAAGGGAGTTCTAACTTTAGTTTTAAAATTTGCAATTAAGTCATTTCAGACTAAGGAGGTTTCAAGTCAGCCAACGTTTTTTTTATTATCTTTAAAACTTAGCTATAACCCAAATTTTACAACACAAAACTTATCTACGCTTCATGAAAATTCGTTATTTTTATATTTTAAATTTATATCAAATAGTTTTGCAATAATTTTAGTAAAAATATTTTTTAAACATGATGGCAGAATCTGGCCTAAACTAAACACAGTTTACATTATCTATGGTAGATGACTTGAAAAAAGTGACAATCTGTATTAGCGGGTAGCCATAATTTTATTCAATTTAAGTGTTTTTTAGAGACAAAATAATTTTATTTTTGGATTTTTTTTTCTCGCATTGTGATGAAAATCATTGTGTGTATCACGGGCAGTAAGGGAATTACAAACTCGAGTCATTAAAAGCCCTCCGCCTTCGGCGTCGGGCTTCTAATAGACTCTCGTTAGTAATCCCCTACTTACGGCCCTAGATGCACAATGCACTATTGTTCGACATTAGTGCTCGAGTTATCTTTTGCGCTCGAGTCTGTTTATGCAACGAGTTATAACTACTAAAGTCTTTATATACTATTGAACAGGTATTAAAGTGATTATGATAAGCTGTGATATGATTATGTAGTATAGTATGGTAATAAATAATAATGTTGTCGTGAGGTGTATTTTATATTTCACTAGTGTCTCCATGGATAACGTATTTAGTTTAAATTTATGCCCACCCTTAGTATAAAGAAGTCACACGTTGATCATATTGCAAAAATCAAGTCAAGTCTTCGAACACGAATTTTATTAATGACTCAGGTACACGATATAGTTTTTAAGGTGCGCTGGTCAAGATTCGAGACTTACACTCGAGTCGACTTTGTGCTCCCGAGGATAAAGCATAGCGAGTTCTGTAAAATTGATTCGAGTTTATAAATGACGACTCGAGGACTCGAGATTTCCCAACACTATTTCAACGCATAGGTGTTCCCTCAATACATTTTCCTTTCGATGAGTCACGGTCTCACTTATTAGCACATGAAACGTTTTTACCCAAATCAGTGCTGAAATAGTTTATTTGAATATTTATTTTTAAATTCATCACATGCAATTTTAGCACACACGTGATATCAACTAGGTTTACAATTTTAAGCGACTAGTTTCATTATCCCTTAATTCTCCTTTTTATTCGGGGATGCACAAATTATTATTAATTGAATTGGTATCAGTCTAAATGTAACCCATGGATAGGTCTCTACTATGTTCACCATATCATTGACTTCCCTTTCACGCTGCTTTCGACGGTGTCATTCTGTGCCAGCTTTATCGCCGCAGCTTTTTAGACATCTGCCAGATGTCGTCCGAAAACGGGCTGATGGTCTGCAGACTTCTTTAGCGCTGTAATAATAGCACATTATTACAAGCTGACGCAAATTTTTGATGTTATTAAATATTGTATAAACCTACTCACTTTTACACCGTTGGCATTGACATTGCACTTGGAAACGTAATAGATCAATTATGCCCAATAAAATTTTATTCATGAAATCGATGCAAATATTTTATTTAGCTCTAGGACTGACAGTGGCACTTAAGTAGGTATTATCATGGCATTTATTCACTGGGTCTATGAATACTTCAGTGTACGAGTAATGGATGGCGTTTAAGTGATATTGAATGGACATTCGTTTGAAGCCGCCGATCAATATACATAAAACATATTACGTGAAGTAAACAAAATTGATTCTTTGTTTTCTTGAAACTAGCTGAGGCGACTTTGCATATAGCTCACTTTTCAGTTTTAAAAATTGTGCGAAATAAGCTTGGTTTTATTTTCCCCCTCATTCTGATTTAGAAACTATAAGTTATAAAAATACATACAGTCGAATTTAGAACCTCCTCCTTTTTGAAGTCGGTTAGTGACAATCTGACGGCAACAGTTAATTGCGGTTGCCCCAGCTTGAAATGTTGAGACTAATTGAAGTTTTAACGTTTCATTATTTTATTCCAATAAATAGCTATTTAATTTATATTTAATTTGTAAAGTAGTTCGCGTAGAATTTATTGTTTGGTGAACATGAATCAGCCTTCAAAGCAAGACCAGTGATCGAAAGATCGTTGGCCAAAATTATTTGTCGTATGTATTTCAAGTACCTACTACATATAGTTACCGGCAAACAGGGAAGCACGCGCTATAGGTTAACGAACCCTTGGTCGGAGTCAATGTCAGCGGCGGCTCTGGTCCAGAATTCGGCAAGACGAGGGTGCGTACTTACTGGCACGGGGTAGCAGGGTGCAACTAGCAGGGTAACGACCGAGCCGGGGTCGACGCCCTCCGCCACGCGGCCGTGCGACGGACCCATCCGATTGATTGGAGCGGGACGGCGCTACCTCTCGGCACCCTCACGAATCAACTACCCCCAGCCTCAACGGGACAAACGCGGCTTTGTCCCGTAAAATATAAGGTAATATTCCGTCTGCGCTTCCGAGTCAAGTTGTTGGCTACCGGCTTTGAGGTCGTTTAAGCACACATGCGACAGTAGGGAAGTAAGTTTTGCTCAAAATATTGATTTTTCCGCGGGCTCTGCGGACGGCGTTCTAGTGTGCGTGCGTGCCCGCGTGTGCGTGTAGGTAACTACATACGTCTATTTTTGGTGTAACACGTGGTCGTTGGGTTCATGAATTGTATGGGCCAATTGCTTGTTGACAAGCGGTTTTATTTTTAAGTTCTTCTGATTGTGTCGTTCAATATAAACGGTTGAGAAATACTTAATTAAATAAATTGTTTAATGTTTATTTGGGCAAAAAACGGCACAATACCCATAATGAGTTAACTTAAATAAAAAACTTAAGTTATAGGCCAGCAAATATCATCATCATCATTTCAGTCGTAGGACGTCCACTGCTGGACATAGGCCTCCCTCAATGATGCCCAATCATTACGGTTGGAAGCGACTTGCATCCACCCTGAACCTGCGGTTTTCACCAAATCGTCCGTCCATCTCGTTGGTGGACGTCCCACGCTGCGCTTGCCGGTCCGTGGTCTCCATTCCAGAACTTTTGGGCCCCAACGGTCATCAGTCAGCAAATATGCCACAGTTAATTTATGCTAATGGGGTACCACGTAAAAATACAAACAGCAAATAATGAGAAAAAGAGAAAACGGGCGCTTAATACTATAAATCTATATAACAATTTAGGGTTTTTACCGTTTTTGTCAAATATAATATCAGGCATTGTGGGAAGCTCTTATGAGAATCAACTGTACTTACATTGCAGTATTTGCAGTAATAATGTCACTTAGTTAGAGTTGATAAAAATTACGTAATAATATAAATTTTATTGACGAGATAAATATACCTACATAGAAAAGATTTTTTATATTTACCCGACTGCCGGGGGGTTATTTTAGGTACTAATAGAAAATAAACTGTTTGAGCGAAGTATTAACCGTCGTACAAAAAACTGAAAGTACTACATCATGTTACGCCTTCAGAAGGAAAAAGCTTCCTTTAAAAAAAAATACACTTTAATAAGAGCCAGGAGCACACCCTCGCAAAACGTCTTTTAAGTACTTAAGACGTCTTTTAGTAGCGCTTCAAATATTGCTACAGCAGTAAGCATAGATACCAATACCTAAGTAGCTTCGCCGAACCAACACAGCCGGTCGGAACCTACGCACACATCCAAACGACCTTACCCTTGATTTTGCCATCTCAAGGTCTCTACCCTTCGAGGAAACGCATTCTTACTCAGACCTTATCGCATAAGTCTGTCTCGTTCTTATGAACGAACAATGCCGAATTTTGCCGACCAGGAACAAGGGTCGACGACCGGGGACCACCATATTATTGGTAAATAAACATTGGTAAGTATACAGTTGCATAAGTGTATATGTTGGTGCGGTGTTCATCTGTTGTTTCGCTTTATTGCAGCTATATGAACTGCGCGACGCTGATTGCTTGTTAGGTTTGATCCCCCCGAATGGTGTCCACCGGATTTTATTTTTTATAGAGAAAGACACGGACATTTTAAACGATTTTGCTGGTGTGGGTCAAATTTCCTAGCTTATTTGTGGCTAGCGATAGTAGGCAGATATTTATATTTAACTAGCTGACCCAGCAAATGTTGTATTCTTAGACCTACCGAATATAAAGAAAAAGTTTCATAAAAATTGGTCAAGTCGTTTCGGAGGAATTCGATAACAAATACCGTGACACGAGATTTTTATTAATTAGAAGATAATCGACCAGAAAAATGTTTTACTATTTAAGTAGGTACTATTCTTTGAACACTTTCTCTATTTACCTTCTAGACACTTAAATTTATTGTGAGACTGAAAATTGTGACTTTTAAAATACAAAGTAGACAAGATATATTTCAAGTGCTTGTCGGTCTTATTAAATAATGCATTCTAAGGAACGTGTTCCAAAAATATCCAAAAAATTTAAATATGACCTTTCAAGCAGAGGGCCGTGGGTTCGAGCCTGGGCTCGCGCCTCTGAGCTTTTCGGCATTTACAAGCGAAATTATATTTGAAATTTGCCGTGAGCTTTTTTACGTGTTGTGTGAGGTCCCCAATCTCCCGCTGGGCCCGCATGGAAACTATAGCCCAAGCCTTCTCATTCTTGTGCCCAGCAGTGGGACATATATAGGCTACAGACGATGACTGTACTAAGCTCTTCTGTTTTAATAAAATAATAATAATATGTAAATTGGCATCTAATCTATGTTTTTTAATCGATCTGGCGCTCGTTATTTATTAATTATTCTACTACTGCTCTATCACAAGCGACTGCCTTCTAAATAGATAACAATAATAAGATATAGTACATTGTTGTAGAGGCTAGAAAGTAAGCATTAGATGGACGAGTTAGTTTGAGGGCCGACGCGAAGCGGAGGCCCCCGAAAGTACGAGTTTATCTATTGCACTTTTGGCCGAGACTAAACATTGTGCTTTTCACGACTAATGCGACGAAATAACAATTAAACAATCGAAACACTGCGTTGCTCCCGCCGATTTTACTTTTTCTTTTGTGACATAATTATTATTTTTTAAACGAGCGAGGCCATTCTTAGTGGTCAGTACCCAAAACCACATAATTCAAAAATAAAAAATTTAACTGTTTATTTCTTTTCTTCAAAATACAAATTAATTACTACTATTATTAGTACAATCTTAAAAACAATAAAAACCTCATCCTCGTCATGTCCGACCTGAGGCAGCAAGTTGGGCATGACGAGGATGCATACTCGCGCACTGAGCAGTCTGGCTGCGGCAGCACGATGGACATGACGAGCCTGGCTGTTCAGCCAGTGCAGTGCAGTCTGCCTGCAGCAGGCTTAAAAAGTTAATGCTGTGGCGTTTTTTCATACTTAAAAAAATTAAAGCATTTTGTGCATATTTTGCGTTTAAGGAAAAAAACACCTCATTAAAGTCATGAATGATGCATTCTCATTGGTCAATATAATTTCACATGCAGCAGACGATTACTTTTGATTGGTCCAATTGTCGTTTCAGCACGCCGGGAATGAAATTCTTAAATTATCTTTCAATACATATTTTGATACGTCCTGTTTTCGTAATGTGTTACATTGTTGTCGTGTTTTGCGCGCCATAAATGAGTTAGCTGTTAAATGTACATAATATAATAGGCAGTTTATGGTACTGGATTTATGTTATCTGTATGGCCACATTTTCGAGCAGTGTCGTGAGAAATTACTTATTGGAAAAAAATGTTCTTCAGGTCAAAAAATAAGCAACAGTGCAATATATTAAGTTGTCCTGATGATATTGCTTCATTTTCTAAAGTTTTATTTCTGCGCTTTCGTTGGAACATTTAAACGTATTGCGCACTTACTTACACAGTAAAGAAGGATAACAAATAAAACAGTTTTTTGGTAAATTATACCTATAAGACAATTTTGCGAGATTTTATTTCTAATGCTAATATAAAAGCACCCTTAAAACGAGCTTTAAATAAAGTATTATTGTTACAATCAATACAAAAGAAATTGTGTGCATCCAATAATCTTGGTTCTTTGCATAGAAATGCTACTCTGCAACTTATGCATCGATCTAGCAAACAAAATTTCCATTTCATTTTCTATGTTCATGTTAGTAAATTGTCCGTCCTTAAAGCATCCCTAGAAGAAATTTCATAACCGTTATTCGTCATATTTCCAATGTTAAAACGTAAATTTATTAAGTACAGCAAAAGTAAATACGATAAAACTCTTCAATGATTAGTTCAAGCAGTTTATTTATAAAATAAACGCTAACATTGCAGCTCAGCTATTTCCCTATTATTTCATGAAATAAATAATTGAAGTAGCTATTAACTATATACTTCTACGTCAATGGAGAGTGCCCCCCACCCCACACGAAGTGCAAAGGCGATAACACTGTGCAAAGGAAAACTGAGAAAAAAATTCTAGCTGAAGTTCGAAAAAAAACGGGTTGCTAACCTTAAAGGTGCATCACGCGGTTTTTTTTTCACTATCGTGTTCCATTTTTAGGGTTCCGTAGTCAACTAGGAACCCTTATAGTTTCGCCATGTCTGTCCGTCTGTCTGTCTGTCTGTCTGTCTGTCCGCGGCTAAGCTCAGAGACTGCTAGTACTAGAAAACTGTAATTTGGCATGAATATAATATATATATTAGTCACGCCGACAAAGTGGTTAAATAAAAAAACTAAAAAAATTTTTTTTAGGGTATAGTCGGGGTAAAAAAGGTTCGTCACTTTCAACTCTATGTCAACGAATTAAGGTCGAAAAGTGACGAACCTTTTTTTACCCCGACTATACCTCCCATAGACGTAAAGTGGGGGTCTTTTAAAACTATTGGGGGCTGCTTACATGATTTTTGTATTCAGTGATTTGTTTGCGAAATATTCAACTTTAAAGTGAAAATTTTCATTAAAATCGACCGTCCCTCCCCTCTAAAATCTAAACTGTTGGGTGGAAAAATTAAAAAAAATTCAAAATGGTAGTAAATATATTAAATTTACGAGGAAAATTATAGCGGCTAAGATTGCTTGGGAATTATTTGTAGTTTAAGAGTAAATAGTAGCCAAAGGTATTAAAGATACCGTCACTACTTTGAAAAACTCGTATCTCAAATCAGCATGTAAACAAAACTGAACCTTGATCCGCACGTAATAAAGTTCACTTTGCCAGATTAACGATTTTGAGATACGAGCTTTTTTCAAAGTATTGACGATACCTAACTTGGAAGATTCCGTACACATACGAAATCCTTAGAAAAATATTACTTGATTTTTTCGTAATGGCTTCGGAGCCCTATCCCAAGTCCGACACGCTCTTGGCCGGTTTTTCATCTTTCACTAATAGTGACACGTCTGAACACCAAATGATACAAAAATGTCGAATAAATTCAATAATTGACCGATCCAACCGTCTTAGATATTTTTATTCGGCACCAGTCACTCCGACTCTAAATTAACTTCATTTGACAACTTATGGAAAGAAAATATCACGAAATTGATATTTTCTATGCTATTCCAACTAGGCAGTGTGAATTTGGAATGAAAAAAAAATAGAGCATTGAACTGTCTGATTCCACATTAAGTTTAATAGGCACTATTAAAAAAATTGGACTGACACGGATCTCACGCAAATGTCAATAAATACATGACAAGCTTGGTGCATCGCGGTACTGGTGTAATCAGTGATTTTATTAATGGATTAATAAAAACGGTACTTGGACGTAACTCGCGTTTTTATACTTCAGTAAAATTATTTATTTTTGCGACTAAACTTTTTGATCATAAATCAAACCCTTCATTTATATCTGTACATTTTTGTATTGGAACTTTTTTTATTCAGAATACAAAAATAAACTATGTTGCGATAACGTTATTTATGACATTAACGCAGTTAAAAGTTTAATTTTAATTTAATATAAATATGATATTTTATTATAGCCAAAGCAGCACAAACCTAAAAATTATCTTAAACTAAGTACATTAATAATAAAAACTAAGAATAAAAAAATATATTATAAAACATATTATGAAAGTTGAATTTATTTTGTTGGAGGGTCATTATTTGAGCGTTTGTTCGGAATTCGTGGATACATTTTTGTAGAAATATCGGAAAATTCTGATACAATTTCCAGTTATCTAGTAGAAGTACAGGAACTATTAAATAACCGAAAACGCCATCAATATCTACAGCCAATTCGTAATGTGTCCACAAAAGTGAAGGGGTCGTAACGCTCCAATATGACCCCAGACTCTTATTCACAGATGTGAAAGCACTGAGATATCGTCTCATGAATCTCATACCTACAGATGACTATTCGGTTAACTTGCTTGGGAAGGAGCTGTTAATCCGGCACTAGCACATTTTTTCGTAACATTGCATACTTACGCAACTTCCCCGCTAACTGCTTAACTAGTAGCGTAACTACATATATCTACATACGTACCGATTAGAGTAATTTACTTCGACTATCACTTGGCTTCATTTGATTAACCAAAGGTCAGTCACTGGCGCTGTAGACAGATAGAGAAGAACTTATACCGCAAAGGTGGGCATGGACTTACGCTGTTTTAAATGTAGTTAGTTTATGTGGGGTGGTGCCTGACCTACGCCAATGCCACGATGCACCCCAATCTAGATGATCTCGACTGTAGTCCAAATCTAGGTACAGCGCACACACGCGCACCGTTTATACGGACCCGTGTGTGTGCGATTTGCATGTATGCAGGGGGATGGTGGTATGCACTGTCTGAGAATTATTTCAGAATTTTGATTTCTAATGCTAAGGGAAGAAAACGAGAAAAAGTAAGTGGAACTGGTGGAAAATGAGCTTTTTGTGAAAAATGGCCTTTTTAATACACCCTTTTATAGACGGTAGGTACTTGATTATTGCATTGTCGTTAGAGCTATAAACGGGGTATACCAAAACTCAAAGACAGTCAATTTAAACCAGCTCTGGAAAAAATTAGAAAAAATCCATGTTATTTAAATTAAGCGATAATACAATTCTACGTATTGTCTCTTAAGTATGGATTTTTTTTCTTTTTTTCCAGAGCTATTATAACTTGCACCAACTGGGCGTGTGGCCACCTGATAACCTGGTGTTTATTGTTGAATTTTGGGACAAACAATCGGCCCTTTGTAAGTGGGTAAAAATAGAGTTACAAGATTATGTTTAGGTATGTTAGGTGTTTTGAATTACAAGTAACGTGAAAAACCGGCATAATTACTAAAATAAGAGTCACAGGTCTCTCAGGTATTAGTAGTCGAGTTATACTCCGACTTGTTTCGAACCACCCCGTGGTTCTTTTTCAAGGTTGCTTCGAACGGAAAGTCAACTGTGAACTGCGCGCCAGGGCTCTTGCAGCTCCGCTATTCGGCGCGGCCGTTGGCGGCGTAAAACTACCCTCATCCTCCTCATAATTATTAATGTCGCAAGTAGAATTGCACACTACACTGACCACATCATTCTCTAAAGACTTGTCTACACCACTTACCCAGTATGCAAAAAGCGAAAACGTTTTCCAGCTCGACGGCACCGCGACCACCTTTTACTTCAGTTATTATATTGCGAATTAATCACAAGTAAAACAATTATACCACACTTAACAACGTTTAAAGATGAAACAACTCAACATTATTTATGTTTTTTATTGAAACTATAATTTGATTGCGGAAATTTAATCCGATATCTCTAAATATTATAATTATGTTTTTTTTTCTCTTTTTTTTCGAGGCTAAGTGCACCTGTGTGACTATGAGCCTCATTAATTACAATACATATAATTATGTGCAGTGAAACTTCTGGATCATTGGATGGCGTAGAAGAGAACTTTTTAGTATTTTACTACTAAACAATTAAGTAAATATATTTACGAATAACCGGGAAGGTGACTAAATTATTCATTATCGGAAATAACTAAATAATCCTTCATTGCTATTTTGGAATTATTTAGATGACTTTCTATTTTTATCTAGCTTTAATAGTAATTTAAATAAGTAGTAATGTCAGTGCGACGGTTTGGGCTGACGTGACATGATATTATTAATATTTATTTATCTAAGCTTACTTCAATAATAAAAGAGATATGTTGATTTCATCCCGAAGATTTATTTAAATAAAATAATTGACAACACATTATTTACGATTGACTCTATCGTCGAATAAATAAATTTCAAATGGTTTATTATTTATAATAATTACTGATAAAATAGACTAAATAACGCCTAGATCAGCTACTAACTAATCTGAAGTTGAATTCGCTTCAGCGTAGTCAACAACTTAGCCAACGTTGTACTTCAGATTTGATTTATTGTTAGAAATAGTTAGCCAAAAGAAAATTTAGCACTAGGTAGGGACGCTCAACAATTAAATTTATGAGCATAACTCATTTATCAAAGGAAGAACATGGTGAGGAAGCCTGCTTACAACTGCGCAGCAATTTCAGTCTCAGTCTGAGCGGAAGCCTGCGTCCAACAGCAGTACGTAAATAAACCGGATTAATTTCTTTTAAATTATTACCCACTCCGTAAACAGACGCGTGCGTCATTTCATTCGTCCTTTCCACTTACAAAACCAACGCTTAAGTCTAGACCTACCCTAACGAGTGTCATTCTGTGTACGATGCACACTTATACGTGTTGCACACACGCACGTGGCAAAGCTCGGGGTGGCACTTTAAATGTGTTTGACCGCTACTAATGTAATCCAACCACGAATTAATCACTGGATAACTAAGTCAATTTCGTTATGTTCGTTTCGTATTTAAGTCTGAACTAACGGTCTGTGAACTATTGGATTTTTTCTAGCCGTTTTGACCTATGTATCTTGAATGTTGGATCAACCTTCCACGTTAACAAACAAAAAACAAATTTCAAATGTAATTTCGCATGTGAATTCCGAAAAACTCAGAGGTGCGAGCCCGGGCTTGAGCCCACAACTCTCTGCTTGAAAGGCCATACGTCAAACCACTGAGCTATCACAACTTTTTTATAATTATAATGACTAATGAATGAAATAGTGGCTCAGTGAGCTGTTAGACCTCGCAAGTTTTTCGAAATTGCTGAAAATTTAAATATAACATGATAATTTTTCCGGTTGCAACCGGTTTTCCCGGTTAAAATATTCCCAAAAACTGTTCCCAAAGACAAATCTAATATATAAAATTCTCGTGTCGCGGTGTTTGTTACCAAACTCCTCCGAAATGGCTAGACTGATTCTCATGAAATTTTGTGTGCATATCGGATAGGTCTGAGAATCAGTCAACATCTATTTTTCATACCCATATTCTTCGCAGACGGAGTCGCGGGCAACAGCTAGTAAATCTATATAAGTATTGAACTACATAATGTAGAAGGAAACAGTCAGCCGGAGAACCAAACGGTGGACAGCGGGCAAACATACGAATGCATTTTTGCCCAAGCTGAAACTGAGACTTTTCGATCTCGCTCGGTCAATCATACTGTTTCAATGAATTTCAATCATGCCTCCTGGCAAACAATAGTATTTTGATGTCGGGACATAATGCTATTAAAGAGCGTATTCTGGTTAAGCCAGAGCGCTGCTTTCAAATTTGATTTGCGCCCATGTATACTGGAGAGCCAAAATCACGGGACATTTAGTATCCGCTTTATAAATTGGTCAATGTAGTTCCGTCATGTCGCACGCAAACAGATCTAATCAGATCTAAGAATAGATACTTACGCAGAATTTTACCCTATTCAGTTTTAAGAATATAACTTTCACTTTGAACTTGTTTTCTATAATGTCAGGCCCTGCCCTATACTACTAAATTCGATTTTCGAACTTCGTATCGTGACGTTTCGTTCTTGCAAATTGTATTAAACAGAAGAGTGAAAGGGACCGCACGATACGAACAACGAATTTCGAATTTCAACCTTCACGTTCTCTCGCTTTTCGCGCCAAATCAAAACGTCAAACTGTCATCCCACGCGGAAGAGTTGTACGTTACTTTTAGTGATGTGCCATTGTACGGTATAGGTAGTTGACGATTTCATAACGGGCATGACAAACAAAGGGTTACTTTAATTTGCAGTAAGAGTACCTACTTCCCGGGTGGGATAGGATTTATACTAATTTTTCTACTAGTTTTTCTTCTTTGCTAGTTTGTTTAGACCAGTCTCACCAAACCACACACGCAAGTAATGTTAGCTGTACTTTTTGTGACCTAAAGTTTTTTTTACAAGATGCTTTATATACATAATTATTTTCAAGGAGCAAAGCCGCGAGCTCATGCTTTTAGCGCCTTATTGTACGAGTACTTAAATCACGTAGGTAGGTATTGTAGAAAAGTAAACGAGGGAATTCACCAATAAAAATGCCATCTTACAACGGACCAGGGGCAAATCTACACAAGGGCGTGTGGCTACATTATGCTTATCTGAGCATAGTGAGCATTTCTCAAAAAAATTACACTTTTTTATATTCTAATAATTTTATATTATTTCTACTCAGAATCATGAGCTCTTTCAATCTTAATATGACAAAAAAAAGTCCCTAAGTTTTTTCCTATTTTGTTACTATTCCATACACTTTGTATGGCTTAACGAAAAGGAAGAACATAAAAAATGTATGACAATTTCGGGGCATTTTTTCTCTCCTACAGGGATGGAAGGAAATCGTGATTCTGAGTAGGAATAACATAAAATTGGTGGGAATATAAAACAAATAAAAGTGGCATTTTTTTTTAAGAAATGCTTATCGCGCTTAAGTAAAGTCATTTATATAGTTCACACAGGCTGCCCCTGCAGAAATTCAAGTCCACCTCTAGCTCCATAATCAGAATCGCTAACCACTATTGCCTAGGCTATCCGTTCGTCATTAAATTAATAACTGAATTTGAAACTAACTAAATGAATTTTTCACGTCGTCTGCACTTGATGCGGTTAAACGATGCACCAAATATGTCCGCAAAATGACTAGGACAGGGCTCGCCCCAGGCCGATAATTGCACAATTAATTGACGTTTAAAATTTTTACATGTGACCGCCTCTAATTTTATTGAGGAACAATTTTCGTGAACCTAGTTTAAAAATGTGTGCCGCTTTGATGAGTTTTAAGATGGGAATACGTACAACGTTTATTTTTTACTTCGTTTTTTTTCCTTTTCTAAGTTTAACGGGTAAACTCGAATTCATAATCAGGCGGGTGAATATTTGAGAATGATTTATTTTGTTAGAAACATTTTGTCTTTGTGATAAATATTGTGTTACCGCAACTGAAGTAATCATATTATCTAGACTAGAGACTAATATAACGAATTGTAAAAGAGGCACGTGTCGCAAAAGCTTATTTTGTCCAAAATCGGAAAACATGTAAACAGAGGTGTGAGTATAATGACAAAGTGTGAGGAGAATGACAATGAGGGTTTTCTGACAGGTGGAATATCGCTAGATGGCGTTAGTATCGTAAGGTCTATTTGACGTTACACCCATACAACAAATGTCAAAGTTGTCAAACGGACCTGACGATACTAGCGCCAAATAGCCTCTCATAGAAAACCCTCATTGTTGAGATTTCTATGATGCTTTGATGAGAAGAATGATGCGAATTTGTGCGTTAAATTCCATCTCGGCCTATTATAAGCTCCATTGCTAGGCTCTCTGGCCTCCTATCACAATCAGAGGGCCTGTGCGGATTGGGAATTTCACACCGTTGAACTGCTCCGCAGGTTAGTAGTTTTCTCAGACATTTTCACACATTTTCGAAAAACTCAGAGGTGCTTGAGAGACCATAACTCAAACAACTAGGCTACAACGGTTTTTTTCTTGTTGGATGTTGTAACGTCTCGTAGTACTTAAATATAGGTCGCATTCTTTAGACGCAAATAGATTTTCTTTCGCAGGCTGCAACGGGCTTGGGATCTAGAACAGATGGTATTGACACTAGCCTTACCGTGTTTTTGATTTGATTTGCAGCGCTGTACTGGATGTGGACATTAGCCAACGTTTATCTCATTAATTATTCAGAAGATTTGCAAGTTAACCACCTTACTTAAGACGACGGCTGCCATTGACAGGTTGTACACCAGGGTACAATTTTGTTGTTAGAAAATACTGCTGTAATCCTCCTTGCACTTAAGACCATTTAATAAATTGAGCATTTTGATATTTAACTCCTTTAGTTATATTTGAATTTATAACTGCTGCTGGTCCTGTTGTTATGTCGATGTATCATCAAGTAAAGTAGTTACTACTTGTTACTACTCACTGACACATGAGTGTATCAGCATAAGAATAAATATTTTTTTTTTTGGGAAATTTTGCAGGATTTGTGTGATATTTGATATTTAAATAAATGAATCTTTGGAATACCATTTAAGTCTATAGAGGCACTTTTACTGTCCCGGCATTCTCACTGAATCGGGATTTACGCTAGTAAAGTCTCGAATCTTGACAGCTAAGTTTTAGAGACAAAAAATTTTGCACATCATCATCATCATCATCATCATCCCAGCCTATATTTATACGTCCCACTGCAGGGCACAGGCCTCCTCTCAGAATGAGAGGGCTTGGGCCGTAGTTCCCATGCGGGCCCATTACGGATTGGGAACTTCACACACACCATTGAATTTCTTCGCAGTGTATGCAGGTTTTCTCACGACGTTTTCCTTCACCGTAAAAAGCTCATGGTAAATTACAAATGTAATTTCGCACATAACGCCAAATTTTGCACGGGTGTTGTTTGCCATAAGAATTAAGACCACGATTTGTGAAGATTTCCGTCAGAACTTCAAAACAACTGTCAGATTAACCCCCTGTTTCACCATCCATTGATCAAATTTATTTGACGGATAAATGTGATGCCTTATCTGTTTGTTTTGTTCGAATAGACAGAGACGGCATCACATTTATCCGTCAGTTAAAATTAATCAATGGGTGTTGAAACAGCCCCTTAGTCAGTCTAGCGATCGAAGCTGCGTGTAAAAGCTAGTGTAAAATATACCTTTTTAAATACATACCTAACCAAAAATATGCCTAGATTTTATTTAAAAAGTATCAGAGCTGATAATGAATGGACTACTTTTATCTGACGGCAACAGCATTTTTTTCAATAAAAATATTTTTAAATTTAAATGTTCTCATCCAATTTTGAATTATTGCCCATGCTTATTTACTTAAGTCGACTGTTACAGAGCCCACTATCAAGACTTTAGTGTTCGTGTGTGTACGTAAATAAAATATTACTACCAGCAATAAAAATAAAACACCGCGGCCGGAGCACAAATTACCCGCGTACTTTAATTTTTACATCGGTTCTCCCTCAAAACAGGTTTGGTTATGTTATGGTTTAAATATTACAACCCATATTAAGCAATCAATTGTATTGTTTAATTGCACACTGGGTTTATTTGAACGGAATATGTCAGAATTTAAATGGAACAAAACGCGTATATAACACGGAACATCCTTTATCCTAATCCCACTCAGTTAATGCATGTTACAGTTTTAAAGTACCGAATTATTTCGGCGTCGTACGAATTATTTTTGCGCGCCACCTACCAATGAGTAGCTAGAACTTATTTAGTTCAGTTAGTCGTCAACAGATGGCGTCGCCAATACATTGCAACATGCTTCTTTCAACGCCGGGTTTAGTTTGTTCCTGGTGTACGTATATAACAGAGAAGATTGACATATCTCATTTTATATTTTAATCTTCTTGTTTTTTTTTTATATTGTTATGTGGCTTAGTAGATCAAACATGTATATATTTCGAACGAGTACGTATAGGTAGACAAGCGAGAAGTAAATATATGGTGGACTATGTTCAGCACTGGGATGAAATAAATTGAGTTAATTAGGTTTATGGCTCGTCTAGTGCAAGAGCAAACTTTTTGCCTGTAAAGGCATAACAGTAAAGCAAAAAATATGAAAATTAATAAATTAGCTCTTTTAATTTACGGCTTAGGTAGAAACCGTGCAATGCTACGGCATGTTAATGTATTGCCACAGTATCACTATGAAGGAAGTATTAAAATATTTAAAACCCCCATTAAATAATTTCTCGACAAATTCAGAACACAAAGTGCTCGCATTTTATAAATGGAACTTTGCAATAGGATTTCGGGATATAGGTCACATGTTTCAGGAGTAAGTTTTAAAACTAGGTTTCCTATTTCCCGGTACTCGCAGGTAGGCGTGGTCTAGGTCGTTGACCCACGGACTAGGAATCTGCTCTCGTATTTTAGGTTACATGAATTAGAGACGTATTATGTTTAAACACATTTTATTTGTTTTGCTACGCTTGCTTTTGTCTTGGTCAGGCTTGATTTCAAAAACTTTGCATATTATACATATACCTAATGGTAGGTTTCGTCTGGTATACAAGATGTTTTAATTAATTCTGGTTGCTTGTTGTTAGGTGCTTGGTTGACTTGACTGAATACTCCTGTAAAAAGTTTCGACTTTCACTTTCATAGGATTCTATTAAAGGTTACTAGTCACTTCAAACACCGACATTGGTCGGCATTATTCATTGGCTTACAGGAAGGATCACCAATTACTTTCTTCAGGGGTCCTGTTTTTAAAATGATACTCATACTACCACCGCGGTCCGTTTCTACTTGAGTCTATTAAATAAATGAATGTAATGTACGATAGTAACAATTTTTCTTAGGGTTGCGTACCTCAAAAAGAAAAAACGGAACCCTTATAGGATCATTTGTTAACGCGTGGAGGTATCAAGCAGAAATTCATATCAAATACTCAGGTCTACTGTCCCTTGAAGATGTGAAAAAATCAAACTTCTAAGCCAACGCAATCAAAAGATACAACCGTTTATGCCGCAAATTTTCGACACTCTCAAGGGAATCAAAACCTACAGGGTACTTCCCATGAACTCAGAATCTTGAAATTTGGTACAAAGCAACGTCTTATAGCACAGATAAAGGAAAAATTGCGAAAAGCATAAATTTTTAGTTGCATCATATAATTAAATTAAACATTAAGTGGGGTCCCCAGTAACCAACATAAAATGATCCTACACGGCGTACATTTTACTTAGAAGCAGGGCTCTGCTAACACCGGATTTTATAGTTACGGCTGTTTACGGCGTATATTTTGACATAGCAAAAAATGTGTACGGAACCCTCGGTGCGCGAGTCCGACTCGCACTTGGCCAGTTTTTTTACAAAATATCAATGTGTTAAATGACTTTCTTTTGCGGGAGATACATTTTTTTAAATTACGTACTCAATAATGGGCCAATCAACTTTTAAACCGACACTAATCTGTCCGCGACATTTTTCAAATAATTGCAGATTTTTGTAAGTAAACATGTTTTTCTGTAATTTAAAAGATGGTGTACATGAATACATGCCATCCTACGTAAGTTTAACCTATTAAACCGTGAAATATCTTGTTGGAAGTACGATTTTTTGGTAACGCCAGAGACAATTTTGGTAACGCAGGAGACGCCAAAAACGTCGGTTTAAAAGTTGATAGGCCCTAATACAAGTTACTGTTTACTTAAGGTTCGCACAAAATAGGTTGTCGGTCCGGATCCGGACCGCGGTCCGCCATTTGGTGACCCCTGGCATACAGACATGTGTTAACCGCAATCAAAACCCTGAAAAATATTCACCGGCGTTCAGTGAAACTTGTCCGAAAATCTGCTCAAATAATCCAGATAAGTTTTGAGACATAAATCCATGAAAAAAGGTTACAGTAATAGTTTAAAAGTACAACGTTCGCTCAGACAACGCCATCTATGGATTGCAAACGAAGTTAACACATCATCTTGCAGGCGAGGTATTTCAATGTCCTTGGGTAGCGCCCTCTATTCTCGTTTAAAGTAAAATTATTTTTCCACGGGAATTCATTACAGGGATAATATTAGTCTAATGTCTCAATTTAGATCGTTGCCTACCTGTACGCCAAGTTTCGTGTTGATCCGTTCAGCCGTTATTGCGTGTTTCACTAACAATCGTATAAACATCCGAACATCTTCATAAACTTTCTCATTTATAATATTAGTACGATAGGATAGGATTTACATTGAGCTATTTAAAAATCCAAAAGTATCTACAAATTTTTTAAACTATAAAAATAAAAGTCTGCCTCTCACATAATTATGTTGAATCCGCGAGATAGGTACGTAGGAACCCTTAGTAGCAGTGTCAGATGTTCACATCAAAAGTGTTTATTTAAGAGCTGAACTTGATCTATTGCGATATCGGTACACGGACCCGTTTCGCCCACCAGAGCGGAGAGAGTTACACTCTAAAGTGAAAGTCAGTGATAGAGTAAACACTCGCACCTCATTGTTTTTTTTATGTTACGCAATCTCTGCATTTGTTTTACCATAAAAAGAATTTATTTATTTACGACTTTCAGGAAACGTGTCGAACTGCTTAGTCGACTATTTTATTTTATATTCCGGAATGAAATGTATTAAATTCCTTATCCGCTACCTACTTCCTTAGCTAAGCCAGCTACTCGAACTTTGCATTCCTGGAAATATAAAGGCGAAACGAATAAATAAACAAAACAAAACTAAATAATCTAAAATTAACTATTATAGTTTATTTAAGCTAATGCGGAATGAGAGTTTGGGGCATGTTGCAAAGGTTAAGAATGATTCAAAGTGTCCAGTCGAGCATGATTGATGCTATTTTCGTTCAGTATAGGTACTACAATTGTTTTAAGTGAAACTATCTGCAGAAAAAAAAACTCTAGTCTCAAATAGCGTATCTACTGTGTTAAAAAATTTAGTTGTATTAAATACTTTAGATGTATGTTATTTAATAACAATGTAGATCTGTTTGAAAAAAAAATTACCTTGTTGAGTTTCTTGCCGGATTCTTCTCAATAGGGTTTTTCCGAACCGGTGGTAGATTCTTCGACGTTCATAGGAGCATCAATTGATGCCTAAATTGAATAAAGAATTTTGACTTTGACTTTGAAGCTACATGCCGAAAATATGACCCAGTGATACTCCTTCCGTCATCTTAAAATTAGCTTTTAACTAACTTACTGTTACAATTAAAACTTATTTACACGACGAAAGTGCAAGTAAACAACTAATGAAATTTCATCCTTGAGCGTTTGTTAACTAGATATTCCCAAGTAGGCATTTTGACATAGGAAGCTTATGCTTGATCGCAAACTACTGACGCCGTACCTATTATATAACCGCTCACTTTATGGTTCGTTTACACATAGGTCGAGTAATATGCACTCCCAGTACGCTTAGTATAAGTTTTACTTCACCAAAATACTTCTCGTACTAAGCGTACAGAGTACTCACACGTTCGCAAGCGCTCGTAAACGTTAATGGCTGACAAGAACAATTAATCTCATATGGAGTATACCCGTTTCATAGACTAGTGATAGAGGGGCGATTTTTGAAATCGCACCCGAAAATATTAAAATTATCACTCTGTTAAATTTTTTTGTAAAAGCACTGCAGTGTTTTTAACCGACTTCAAAAAAAAAAGAGGAGGTTCTCAATTCGTCTGTATGTTTTTTTTTAACTGCTCTACTCATACCTATTTCAAATTCAACAAAAAACACATACAGTTATCGTATGGCATTTTCAGTTGTAATTTAAAAAATCAGCACCAGATGTGTATTTATCAACGAAATTCCAGTGATTCGGTTAAAAAATACAGACATTTTTTTTGTTCAAAAAACGTTTTTAAATATACCTACATCGTGTCATGAAATAAAACCTGGAAAATATTTCGACGGATGGTTGAACTAATTCGACTCATGAACCTTTTAATTTTTTATCCCTTGTAATTCCGGACTTTTTTAATAAAATTGATGAGTGTTTCCATAAATTGATCGATGTTAAAAAGTGTCCCGTGTCATACGCGTGACTACATTTTAATAAAAAAATCCGAAAAACCTTTAAACAGAGATGTTCAGCCGAACTTGCCCATCTGATTAAATATTCTTGATACATTGACATTGTCTAGAATGTTAGTTTTTTTTAGGGTTTCGTCCTTACCACAGAAGGAAAAAATCGGAACTCTTCAAGGATCACGTTATTGTCCGTCCGTCCGTCCCTCTATGAAGACTCTTTATCTCGAAAACGGGTGGAGGTATCAAGTTGAAATTAAAACGATATACAAGTTAGGTATGAAGTATCTTATTTTTTTTTCAACTTCATTTTTTATTACTTTTACGGTCATCCCGTGAAACCATATATTTCAAACTAAATACAAACTGATACCAGTGATGCTGTAGGGGTAAGCACGCAGCACGGAACGCTGAGGACCTGTGTTCGATTCCCAGCATTGGTCTTTTTTCTGGGGTTTTTTCTGTGCAGATCTATATTTCAGTTTGTATTTAGTTTGAAATAAAACGATATACTACAGGTCTACAGTCCCTAGAAGCTGTGAAAAAATCAAACTTCTAAGTTTAAGCAAAAAAAAAGATACGGCCGTTTATACCGCAAAAAACTTACATATTATTATATTTTGACACTATCAAAGGAATCAAAATTTATAGGGTATTTTTCGTTGACCTAGAACCATGAAGTTTAGCAATTAATATCGTCTTATACTACGAGTATAGGAAAAAATCAGATAAATCCCGATTTACCAATATAAAATGATTCCGCACTGCGAAAATTTTACTTAAAAGTAGTACTTTGCTAACACTGGATTATAAAAGATACGGCAGTTTACGGCGTAGGTATATTTTGACATACCTACAAAGTAAGGAACTCTCGGTGCGCGACTCCGACTCGCACTTGGCCGGTTTTAATTTTTTTGAGAAACTAATCGACAATTTGGAACTTGCATACACTAATTCTGAGTACCAGGTGCTTTCAGCTGTTATCAAACTCAGGATCGGCTGCGTTTGGTAATGTTAGTAACAGCGAGTGATCTATCAAGATAACCCAATTGTCGGAGAATTCAGCGCTGGGAGCAATTCTAAAAGTTTCATCATCAAAGTCAATATTACCACAAGTTAAATTAATTTAGCCTTTCAAAAGAAGCTTATCGTTTTTGTGGTTGTCGCAGAGAGATTACCGTCCAGCGTTTGAGTTGTAACATTTCATAAAAGTGAGTAGGTACTACGACATGTACCAATCTATCTAGATTCTAGTGTCTATGTTCACCTCGCTCGCGCGCTACAGGGGCTGGGGAGTATGACGGTCGACAAAGCGGCCGAGAGAGGTGCGGGCGGCAGGCACATGTGTGTGTTTGACATCGCTGGTTTGACAAGATCGTGACCTGCATAATTTATATTTCTAAAATGACACATAGAAAAAAAAGTATTGGCTAAATAACGTGAGCTTTTACGTACAATGCTCTGTAAAAAAAAAAAGACAAAAACTTTTGTCAGTTTTCCGCCAATAGCACATTTTCTAAAATGAGTGCCGCGTATGCTACGCGATACGAAGCCGTGTTCCTTTGTACACATCCGAAAGGTACCATAATGTCACGCGAATCGGCCGCCAAGTACATACATGAATTAGTCGAAGACGTTCGTAAACATGTGGGTGAAGAGATACTATACGGAAACAAAAAACGTCGATGACTTACCAGAACGTGGGAAAATAAAATCGATCGCCTCTGCAGCAGACAAACGGATTATACTGGTGTTTTCGAAAAAGCCATTAATATTATTATTGCGCAGGTCAAGAAAAAAAAGCCGTGGCGGCCTAGCGGTTTGACCTATGGCCTCTCAAGCAAAGGGTCGTGGGTTCAAATCCCGGCTCGCACCTTGAGTTTTACGAAATTTATGTGCGAAATTACATTTCTAATTTACCATGAGCTTCACGGTAAAGGAAAACATGCTGAGGAAACCTGCATACACCTACAAAGAAATTCAATGGTGTGAGTGAAGTTCCCAATCCGCACTAGGCCCGCGTAGGAACTACGGCCTAAGCCCTCTCATTCTGAGAGGAGGCCTGTGCCCGGCAGTGGGACGTATATAGGCTGGGATGATGATGATGATGGATCTTAAAGGAAAAGTATTTACATTAGATTTTTTCTTAAATCATTGTGCCAAAGCGCAAGTCTATGCACCTGATTTCACTAAATTCGCATGAGGATTACCAAAATTTACAAAGACGTCTTTATTTACTTTGTATGACGAACATCTGTGCAAAATTTCATATTTCTAGTAGACTTAGGCCGATTTGCACAGACCACAGTTAATTATAAGAGTCCGAGTTTAGTGCTAACCCAGGGTTAAGTAGTGTCAAACTGCATGAAACTGTCATCCTTAACCCTAGTTCGTGCAAATGTTAGTTACTGGGATCCCGAGGGAATATTGAAATAAAAAGTGGCTCACTGTTGTTGCCCACGGTGCAACAGTACAAAAAATTCGTCCCACCTTTCCCCCGAAGGTAACTGTAACATGACGCTTTTACATGTTGTTATTGTAAAATTGTTGCTAGTTATTTTAGTTTTAATGAAATCCCGTAATATGGCCGCACCTGATACGTGTAATAATAATAATAGTCAGGCTTTAATTGTAAACATTGCTAATATCCTATCTTTAGACGACCAGACGGCCTAGTGGTTAGAGAACCTGACTACGAAGCTTGAGGTCCCGGGTTCGATTCCCGTGTCGGGGCAGATATTTGTATGAAAAATACGAATGTTTGTTCTCGAGTCTTGGGTGTTTAATATAATATGTATTTAAGTATGTGCCTATCATGTATATAAGTATGTTTATCCGTTGCCTAGTACCCATAACACAAGCTTTGCTTACTTTGGGACTAGGTCAATTGGTGTGAACTGTCCCGTGATATTTATTTATTTATTATTTTATTTATCCTGTTGATTGATTGGCGTGAATAAGTACCTACATATTTAACTAGCGGAAGTTTGTAACTTGATGTTGAAGAGTATGATGTCAAACTGACTTAAAACAATCCCTATCTAGATAGCGAGTCGCGTATTGAGGTAGGTATCGTATCTTTAGGGTTCCTGGAACAAAAGACGAAACCTTCGAATATGGTAAGATATGTCAAGTTTCATTTTGAAAAATTTATCTATAATGTATTTTTTTTTGGTCGGCTTAACTTTACTGATCTAATTTTATTTGAGGATATAGGTTTTTCAACCTCATTGTTAGTTTTTTTCTTGGAATAAATTACATTCGCTTATCGTCCAGTGCTCTCGTCACGCGAATCCAAATCACACTCGGCTATTTTTTTAGTAAAATTGTTAAAAAAAACCAAGGTACTTACAATATTTTGAAAGTGTATTTTCCTATAATCCGTCTGGATCAAACTCTGCGAGGAACTTCCCATTGATATAGAATTCTGAGATTCGGCAAGAAGTACGGCCTTAGCACAATGGTCTAAAAGTCACCAATCCACAGGAAACATCCTTCTTTTTCACAGATTTACCATGAAACACAAAATTATTTTCAGATTAGATTTTTTGTGAGGAACCCAGAGTGTGTGAGTAGGTTGACTTGCACTCGGCTAGTTTTTTTTAGAGTACGAATATTGCGCACGAAATTCTGATATGAAACAATTCGGGGTCACTAAATTGAGGCTACTTGGGTTCATGACGAGTTCTAGGACAGTCTGGCGTAACCGGGACGGCTGGCATTTGTCATTTGTCACTGATTATGTATCGTCTTAACCCCTTACTTGTAAACGTTTCTTAAGTTCAGTTAGCTTGACGTTCATGTGACTTTAGCTGACACTTCCTCTTCAATTTTCTAAAAATACGTAATTAAAACAACTATAATATCATTACGGGATACATGAGAACAACTGACAAAGCTTATCTTTTGGACATAAATATTGAACACCCAAAACTCGGGAGTAAAAATTAGTATTTCGAATTGACACATAATATCCGTCTCGACCAGATATCGACCCTGGGACCTCAAGTTTCGTAGTCTATTTCTCTACATACTTAACTACTAAGGTGTCCAGTCATAGTTACAAAGGAAATATAACTCAATAGCGAACACAGACAGTATATCGCTATTATCTCCTCAGGTATCAGTGCCAAGTCACAATTTCTTCATTCTATCCCTGGTCACGGCCATAGACAAAGACTAGCTCTGGGACAAGGAACCATTACTTACAATAGTAATTGTAAAGCTGCAGGTCCTTGACTTGCCACTCAGTGCATTTCTTACCAACTAAGTTCAATAGAAGTGGGCGCACTTAGCAACAAAGCTAGTTGCGATAATTCAAGAATACGAGTAGTTATACAAGTTCAGCGGACGCGGGCTTATCGCCTTACACTAGCCCAATTACATCCGATACCATGAGCTATCCGCCTCGCCTGTACTTTGCTTCCTGCAAATCCTGCACCAGCAAAAGCTACGCTACACACGTCATACGCCACCCTAACGAACGACACATGATACCAATTGACCACTACAGAAGTTAATTCAAACTCTTCATAAACACCAATAGCCGACTGTAGATTTATATGGCTAATAGAAATAGAAAAGTCTCGCATGTGTGCGTAAATTGCACTTGTGGTGTAGTTATGTGCAATAAATACTTTATGTATCCCTCTCTTTCCTTCTCGACATTTCACTGATAGCTATGGCCTTGTCTAGTCGCATCTAATGCTGGCATTAGTCTGTTTGCACTGCTCGCCCGCCGCGACGCTGCGACGCAGCTCGCCCCAGTTACTGTCGCCTACTCACCGACACAACTAAAGCGCTTTTACTTATGTTTGATATTTTCAGTACTTGTGTAAACAGTATTAAGCACGCACTAATTAATTTGGACTTTGTAGGTTACACGCTGTGTTTATGACAAAACGTAAAAAACATACTGTATAAACAGATGTTCCTTTTCCAAAAGAATTTTATGGTCATTGGCATGGTTTATGCGGAAACAATTTGTACTGTATTGTTGTATCATAGATATGTATCATAAGTATTTTTGTCTTGTTACAGGTGAGTGCTATGTTACAATTTTGAGGTTTTGCCGAAGGAAGTAAATATTCGCAGACCAGATGCAGGTTTGTATGAAATTTAATGTTTGTTTTACTGTTCTTAGCATGCTCGCTAAAGTAATTTAATTTGCGGTCGGAGAGGTCGAGATTGCGTGAGCGTTCAGGAATGGCACAAGTGGCGGATGGTATGACAGCCATATGCGATTGGCCAAACATGCGTTCAACTACTTGTACAAGTGCGCTCGCTTGGCCAACGCACCTAACGTCCCTGTAGCGAGTGTTGACTGAGCCGGAGTGTTGACCGGTATCTAGGTTACACCGCGCAAACCAGCAGCGCCGCCCGCGCCCGCACCGCGCCCCGCGCCCCTCGCCACGCAACTACTTCTATTCTATTATCCATGCATCTATAATATTTTTAACTAGCAAATGTCAAAATGCACATTTCAGTGACGCTCGTGCACCGTTGCGTGAGTCGATAAACGAGACAAAGGTATAACTGTCGTTATTATTTTTGCTGTGGGTTATGCAAGAAGGCACGTGCTGGCAATACGGAATTTCGATTATTATGGCGACTTTGGATTTATACGCGTTACAATTACGATAGGACATAGCTTGGTACTTACATAAGTATGTATAGGTATATAAATATGCGATTAAAGAAGAGTAGCGAAAAAGTAGCGTCGTTTTGCGACCAACGAAGGTAGCTAGGTATTATTAAAATATTTCGAACCGAGATTCATTTTATTTATATGAACCACCCACCTCTGGTCAGTGGGGCAAGTTCGCTCACTTTTTAAACGCCATTAAATCGGGCAAGTCGAGTTAAAGGCCGTGGTCAGCGCGCGAACGCTCTACATTGAAAATAACGCGGCAACGCTACAGTCCACGCTTTGTTTAGATACGATACTTCTGGCTGGAACCATGTGCCGAAATTATATTTCAGCTTGGTTTCGAAAGCGATGTGGTGTCAATTAATAAATAGATCCGTCGTGCACCAACGAAATATATGTCACATTTGCATAAACAGTGTGCGAGCCGTTAAGTAGGAAAGCGATCGAATTTAAGCCGGCGATGACATAGTTTGAGTCATAGCATAGACATTGTTCACCTTTCCATGGCTAAACCCCTGTCAACCTAGATACGTTTCAATGGTAATACAATTTATGTATTCAAAAATGTATTCAAAGTACATGCAAATAGAAAAATAGGCAAAACGAGAAATAATGTAATGCGAACTTGTGTCTCTCAAGGAATTCTGCTCGAGGCCTTGACCAGAGAAACCATTTATACCTTCATTCATGAATCGACCACTTAATAGGCATCACAACAACAATACTGTTCGTTTTTTGTTTCGTTGTAAGCGTAAAAGGTGTTGAATAAACATGTAAACAAGTACTATGACCATCAAATTAGGAGATCGATAACCGGCCGTGACTCTGTTTATGACATAAATACGACGATAAAGATAAGCATCTCACTGCCGAAAAATGAAGGATTTTTGCGATAAGATGACACAAAATACACACAAAGAAATGGCAATTACACGTTCCGCGCGATTGTGAGTCGCCGTCTCGTGCCCTATATTCTATATCTACGTTAAATAGTTGCAGTGTACGTGCATTTTAGTGAAAGTGCGTTCACTATGCAGCCAAGGTTCTAGCGCCGGGATTGTGACTCGCGCAATACTTGTTCGCAACTCTTCCCCGCAATTAGCGCACAGGTACCGGGATACTGAATGAAATAATACAAAAAAGAAATCTGGCACATTTGAAACGCAGCCAAATGCGGCAAGACGATGGACTCCAGGGCAATTTACAAAACGGCGTACAATGATCTCTCCTCATTACTATAAATTACCGCTACGAAGTGAAAACAAAGACTCGCTTTCTAAAGTGCAGGCGAAATGTGGCTCGCCAGTTGTTGGCCGAGGACCATAGATCATCCACTAAGATGTTTAATGAATGCCAATGTTTCATAATATGGACCGGCGGTGAGCGTAATTGCATGGACCCAGATACTCGCGTACTCACTATAACACTAACCGCGGAGTTCCTGTATGTCACTACTGGCTACAATTTAGATGTACGCAATACTATAAAAGTTTAAAGGAAAATTTAAAAGGTTAGAATATCAGAGATTTTGTAATGACTCATGCTTGTTACATGCCTAGTCACCCTATGCGTGCTGTGTAGATTTGCGCGTAATGTTGTAATGTCTACATGTGTACCTTAAGCTTCTTATTAGTTTTAGATGCTTAATTGGTAAAGGTAGTTAATTGGCATTTCCCACATCATTATTTATGTACAAAATAAGGAAACATTATTATTAAATAAGTAACAGTTAATTTACCAATACATTTAACTCGATACTATTGATACTTTTCTACATGTCAGCGTATGCTGATAGCCTTAAAAACTTCCTTAACCCCAAAGAAATATATTTTCGAGTAACTAGATCATGTAACAAAATTTATGCCGCTAAAATTCGGCGACGCTCTAGCATGAGTCATTTTTAAAGTTCAACGTAGCCATAATTCCTTCCAACGTTTCTAGGTCAAGTTTCCATTTTCTAAAAAGGTATTCAACGCCCGGTTTTTGGGCCAAATCCGTTTCTTTTTTCACCCATGAAGTAAACTGATTAGCTTTCTAGCCATTGCCAACATGAAAATGTATTCGAATTAGATTTTTCGCATACAATATAATTATCGATCAAATGTAAAAGGACTAGCTAGGAGACTTTAATGATGGTGTAAAACTATCCTCTTTATTAATAAATTAAAAAAAAAACCAAATGTTTTATTGATACAGTATAACTAAGCTTATTACAGAAAACTTATTTACCTACTAACTACGGTGCTGTATACTGCTCAAAGGTTACCTGATCAAATGCACCTGTATCACCTACACTAGGCTAAACCTGTACATCTTAGGATGACACTTTTGAGATTAAATAACAAAATATGTTGCGATATGCGTTAAAGAAAAATATTAATACAAACAATAAACAACAGAAAATTAAGTGGTAAGCAATAATGTGAGTGTAAAGTGTGCGCGCTTGCAATTGTTTGTCCTTATCCCTTTGACATTTAACTTTAATTCACTCAGATAAAACATAGATTCCCATAGTAGGTTTGTAACTTTCAATGATTAAAGGAGTATTTATTTTTTAACCCCCGACACAAAGGGGTGTTATAAGTTTGACCGCTATGTGTGTGTGTCTCTGTCAGTCTGTCTGTGTCTGTCTGTGGCATCATAGCTCTTAAACGGGTGAACCGAATTGGATGCGGTTTTTTTTTAATAGAAAGCAGGTTTCTTGTTAATGGTTCTTAGATATGTTTCATCGAAATCGGTTCAGCCGTTTCAAAGTTATCAGCTCTTTTGTTAGCTGCGGAAAGGATCTTAGATGCATAATGGGCATTAACTTAACGTTCAAACATACGAGTGACATAATTGCGTTGGGGGTTTTTAAAATTTACAATTTATAGTTATGTTATAAAAAGCTGTATCTAAAAACCATCTATGTAATTGAAATGGACTTTGTTTTTATTTGAGAATGAAAATATCATTCTCATAATTAATTCTGCGGAGGAACCCAGGCAAGGGACTGAGTCCATATTTTATCATTTTTAACCGACTTAAAAAACGAGGACGTTCTATGTTCGACTGTAGACGAGAATCATGTTCGTTAGTTTGGAAACGAAAAGATACACGATCCTGCTACACGCCGTATCTGATTGAAGCGCACCAAAATCATTTTGATCCTTACTAACCGACTTCAAAAAAAAAGAGGAGGTTCTCATTTCGTCTAAATTTTTTTTTTTAGTTTTTATTTGTCCTTGAGTATTATTGCTCAAATACTATGCAAGTGTAAGAGGCAATGCACGGGTCACTTCACTCGGAGAACAGAGGTCGTATTGTCTAAAGCCCAGTTTAGACCAATAAGAAAAAACCGGTCAAGTGCGAGTCGGACTCGCGCACGAAGGGTTCCGTACCATTATCTGTAAAAACGGCAAAAAAATCAAGTTTGTTGTATGGGAGCCCCCCTTAAATATTTGTTTGATTTTAATTTAATTATTTGTGTCGATCAACTTTTTTTGTCACTCGTTGCTATAGTGACGGTCTCCTGAGTAACTCTTTAAACCGTAAGTTTATCCAATTAAAATTTGTCAAACATGCATTTTTGTGGTAGTTTTAAACCCCTTCTACAATTGGTCATCTAATAAGCATGTTAGTTAATGTGACACAACATTTCTTCTAATTAAACTGTACCTACTATTTTTGTCCCCTCGCCAAGTGAACATAATAACTAAATATTAATAATAATAATATAATATTTATTATGTTAAAAGTACAAGGTTTACAGTGCAAAGGTTGGAATCTGCTAGTAAGTATAAAATACCTGTGTCAACAGACTCCGCTCTTCCATAACAAATAAGTTTTAATAATAACAACTATACAATACTAACAATAGTGTGAGTGTGTAGATGAAATGTAGATTCTGTGAATATTTCAAGCGTCTACCTGTTGCCGTTATTAATATCGAGCAAAAACGAGCAAAATAATCACGTTTGTTGTATGGGAGCCCCCTAAATATTTATTTTATTCGGTTTTTTTTTGTTATAGCGGCAACCGAAATACATCATCTGTGTAAACTTCTACTGTCTAGCTATTACGGTTCATGATATACAGCCTGGTGACAGACGGACAGAAAGACAGACGGATGAACAGCGGAGTCTTAGTAATAGGGTCCCGTTTTACCCTTTGGGTACGGAAACCTAAAAAGTGCAAGTTGCACCACATCGCGGCCCTCGATTGACCACTTCGAACTCGTTCGCTTTACGCCCGCGCAATGTAACGCGACTTACACGTTTTCTTGTAAATCTAAACAGGGCTTAATAGTAGGGGAGCCAAAGAGGGGATTTTTGAAGTTACTCGAGCGTGGCAGATTAATATACGGGGGGATCCTTATACCCTCTAGAGTAATTGAATATGAGTACTTCATGTGGGGGGGTTTGCCTGGGGAACCCCGTCAAAAAACCTAGTAAAAAAAATAGAATCTTTGAAAATATTCGAGCGCGTCAGATTTTAAGAATTTGATACTCCAGCGTGCCACTGATAATAAATGTAACTTTGCATGGTGGGGGTGGCCATATGGAAGGGCGCGCGTCAGGTTTTCACAGGGGATGTTAATTCAAAAGACTGACGATTTGGAAGTGAAATGTGCATTGTTCTGCTAATAAATTAACCCACCTTTTTGTTTTTACTAAATATTTTGACAGGGTGCCCCAGCAACCCCCCCCCCCCCCCCCCCCAACATGAAGTGCTCTATATTCAATGGGGTACTCTAGAGGATATAAGGTATCCCCCCGTATTAATCTGCCGCGCTCGAGTAACTTCACAGAGTAACTTCACAAGCTTCTTGAGCTCCCCTATCTAGCATTCGCTATCTCTTTCTACCGTCATCCTTCATCGTGTGAAAGAAAGAAGTGGTATGATTTGATAATCGTCGGGGAAGAAAGGTTCTCGAGTGGCGACCACCAACTGGATGGCGAGGCGTTGGCAGGCCTACTACTAGGTCGCGGTCGGTAGGCTGAGGCAGGCAAGTCATACACATTTTTTTCTTCGCGTCTCTCCAGTGACATTGCAAAAGTTAAGGGTCCATAGCCAATATTTTTTAGTCAAGCCTACATCGGCGAATCTACTCGAAGTCGCTTAATTTATGTCTACAGGGGAGACGACTTTTGTTTCTTTTGCTGTGTATGACCCAGGCAGAAGCTGCGGGAAATTGGTGGATGAAAGTGGCCAGTTTATTGTTGGGTTCTAAAGTCCCTAAATACCCCTTTGTTCAACAGTGGACGCTTACGTCACTTATATCACGGGACAATTCACATCCATTGACCTACCCCAAAGTAAGCAAAGCTTGTGATATGGGTACAAGGCAACGGATAAACATAATACTTTGTATATAGATGTTAAACATCCAAGACTCAAGCACAAACATTCGTATTTTTCACACAAATATCCGCCCCGACCGGGAATAGAACCCGGGACCTCAAGCTTCATAGTCAGGTTCTCTTACCACTAGGCCATCCGGTCGTCAAACCAAATAAAGCTATTAAGCTGCACCAAGGCCTTTGCACTGTTTCATCTTCAAAAAGCTTCATCACACACACGCATGACTTAACTAACAAACTGAGCTCTACCCGTAATTGTTCCAAGCACAGTTGTGTTTTGCCATAGAGTAGAGGATAACAGTTATCCATGATAGTTCACATTCCACCAGGTAAGAGACAAGGTTATGTTTCGAGTGTCTTGAATTTTTCGCTAAAATGTCTCGGTCAGTATTTATAATGCCAGAGACCTTATCGTCTAACGTAACCGGAATCACAATCGCTTCCACCATTTCCTTCTTGCAAACGATACAGGTACGCTTAGTATAAGTTTTCCTTCACTTCAATACTTCTCGATTGCGTTTACGTAAAAATTTCAATCCTATGGAAACAAGCGCGCGCGCGGAGACGCTGTCCATGTTTCCCTAGTAATTGTTTTTTTTACGTAAACGCGATCGAGAAGTGTTTGGTGAAGTAAAAACTTATACTAAGCGTAAGGGTAAGGGTAGACAGAGATGGTGTACGAGTATATGATCGCTAGCGCCGCGCGTTAGACAATTCGGCTTTCTGGTCTCATTAGCCAATATCTTCGCCTTCTGAGGGAAGTGGTTTTACGTCAGAATGAACACCATGTATTTCCATCTCACACTGATCTAAGACCACAGAACTAATAACGAAAGTACCTACCTACTGAGTTCAACCGTGATTTAATTTGGAACCCTGTTCCTTTAGAACAACGCAGTCAAGCTTCGTGATCGATTGTATTATGTACCTACCATTAAAACTTGTGATTGCCCTAATTGTCTATGTGTGCGACAACAGTCTTCTTTGTAGTAGTCTTTATCCATACTATACTGTTATAAATGTGAAAGTGTGTCTGTCTGTTACCTCTACACGCTTAAACCGTTAAACCGGTTTAGATGAAATTTGGTATGAAGATAGTTATAGACCCTGGGAAGGACATAAGATGGGGATTTTATCCCGGAAAATTGCATTGTTTCCGCGGGATAGCGATAAACGAATTTTTTGCAGACGGAGTCGCGGGGATCAGCTAGTTTAAAGATAAAGACCTTAAGGTCATTTTCAAACTTTGCGCAGGTAAACTTGTGCCAACCTAAAATAAGTTGTTTTCTTTTTAACCCCCGACACAAAAAGAGGGGTGTTATAAGTTTGACCGCTAATGTGTGTGTGTGTCTGTTTGTCTGTCTGTGGCAAACATCATAGCTCTTAAACGGGTGAACCGATTTGGATGCGGTTTTTTTTATTTGAAGGCAAGTTTCTTACACGATCCCTTAATGCTTTACCCGATTGCGTCTGGAAAGGAGAGTTATGTCTTTTGCACTTTATCTATTAGTGTACCACATGCAGAAGCTTGTGTAGGAAGATGTCCTGATATTTAAGCCTAACCCGACCGGCATAGATCTTGAACCCCTGTTTTTAGAAGCGCATGCCTATTTTTTGTTGGCACTGCACGCGTCCGGACTCTAAGACGTTGTTTGGTGCATGTTGAGACATGTAGCGAGTTGTGACATCGAATGACTAAACTCGGCGTAAAGCATTTGGAAGCTAAGCTGAAAGATGTACATATCTAGTTTGAAAATGTGATCTAGGAGGTTTTAGTCTGATACAAGATCGTTAAACTTATGTCCTGTTATTGAACAGATACATTTTTTGTTATTTTAATGAAATATTATGTGCTTCTTACACTATATTCACGGAAGAAAATTGCATACCTACAATTTGAAGTTACAAGTAATTTGAGATTCTATGACAGCATTTTTCCTACTCTAAAAATTTTGTTTCTTACACGAATGTTCAATTTTTTTTTAAATTCGCCTTGTCAACGTTGAACAATATTATCAAAAAACTGCACAGTTTTACTTTGAACTAATAAATTTATGTCTAACATTGACCAATTTAGACTCGACCATTAATTAAAATCATAAATATTTTTGGGTTGCTGTAGAGCTTGTCTAGTTTGAAATGACGCGCCCCACCACCGCGTTTGCGCACGGGATTTGGAGCTCAATATGAGCTATAGTAGAGTCTATTGTAGCTTGAATTGAGTTTCGAATCCTGTGCGTGAGTGCGGTGGTGGGGCGCGTCATTTTAAACTAGACAAGCTAGAATCGAAATTGCCTGCTAGAAATTTTTCAAATCATCGCATAAATAACTTGTCAATGACAAGAGCTTTGTTTAAAGCGATACAACCACTATCGGACAAACTGACCTTTAAGATGCCAATGTGTATCGACCTCTCAAGAAAAATCATTATGCCACTTATTTTGATAATGTTCTACGATGGACCTGAGGCCGTATTGTCTAACGCTTCTGACGCTTGCCTTCACTTTCACAATCTCTTTCTGTCATCATCTTATGCCGTTTGACAGAAAGAAATAGTGATTGCGAAGGCAAACTTCAGAAGCGACAATAAGCCTACAGGAGTTGAAATGGTTCGACTGTACAAAGGAGCGCGTGTGAGCATGGCATCGTCGCCAGTGGCTTGCACCAAGCGGTCGCGGTCGCGGTCGGCGGTCGGCCTAGTTTCGGGCTAGGAATAGGCGCCGCCCCCGCCTCGCGCCCTGCTCCAGCCAAGAGCCAACATTAAAGGACAACGCACACAACAGCACGCCGGTTCACGGCTATACACGCGTATTTATACTGGCCACTAGGCTGCTTTAAGAAAAGAAAAAATCAGCAACACAGACATACAGCTGGCCACCTATAAAAAAAGAAAACTTTTTTTAAATACCAGCTTGAATATAACGGGAGATTGTGCCAATGAGTCAAAGCAATCGCAACACGGTAATAGAACAAGATTAATAGAGTCGTATTACGTAAAGTATTATTTAATTATATTTTTCATTACATTTTTATGATTTTTGAAGTAACGTTTTTTTTTAACTTTATTTAGCTGTTAAATACGAATGCCGCGTACGTACACAATATTTCACAGACATTTTTCCATAAGAGAGTTCGGAATGGTTCTTAATCCACTTATTTAGCATTTACAATTTCACCATAAATAGGACGGTTTATTTTAAATAAAATATTTAGAAATAAACATAAGTAAATAATTTTACTTATTTTGGTTGTCATAAAACTGTTTCTGGAATGCCACTTCGGCAAAACTATGACAGAAATGCAACTAAAAAAGGTCATTTGTTAATCGTTATAATTTCTGCTTTAGATAATCATAATCTTAGGTGCACTATTCGACTCTATTGAATATTGTTCTGTTTACGTATTCGTTTTTGCTATGACCTGTCCGAGCTATGCAATGACAAAGTGAGGAAACGGGCGGAATTTAATTAAAAAATATCACGGAATTCTGAATTTAGGTAGGAAAAGATAGGATCAAGATGCGACTACCATTATAATACTGGATGTAAAACACTATACGTATATCTTAGTATCATTGGAAACAATAAACGAGAGGCTCTCGCTAATGGTAAGGACAAAGTCTTCACACTTATGCTATTGCATTGCAAAAAGAAACGGCCTGTGCCCACACTCTATGACCTAGCCAACAGAGACTTTGATACTATGCGCATACTATAAAATAGTAGCGAAACTAAGATGACTGTTGCACGAATATGTAGATAAAGACATGTTTTGATATAAATAGATAGGACCTAAGGGGCGTTTTAAAAAAAATGTACATAATTAAGGGCTTAAAGGTATCACGACCGAGTCCTTTGTGTAACGAAATTTAGTCATACACATTATATGGATAGGTAATTAATTAAGTTTTGTTTTAATTAAGTCCCATAATTGTGTACATTTTTTTTAAAACGAGTCATCTTCGTAATTTTATTAGCTAGGTTATTTAAGATCAACCAACTTTCGGTACAATTTATCTATAATACTTAGTAATAATAAAGGATACATGGAAATCAGACTCGCAGCGCCAGGCTTCGTCAGCTTTTGTTATCCGCAACAAGCTTACATTTAACACATTCAAATTATTTAAGTATACATTCAAATGTTTTATTGATTTTTCTTGAAGTTTATAAAACCCTATCACGCACAGAAAAATCTTAAAATAAAATAATGGCATTTAAAAGAATATTAAACGGTTACATTTACATAATCTAAATCACGCGGGAAGGGTGTTTCTTTATATATTTCTGCGTCTGAACACCAGATTATTGTCTAACGCATTCGGAATCATAACCGTGTTCGCCCTTTCTTTCTGTCACATCGTATACGACGAGGGCAGAGAGAGATGGCGAATGTGATCGCGAGAGCCCGCAGGTTAGAAATTATGGCCTCACCACACCACATTACAATCGTGTTCCCAAATACGGTTGTCCCTATTTTTGGTCTTAACGAAAACTTGCAGAAGCCTCATCTCTTATTATCATCTTAAGTCTAATTTACACTAAATACAGAAAAGCAATTAATGAATACCTACGATTACAAGCTGCACATATAGATACGACATATAAAACGAGCCGCAAGAACTAGGAATAGTTCATTAAAACAGTTCGACTGAATGGACACCCTTCGAAGGGTCGTGGGCTATGATACGGCAAAATATCATACATATACAAAAATAAATAAATCACTCAGTAATTATGACGTACGTAATGGTTTTGAGTCCTTCTTTTGTTTGCACGAGAGCTTTACAAAGAAGCTAAGCGGTGGACCAAAAGAACAGGTCATTATATAGAGTCGCACTACTAGTATTCCGCAGTATTTTTAACCGACTTCAAAGAAAGGAGGAGGTTATCAATTCGGTTGTAATAGAATGAAATCGTGGAAGCCTAGTGTAAACCTATGATCTCTAAAGGAGGGGGTCGTGGGTTCGAGTCCGGGCTCACACCTATGAGTGTTCCGGAATGTATACGCTGGAATGATGATGAAGAATAGAATGAATGTTCCCGCAACCTTATCAGCTCTTAATATTCAAATACTTATTATTAGAAAAAGTCGGAATCAATTTAAAAAGTTTTTAAATCGTTCAATTGCGACTCCATTTCAAAATTAACAAACATTTACGCGATTTTTTTTATTTATTGTACTAACCATTCACTAACAACATAATTTTTGACAGATGCGGCCGTCACTTAAATATGGCGAAGTGTGAAAGAGAACACTCGGCATTAGACAGTGACAGGCGATAGAACGCTTACAGCATGAACAGTATTTTACCGACGTTTAAGAGGAGGCGGTTATGGGTATGTATGAATGATCGTTCTCTTTCTAAATTTTCTTGTAGCTAATTTATCTGCTGGCCATGCGAATTCGATTTAATAAGTTGCACTCTTTAAGTATATAGGTTTCTGATTTTCTGCAAAATATGCTGGTAACGGTGATTAGATTACGAAGCTAGATGTTGAGGTTTGAAATATCATTTAGATCGTCGTGTTTTTATGCATAATTTACTTTACAGTGTTGTCACACACAACGCTCTACGAAGCCGACATTTTGTCGCATCTTTTTCCAAAGATCGATGTGTAATCTTTATGGCCGCGTACTGTACATTTATTATATACTGATACATAAAACACAATTAAATAACTAAGTATTTACGTAAACACACCAGTGAGGAGTGCGGTCGCAGAATTGCAATTGCTTTTAGTTCATGGACATAATCCTTGGATTTTCGTAACACACGGGTTGAAACGCTTCAGAGCCCCGCACTAATAAATGATTCAATTAAGTATTCATAATACATATTAACGTTTTTCTATCATCTATCAAATTGCCATGTTAATTCGATTTTAGGTCTATTTTCATTGTTAGGTCGATTCACAAGGAGCTGGCACGAATGGATCGAATTAGCAAATGAAATTATCTATGTGTTACCTATTTGAATACACTTCACACAAATATGAAAATGACATGCATCAGTCATTCATTTTCCTACAAAAATGTCAAAGTGACATTACTTTCGTTCAATTTATACGTGCTTGGGAATGGGAATCGACCTGTACGGTGGTCAGTGTCCAGGCCTAGAACACTTCGTATCCCACCCTACTCGACCTTACCGAACATTCACCCTCGCCTGCCGCGCGATAGAATTTCAACTTTGAAACAAATTGGCGAGCCCCAAGGGGGCTATTCTATTACAACATCTGGGTCTTTAACCTAGATTCCATTCCATCTCTGAAATTACCGTGGATCAATACAAGGGGTGACCCGTGAAATCTACTGGTAGGGAAATCTTTTACGCGTGTAACGCGTGAACTTCGACCCAGGTTTGGAGGTCATTAACATTTTGGGCGGGCCGCGGAAGTAGGGCGCTGCGTTGGTGCACCGTCGCCTTGGCGACGCCGAGCGTCGCGCCAACATGCCCACCGCGGTTTACTAACAGGCCGGAGATTTTTAGACTCTGTTAGTACTTAGAGAAATAATGATTTAGATACGAAACTAAGCCTGAAGACAACTCTAGATCCGCGCTATCGGTAACTGCGTCGTTGCGTGATGTGACGCATATGTAACACTATAACTTTAGTATATTTATTTATTAAACCTTGTAATTGAACGAGTTGTCTATATGTTTGGCTGCCTTTTGAGTTTCTTTCTCTTCGAGTATTTAACAAATGCCCTGCCCTAGTGCCTTTTAAAATCTGAAGATGGAACATGTTAGAAACGCTTCAAAATCACTAGCACTCATCATAATAATATATGCATGTAATCTATGTATATGTATATGAAAGACTAGCAAAGAGTAAGGAAGATTATAAATACTTTTAATTATTTATGTATGTACGGGTCAAATCTTGCAAGTTGAATTTGAGCGACTTCCAGTGGTCAGATTTACTAGAAATTTGGCTTATGAAGGTTGGATGACAATGCAAGTACAGTTAACAAAAAGTACAGTCAGCGAAAAAGCTTGCATTGAAAATGATATTTTTAACAAAAACTTATTTTATTTTCATGGCAACAAAATTTTACTGTTTAAAAATATTTACGCAAAAAAAGACTTTTAAATTCATGAATTCCAGAATTTTCCGCCTTTAGAAAGCTAAAAGAGTTTGAATATGGGCTTTGTCAATCTTTTCCTGTCAGTTTTTGCGGCCTGTTCTCTCAATTTTTTGTGAAGTATTAGGGCTTTATTTCTAGTACTTTTTAAATGTATCTTTGTTTGAGCCCGAAACTTTTCAATGATCAGGACAGTTGGGTGGGTTTGCCTCTTTGAGTACTGAGTTCACATTGTAGTCCAAGTAAAACTTTTTTGGCTAGGTATTTTTCCATAATAACAAGTGCCCAAATTTGGAAGAAAAAACTCCTCGCTTTTTAGTCCATAGGTGCAGAGAGCCTGCCAAATCAAGTATTTTTGTGGATATTTACTTGCCATCTTGTAAGTATTTTTTTATTTTTCTTTGACAGTACATAATATTCTTGCCCGGGAGTTTGATTTAAAATAAGCAATCAAATATGTTTCATTGTCCATTCCGCAGCAGTGAAACTTTGTAAAGAAGTTGGTTTAACTTCCTGGCCCGTGTCCTAGCTGATCTCTATTTCTCGGGATTCCGGTCTGGTTCTTTCTGAACCTTGTACGATTTCAGCCCAGCAAATGTGATTTTTATTTAGACCGGAAAAGTTCCTAGCTGTAACAAAATTTTCGCGTTGATGTCGAATCTGCGAAAACGGAATGACGTCATTCCGAAGCATTCAATAACCAAACAGTTAAAAATCAGTACATATGGTTGGGAACTCCAAGAACCAAAATCCAATATACAAGATTTCACAATTCCAACCTCTAAGAACATTCTTTTTTTTGCTGCGCAATGGTTATAAAAAACACAGATATTTGAAAACTATAGTCGCTTCCACTTGACTGATTAAGTACTTTGTACTTGTTTCATTTTGCAAATGGATTGGTTACATTTTCGATAACCGTGGTAATCCGTCGAACCCATGCAGTCCGTTCGCTTCCCGACATTACTGTTTACTCGCGTGTGCGTGCGTGCGAAGGGACCAGAAAATAGGTCAACGGGGGGCCGACTGTCACTACCATAGCTCGATGTACCCCCACCATGGCACGTGTAAAATCCACTCTGGGTGACCTTCGAATTTTCGAGAGGTCACGATGGCATCGAATCAAGGAGCGGGACCCATTGCTATGGTTTCCGTATACTTTAATTGGTATCATTTCAGTGCTTGTTTTATGAGGCCGGTTTTTGTTTGCAAATACTGGACGTCTAATTTGTGTTCAGACCGAGGTATGTTATTGCCCGAATATAGAACATTTGGTGGACGATAGAGTACTTAATAGTGCCAGTGCTCAGTGAGTTTCTGAGTGAAGTTCAGCTTAAGCTTTTGTAATAATAAAAAGTTACAATTCAACATTATTATTCTGGTCAGTAAATAAGTCATCTAGTCTTAATTAAAAAGTTACTTTAATATTACTACTCACCAAAAAATATCATTGCCAGGTTTTATCTACAGTGCCTTAGTAATTGGACTGGCAGGTTACATCTATACATATAATAAATCTGTAACAAGTCGGTGTCTGTACATTGAAGATATTTGAGAAAAACTGTTACTAGGGCTATTTACTAGCGCAATAGAACCCACAACAATGTTTTTTAGAATTATTGTCTGTTTGTCTGTTTATCTGTTTGTTTGTGCGTTTGTGCGCGCTAATCTCAGAAACGGCTTAATCTAGAATGATGCGGTTTTCACTGATATGTTGGTATTTTTTTGGATTAACATTTAGTGTTTGTTTCATTTGAATCGGTTCACAAATAAGAAAGATACGTCTATTTTAAGAATTTATAGAACAGTTTTCAGAAGTAGTGACTTGGGAGTAGGTACGGTGGTCAATGTGAACGCGGGTGTGCGGGGGGGGGGGGGGGGGGGGTTCGGTGGGGGGTCGGTGCGGGGGGAGGTAATTTTTTTTATATCGAGGAACTAAGGAGAGCCATAATTGATGGAAAAAGCAAATTGGATAAAAAAAAAAGCTGCCCAAATTACTAATTTCACGCGGACGGAGTCGCGGGCAAAAGCTAGTAGGTAATATATCTATTTTTAACCAATTCTTCTGCTGGATTTTAATTCAACGAGTACAATAAATTTGCAGTATTGTTATTGCAGTTACTTAATTTGGCACGGTAAAAGAGAAAACACTAAGCCTTCTAAAAAAACACTAATGGAACTAGCTAGGAGAAAGTTTGGATAACTATTTATGATGGATCATAGATATCATATTTGAACTAAGCTAGGCTTATTTGTCTTTTAAAATAGTACTGCTGTACCATGAAACGTCAAATAAGTATCTGATTTTACTTTTTTTTATACAATACTAGCTTTTGCCCGTGACTTCGTACGCATAGACAACATAAGTAATGTAGCATGTGACAATCAGGGATTTTGTAACTTTTAATTAGTGTTTTGTTGATGTTGAATACACTTATTTCTATCCCGTGGTAATTTTGCATTTTCTTGGAGAAAAAGTATCCTTTGTTAATCTGGGGTAGTGTAGCTTTCCAACGGTGAAAGATTTTTTAAATTCAGCCCCGAAATGTAATTAATTTATTTCTATCCCGTGGGATTTTTGCATTTTCCCGGACAAAAAGTAACCTATGTCAATCAAATATAGTGTAGCTTTCTAATGCTGAAAGAATTTTTAAAATCGGCTCAACAGTTCCAGAGATTCCGCTACAAACAAAGAAAGTTTAGATATTTCCCTATTCCCTATCCCATGGGAACTTCGAAAAATCCTTCATGTATGCCAAATTTCAAGTCTCTAGCACCAGTAGTTTAGGCTGTGCGTTGTCTGTCAGTCAGTCACGGTACTGTTTTATAGGTATAGATAGGTTTGCGTTTCTTTCTCTTTCGAACTTTGGTCCCCAGGCATAACATCTGCTCTCTATTGTGGCTTAGATATGAGTATACCCAATTTAGTCCGCAATTTAGCCTGAGTCCCGCGTAAATATTGCATTTAACAGGATGAAAAAGTAGCATAAATAAATATGCACCTCGCTGTTATTATTGCTTTGTAGATAATAAATTTTACAGAATCAGTTAGGTAGTTTTTTGTGTTTGAATTACAAATAAATACGCAATCATTCTCTTCATAACAAATAAGTAACATTTTCAAAAAAGAGTGACGTTAAATTCATTTCATTTAGTGTCTAGTCTCTCGTGTCGCTACTTATACAAGCACAGAACAAAACAGCCAAAAAGGCAACAACTGCCTGAAAACAAACTACATGACTAAGTTCGCTGACCAATGAAATACGCTCGCGAGTTGCAGCTGAGACAAAATTCGTAGGGCCCCTGACATTGGCAGCCGACCTCACTCCGCCTTTTGGCAATCGCCTTGGCATTGCAACGCCGCATTCAAGAGGCAGGCGTTCAAAATTTGTACTAAGTAATTATACTGGCCGCACGGCCTTTGCCTTCGCGGCTCATAATATCTTACGCGTGTCTATTTACCTTTGTCTGAATAGACCCTTATAACTAAAAAGC